>CM068368.1:294759964-295293264 GCA_034769895.1 Magicicada septendecula
TGAATTACGGTTGAATTTCGACCACTGGGCGACCACTAGTATAATAATAAATGAGCTAGCTGAGAGCAATATAAAAAAATTTATAACAATGTATTAGAATATAAGATTATATAATATTTTTGTGTATAATATAAGATTAATAATCACACGTAATAAGTATGTGAAAATAATAATCATTTTGAATCGCAAAATAAATAAGAAATTTGTTTGTAATATAAGATTACGAATTACACGTAACAATTATGTGAAAAAAGTAATGATTTTTAATCGCCAAACAAATAAGAAATGCTATCTATATAATAAATCTCTAGGGGGGGTCAACGTTTGTCCCCGGTGATCTCAGAAACTACTGAACCGATTTCAATGAAACTTTGCACGCTGATAGCAGGTACCCAACAGAAGGTTTTCCACTTTATCTGATAACGATAGATTAAAAAGAACTGAAGTTATTGCAAAAAAACACATTTTTTTAAACCTGCAGCTTCAATCGCAAATAATGATAGGTTAAAGAGAACCGAAGTTATAGCAAAAAAAAACCTTTTTTTTTTAAACCCGCGGCTTTGATCGGTACATCAGTATTAATAATATTCTTATGGAATTCTTATCAGCATATGGAATTCATATAAACAATACAATAATTCATTGTTTGATTATATTGTAACATTGATTATTAGTACACGTTGATTCTGACAAACTATACTCTTCGACATTTGAATAGGAAGAATTATGCGATGAGCGTCAGTGATGTAGTATCAGTGCCTTTTTTCATTAATTTTACGTCATCGGTAAGTAATACTGTATGTGCAATATGTATTGTATTGTATAAATTATTATTAATTTCCCCCTAGAGATTTATTAGTGTAGATCAAATAAATACATTTCCCTTTTTTTAGCTTTGCAATGCCAAAAAGACGATCATGTTTAGGAAGATCTACTGCTGCTGCAGAAAGAAAGAGCCGTCTTAGAGCATCTGAAAATAACGTCGAAGGAGTCGAAATGCAATCAGCTCCTGGTAACTCTTCAGAAAGATCTGGATTAGAAGAAGTCTCATGGGTTGAAAGTCCTACAATTCGTGAAAATAGATTAGCGGCACAAAGACGCAGGCAAGCGACTCTCAGATCACGAGGTCCTACTTTACGATGGAATGCAAAATTAAATAGTGGTTTCAATTATAATCCAGTTATTAACTACGCGAATTAAACAGATATCGGGTTACCGAGTATGTTTTGAACTCATTGCAAAGCTTTAAAGTGGAAAAATGAATCACATGGATTATGTTGCTCTGCAGGAAAAATGCGATTAGATCCCATACTTCCTCCTCCAGAACCGTTAAAATCATTATTAAATGGAGAACATCTTTTATCGAAAAAATTTTTGAATGCATTAAGATCGTACAATTCAGCTTTTCAATTTACATCATTCGGAGCCAATGAAATAGTCGAAGGGCCTATGCCTACTTTCAAAATTCAAGAGCAAGTATATCACCTCATGGGATCATTACTCCCCACACAAAACGAGGTACCGTACCAAAATTTCTACAGGTGTATTTCATAGCTGATTATTTACAGCAATCTGAAACAAGAATGGATCATATTTGTAACTTGGATAAGCCATTAGTAACAGAACTTCAAAATTTATTTCACGCAATCAACCCATATGTTAGTGAACTGAAAAATGCGTTTGAATTTGTAACATCTGCGAATAATAATCAGTACATTATTGTGATTCATCCTGATTGAACAGAAAATAATGAAGAGCACAGGAGTCGCTACAATGCACTGACAACTAATGAGGTGGCAGTAGTTTTAGTTAACCAGGAATGCGATAAACTCGATATAATAATCCATGCGAGGGATCATATGCTACATCGAATTGCAGAAAAACATCAAGCTTATGATGCTTTACAGTATCCTTTAACGTTTTGCAGAGGAGAAGATGGTTATCAGTTTACATTAAAATTAGTCAATCCTCAGACTGGGTTACAAACTACTAACTCGACAGTTACCACAACAATCATATACAAATATTCGCGTGCAAAGCCGCGGGTACCTGCTAGTTAATAAATAAATTTAAATGAGTTTAAAGAATTTTACAGTTTTATGATTATTAAGATTACACCCTTCACACACACACACACACACACACGCGCGTGCGCGAATTTAATGTGTCGTCGTGTTACATAAAGATTTGTCGCATATCAATAAATTAAACACATTAAAATTGTCGTAGTGTTGTAATACATATTATAACTTAAAGCAGTACGAGTTTAAAATAAATATTAAAATCTAGAAATCTGTGCCTATTAATAGGCGGCAACTGAAATTTTACTTGTTTTTTAAAATTAAAATATTTCAATTTGTCCCACTTACCTTCATCACGAATTACCAGGGTGTCGTCTGATGTACTTAGGCAGAGAAAAACAACAGGTAATGCAATGACAAACACATATTTTGCAAACACAAATAAAATGGTATTTTATTTGTTTAGCATGACATTTTTTCTGTTTACTTTCTTTTACTTTACTTGAGACTCATTTTCGACTCAAAACTACTACTCTGCATCTCGCTTGTTTTTCTTAAAGAATTACAAAAAAACTTGGATTATTTTTTTACGTGACCAGTACCCTAATAACTAGTTGCAACTGTAACTTAAAAAACTGACAAACTAATTAATTAAACTATTAAGACGGCCCAGATTGCTGCACACACGCATTCATTACATTATAAAACCCCTTTTTTATTACTGATTTTACATTTCCCTGCAAACCTGATTATGATAAAATTGGATTTGAATTACCATACAGTTCACCATGGCATCTACGTTGACCGCATGGCGTAACACTCGCACTACTCCTTTCTTGATTAAAAACTGTTATTGTCCTGTTGATTTGGTGCACTATACTTGTTTACCGAGTCATGTTCTTTTAATTTGATAACACTTTTGTTCAGACATTCTGTAATAGTCGGCCGACCTTTTTATTTGCCCAGGCGGAAAATTTAGTTCGACCCCGCGTGGCCTATGTTACTAGTCGACTGGGTGGAGCGCTACCAACAACTTCTCCCACTTGCAGTTAGGCATGACGGAAATTACAATGCCTTAGTCGCCAAACTCATCGTCACTGTTCATGGTACCACGTACAATTCCCGTGTTTTGGACGTTGACGAAATTACACTGCCACTGGTTTACGTCACTGGAAGGCGTGGTCTAGTTATGTTTCCGTCGTGTTTCTGAGCACATGTTGGAAAAAATCATCTTCAAGCCATCTTGTGCGTCTTTTGTTTAGCGTGGGTTATGCGCTCCGCCGATGTTAGTGCGTTTGGGCGCATTACACTGTTTTATTGTTCTGAGAATTATGAAGTTGTGTGCGACACGCACATTCCTTTGTCCTGACTTCACCTGACTGTTCTTTGTTCGCCACGATTTACATTGCCATGGGACGGACCACACAGATGAAAATGAATTGTTACAAAATTTTTTAATAAAATAAAAACCCCTCCCTTTTAGACCCGTTACAAACTTAATGAGTGCCTACCCTTTTTGATGAAAATTATTTTTAATCTCGTTATTATGAAATAATTTTATTTTATTTGATATTATTTACAATTGATATTTGTTGTAATTTATTTTTATTGTATAATTGTTTAATTATTGTAATCTCTTTTAATTATTCTGGTTCACTTTGGAATCTTCTTGACGTTCCGTCGCAATTCCGTTGACCTAAATTGTCATTGTACAGTAATAATGTTGTTTTGACTAGTTTAAAATGTAATGACAACTTGCACATACCTTTGGTGTAGAACTGGTAGCTTATGTCTGTCTGTACTGGTTGTTCAACTTGCCTTGGTATGTTAAAAAACAACTGATTCGTCAAAACAGTAAATTAGCACTGTTTAAAAGTAAGTGAGCTAAGTTTGTGTTATTTGGGTGCCATATGGAATCGAGGTTGTTATTCCATAAATTAATTTATCAGATGAATAAACGAAATAATTTTATTCAATATCGTTAAATTATTTACTTGATTGTACTATGAAATTAATTTAATTAACTAATTTTCTTTTGTTATGTTTATAAATTTGAATGGTTGGCGCTTCACACGTCCATGCCGCCAACTTAACTGTTTGAGTAGCTTGAATTTTCAACTCTTTTAAATAAGAAAAAATTACTAAAATTTACTTCAATAATTTCGTACAACGTTTGTTAATTAAGATATTACTGTTTTATTACTCACTGAGTGCTTATTTTAATTCTATACATACAACTCAACAATGATTTTGTGATTACAATAGACCAGGCTTATTTCTCTCCTAACCCAGAAGGTTGGCAATGATGACTCTAATTTACTATTTATTTATTTACAAATTTCTTATATCTCAAGGGTGAATCCTTTCGAGCTACAGAATAAAATATGCTTCGAGTTACGATGCTCCACAAAGATTTAATTTTGTAGGTTAGACACCTTTAATAATTCAGACTTATTAACAAAATGTTCGTCTGACCTTACATTTTTGAGGTTAACTATGGTTAGCCTAAATCGTGAATTCTTGCATTGGAATTGAATAATTCCTTTTGAAAAAAGTGTTGACAATGATTACTACTTATTGTGTTAGTGTTTGGTATTTAGTACATAAGTGTATTTACTCTGAATTATATCTTGTAATAATAATACAATAATGGAACACTGTTAATTATATTTTGCACTGTACTCCCTGATTGATAATCTCTCTGGATTATTATTTATTCACAATACGACCTCAATACACTGATCGTACACTTCACTTTCCGCAAAGAACGATTAATACTTCTTGCTGTGATTTATTTAGGTTAGGTAATACTTCTAATCTCGTTCTTATGGTTTTGCACTACTGGTTAAAGAATACTGATTGCCATAATTCACTTTACTATATAGGTAACTTCTTCTCTACTGTTGTTTAATAATATCTTCAATTAAAATTTTGACGTGGAGCTCTTGTTGTATCTGCCGAGATGGATTTCAAAAAATGTCTGTCCTCGTTCCTTAGCATGAGCTGCTTATATAGTTACCTCAAACTCAGCTTGGCGCTGACAATTAATTTTCTCATCTAATTTTTGATTGGTCCAAAATGACGTCATGATGCGGTCATTCTAAAAATAACTTTTACATAATTGCTCTAAGCGTGGGTATATCGTTGTTGTTGTTGTTGTTATTCCCCGTACCCTTCCAAAATTCACAAATTTTATCTTATTTATGTCTGTTTCTCATTTATTCTAATTACAAATTTTGATCTATTACTAGCATCGTATTGCTCGTTCCTTACTGGTTATTTTGAGATGAATAGCCAGTTTGGATACATTTTTAATTAATAAATTACATCTTATTGATAGCCTATCTTAAATATTGTTTTATTCCAAACGTCTTCTGCTACAATTTGCAGATTCTTTTGCTGTATTTTTTAACATTTATTAAATAATTATTTTTTACTACATTGAACACAATTATAATACATTATTCTATAAATTTGCTGTATCCAGCTGAACATTAATAATTCTTATAACATAATTGATTATTATCATTAAATGGTTTTGTTCTTTTATTATTAATTATTCAAAATTACTCTTACTTCCTGTACTTATTTTGATTGAACTTGTCTGGTGATATTATACCTTTTACATAATTGTTATTCCTATTTTGCTATTCTCTGTATAGTATGGTCTCTTTATTATTCTTATTTTCATAATCTCATTTGTTATTTTGTATTTGTCTAATCATTTCAGGTTTCTTTTTACAATTACAATATTTCTTTTAGTATGCACTCTACATAATTTGTTGTGAGTTACATTAATTATTATGCCTTTATTTCAGTATTTATAATAGACATTTTACTATTTGTTCTGATTTTCTTATAAATCATGTGCTAGTTATTGCACAATATTATTGTTACTTGGCATATTGGCCCTCAGGGGCGTATATTCTAGGCTAGCTAGGCTAGCTGCGAAGCCCAAAGATTAAAGCACAAACAAATCTATTAGGAATTTGCATAAAATTGTTCATTTTATCGAAGTCAGACGTGTTTCCCTCACGTGTTTACTTCTGTTTCGTAGTAGCGTAATTACTAATTACAGACAATACGACTTCGCATATAACGGCGCTGAATCGCTGCAACTTGCGAAGCCTTCCTCGTCACGATTCAATGGCGTTGCTATGACAACGGTGAGGGACTTGGTGGGGGCAATGACGTTTATCGTAGACTAGGCTTCGCTCCTTGGAGAGCTAGCCAACTGTGTGAGACAGTAGGCCGTGTGGCACGCAAAACAGTGGTTCATTTTAAAATTAGTTGTAATTTTGTGAATGATATTTTGTGCTGTGCGGTTTGAATAATAAATTAAGATGAGTGATATAGTTAATAAACTATTGACAAAGACACAATTTGCTCAGCTTCCGTATGAGGATAAGCTTCAAATTGTAAAGATAGGTAGGCCTCAGCCATCCCTTCTAGAACTTAAAAGTGAACATAAAGAAAAGAACAGAGTGTATACTAGATGTTTAGTGAGGCCAACTACAAAAAATACCCTTGGTTAACTGGATCGAGTACAACTAATAAATTGTACTGCTGGGCGTGTTTGCTTTTTTGCACCGATACATGTCCTTGGAATAAGACAGGATTTAATAATTTAAATTATTTGGTAAAGGCTTGTGATAAACATCAAAAATCACTTAGTCATATACGAGCATTCAATACGTTACAGACATTCGGTTTTCAAAGAATCGATCATTCCCTTAATTTACAGAAGAAGATTGCTGACAGTCTACATAATGAAAAAGTAAAGGAAAATAGAATTATTTTAAGAAGACTGATTGACGCAGTAACATTCCTAGGGAAGCAAGAATGTCCATTTAGGGGCCACAATGAGTCTAGCGATTCAACAAATAAAGGCATGTACATAGAACTTTTGGAATTTTTATCAGCGTACGAGCAAACAATAGCGAACCATTTAAAAACCGCAACAATTTTTAGAGGAACGTCACCGGTAAAACAAAATGATTTAATTGACGCAGTATGTAGCGTAATTACAGACAAAATCAAATCAGAAATATCTAATGCAACATTCGTTGCACTGTTACTTGACGAGACAACTGACGTAACCAATAAAAGTCAATTATCAACAGTTTTACGATTTGTCGATAATGAAGGAAACTGTCAGGAACGATTTTTGCACTTCACTGACGTCAGTTTAGACCGAACTGCACAAGGATTGTTCCAACATGTCACCAAGGTTGGTGATGATTTAGAATGTTCAAAAAAACTTATAGCCCAAACTTTCGATGGAGCAGCTGTTATGGCCGGTCATGTGTCTGGACTTCAAACCTTGGTGAAAAATAAGTACCCATCAGCAACTTTTATTCATTGCTGTAGTCACAGGCTGAATTTGGTTTTGTCAAAGTCTACAAATTTTGTAGCAGAATGTAAACGGTTTTTCATCACTTTATCAGGAATACCTAGCTTTTTTTTCACATTCTACAGTCCGCACAACCGCTCTAAAAAACTTTATGGAGAAGAAACTACCGAGAGTGGCACCAACAAGGTGGAATTTCTCATCAAGGCTTGTAAATACTGTCAAAGAATATAGAAGGCCTCTTATCATGTTCTTTTCATCAATAGAAGATGAACCCGGTGACTGGACAGGTGAAGAAGTGAATACTGCTTCAGGCTTTGTTTTTTACGTAAATTCGACACTAGATTTCTTCTTCTTAGTTTCAGCAAAATATTTGCAATTTATGATGTTCTGTTTGACATAATGCAAAAAAAATGTTTGGACATTTCTTACTGCATGAACAAAGTCAATGAATTCTATGATACTCTGCAGAAAATTAGAGATGAGGATTTTGATCTTGTATGGACAGAAGCTACAAGTAATTCTGAATATGAAGATAAAGAATATGAACCAAGACACAAAAGACAGAGAAATGATGACCGTTCCAAATGGCAGCGTATTTTTAACGAAATTCTGGACACAGTGATATCCCAGATAAAATTCAGGTTTGAGTCCCAAAAGGATCTTAAATTCGTGTCTTTATTGGATTCAAACAATTTTGATACATTTTGTAAAAGTTTCCCACAAAATCTGATGACAGAACTTAAAGAACCATATAGTTCATACTTTGACATTGTTCGCCTCAAAAATGAACTAAATGTGCTTTATACTCTAGATGAGTATAAGAAAAAGTCAGTGAATGAGATTACTATTTATATGAAACTCAATAATTTGGACATAGTGTTTAGTGAAGTGTACAAACTAGCAGAATTAACATTGACATTTCCATCTACAACTGCAACTGTTGAAAGAAGTTTCTCCGCTCTAAAGAGGATTAAGACTTACCTCAGAGCCACACAAGGACAAGTCCGGTTAAGCAACTTGGCTGTTATATCTATTAAGAAAAACATTCTTCTTAATATGAAAAAGTGGTCAGAAGAAACATTTTATGAAAGTGTAATCCTGAAATTCACACAAAAGGAGAGAAGAATGGAGTTCTTGTTCAAATAAGTCTACACAGAGCAGTCGTCGAAGTCAGACGTGTTTCCCTCGCATGTTTACTTCTGTTTTGTAGTAGCGACTTGTAAACAAATACGGACATGGTTTAAACCCACCCGGTTTAACTCTATTTACGTTAATGCTGGGACTGTATTGTGATTGTGGCTGTGTGGATTGTTGACATCACTGACCAGGTATTTAACTTTCGTTGTTTTTCCTCATATTTCTATATCATATTTTGTTTTCATAAGCTCACTATGTTTCTAATGGAAGTACTCTATGCGCCCTATGTGCTATATTATTATGTATTATATATTCATATCTATCTTTTACACCTATCTATACAATGTATACTCTGTCATTACCAATAGGAACTATTTAATTGATGGTTTAAGCTAACCGATAAGTCAAATTTTCTTCAGTATAATTATATATTATTTCCTCATGATGTAATGATATAGTTCTTGCTTTTTGTAATCTTTTGTAATCTTTTATTTGTTTCACTACCGCCGTCCGGCCCTAGTGGCTTCGCTGGAACAAATGTATGCTATAAATAAATAAATAAATGAAGTATTGAAGTTCTTTGCTTGCTTTTGTCTTTCTAATGATGCCATTTCATAATTATTGTTGAAGTATCGGTCATTATTATATAAGTTAGAATGCATTGGCATGGCGTCACAAAATCACATCACTTCAAAAAGCTTGAAATGTGAACGAGGGGGACCCCCTCCATTTTCTTGCATTTTCTTCAATTCTAAGGTGAGCTAGCCCAGGTCTCGAACTCAGCATACGCCACTGTTGGCCCTAGTCATTATTTTTATCTTTTATTACATCATTTATTATTTATTAAGTTATGTTAACTGATCTTAGGTCATTCCCTTATACTTCACAATTTATAATAAGGGTTTGTTCACCTTACCTTATAATACATCTTTTTACAAAATTAACAAGCTTATAACATTTTAAAATACATAAAGTTTTTTACATTGTTGATTACATTTGACATCATTTACAATTAGAACACATACAATTTGTTCTTTCATTAATTTTTCTTTAATCATTATCTATTATGCCATAGCATATCTTTCTTTCAAGGTTGCTCTAACATTGTGATTATACTGTTAATCTCATTTTAATTGTTCATTTATCATAATTCATCTAGAGTTTATTATTATCAACATGATACTTCATTATATTTCTTATGCTAGTTATTTCTTTTTAATTGTTCAGCTAATGTGCTGTTTACTTTACTCTATACATTTTTTAAAATATAAGTTATTTCACCTTTCATTTATTTATGGTGTTTGATTTTGTCTAAATATTTTATGCTCACTTAACTATTCTCTTGGGGAACTAGTCTTTGTCAATGTCTCAGTCTATTAGTCAGTTTATTTGGTGTTGTCATTGAATGCTTTTTGTAGATTTACTACTTGTTATCATCACGTCTTGTTACTCAGCTAGTTTATTTCTATGGAACAGTCTGTACTGTTACAATATATATAAATATATATTGTAATGTCACAGAACGTTCCATAAAGGGAATTATTTGCATAGTAAATTATCATAAGAGGAAAGTGCGGTGAACAGTATCGAACCCAAGTAATCTGAAAAATTTTGTAATATTGTCTGATAATTAATATCATTAACATGAAAAAACGACAAGACTATGACTAAGACTCAAACCCCATATATATTATTTAAGTGAAGAACAGTGTAAAACTAATAATGTACTATAAGAGAGACAGATAATATCAGAAATAACCAAAATGAGGTCATTACTTATTAAGAAATGTAACTCTGAATAGGGTATAAAAAACTATTTATTGTGAATTAATGGACGAGATCCATTATTATACTTTGTAATATAAATAAAATAAATGTATTAAATGATTTGAATACATTATTAAAAAGGATGTAAGTTAAAATAAAAAAATATATAAATGTTATGACAAAAAATCTATGTTTAGGAGCCGAGTCCAATCACTCAGATTTTATGTGAAAATTAATTATTATAGAATTAATATAAAAACTATATGTAAATGTCAATTAGACAAAGACGAACAAATTATCTTAAATAGAGAAAGCTGTAAAGTGATTAGAAATCAATTAAAATAGCCCAAAACAGTATTCACTGAAAACATGTGATGGACCTATAATATTGTAATATTTATGAATTTAATGTTGACAAAATGCAACCAAATTGTATTATAAAGTTGAAATACAATATAATGTGACCATACTTATATATTTGACCAACTAAAACACTTTAACAGTCGAGTTAGGAAACTATTTACCTATACCATACCAGGCTGAGGCCAAAAACAATCACAAAAAACAGTCATATTTGACAGAATAATTGCAGAATATTAGCAAAAATAAAGGAAAAAGGTACAATCCTATAGTGTACTATAGAAACAAACTTACTCAGTTGAAAACAAGCTTAATTCTTAAAGGATTTGAAATATGAGAGTGAAATTTGTCACACCAAGAAAATGAATCACTTATGCAAACCAATATGATGCTAAGTAATCTTACAGTAAAAATAATATGTATCAGGATAAACCAGGTATTACCAAGGATAAACAATATAACAAACTCTCAGTGAATACCCAAAAAATCCCATATATGATACCGAAAAAAGACAAATTATTGTAAAGAACCAGTGACAAAAAACATAGGCCATATGTAAGGCCTATACAAAACTGAACTTATTTATATGTTATATGTGTTAATATTTGTTTATTTTGTTATAAAAAGATAATTATGTTATGCATTAATGTTGTAGCAAGAACCAAACAACTTCACAACATTTTTATAAGTAGAAAATTGGAATTTTGTGAGAACATTCCAAGGTGAGAGTTGTATTTTATGTTATTTTATTAGAGTTAATTTGTTCACAACCAATCGTAGTTAGTATCATTAGATTCAGTTGAAAGCAGAGAATCAAAAAATATTAATGGCATGCAGATTGTAAGTAGTTATGTAAAATTGTTTGACAAATACCAGAATAATTTCAGTAATATCCTTTAGTGTGAAGAATAAGAAGTTTTTGTTCTAAAGCTTCTACGGAAGTCAAATTTGTTCCATGATGTTCCATTTGATTATTCTCGAACGTTCTAGAAGGAATTTTTACACAAATACACTGGAAGTTCATGTCAAAAAATTAAAACAATGCCCCTTACAGAGTATAAAAGGAAGACGAAATCTGACCAAAAAACACTTTATGCTTTGAATCCAGAAGAGACATATCACCCACGAAACTGATCATCACATCCGAGGCGAAACCGAAGAACGAGAATTCGACACGAGAACACAGAAAGGCTTTTCCCGTACATGACAAAAGACTGAACTAACCTCTATGAGGAGTGTACGCCAACGTGTTGTTGAATAGAGCAGCAACACGCCATATTTAATAGAACGCACGCAGCCAGAATAATAGCGGCCCTGAAAAGGACCAAATTTTAATAGAGAATCAATTCTGCTGGTATTCGCTAAGACAAACTGACTTTGACAAAATCCCTATAACATTACGTACACAAGCCTATTTTCAACTGTGAGAGGAGAGCCAGCGCTGCGGTGGCCGAATCGAGAAACCACGCAGACAGCTGATCACCGCCGGCAGAATTCAAAGCATAGATTCAGTGCGAAACTTATTTCAATCGTGCGGAGTTTTAAAAACCGTATTTTGACTTACAAATAATTATCAGTTCACAAGGAACGTCTACACGAAGAGGCAAGATTGGAAACGTCCCCAAGAGAAGTGTCCAGTGCAAGAAATAATTACCCACCGGAACATGAGTTGTTCAAAAGTTAAAGTCATTTTACCTGGTATCATTTGTCACACAGTTGTACTACACATGTCACACACCTTCAAATCACAAAATTTTTGTAAAGCATCCTATTGATTTGTCTTGGTAGTTCAAAGGAGTCATGTCCTGAGTATAAAGATTTTTTCATACACTAAACTCATGCTTTTCAACTGAGTAAATAAAATATTTATTAGCCGATACTTGATTGAAAAAACTTGTCAATAATAATTTTTTGTAACTCTGCAATTTTATTTAATACGAGTGTTAGTCCTTCAGACGATTTTTAAGGTTCATTAAACATACGTTATTTTCAAATTCAAACTGTCTTGTTCACATTTTTTCATAGAATTAATTTAACAACTAAGAAATCAAAATTTAATTTTAATAATAATAATAATAATTTCTTGGAACAAAAAATCCAAGTGGCGCCCACATACACATAGTAGCTTAAGTTGTTTTGCAGGACGACATCATCGCAGAGGAACCAGTCATCAGTAAGTATATAAAAGTGCGCGGAGTGTAACACCCGACATATAACAACACAACACGTACAACACAATCTATCTACTATTATATATATATATATACTGTTAATGATTTCGAGGTTCGGTCATTAATTATGAAAACTCAGTTTTGCGACGTTTCGAGATTTATTCTTCTCATAATCATGCCTACAACATTAAAATATAGTCTTACTACAATTATATTATTTGTAAGTGTGTATAGGTGTGTGTAAAGTCATACATTACTATAACTATTTACTTACATTAACTGTGAGATGAGCTACAGCAACCACATTACACTAAACACTTATCACTGTTCCATACTTATACACATATAACACATTACATTTGTATAGTGTTAGCTTTATGTAGTTATCTGACAGACTGCCAGCGATATAAAATTTTAATAGTACCTAACTAGAAAGTTGTTCAGTATTCCTATACCTGTAAACTATTGTCTATTTTAAAAAGAGTGAATAAGATTAGAATAACACTTGCTAAGACTTTGTACGTCCGTTTTCTTGTTAACTGAAAGGTGTTTATTCTTCTCTATTGTTAGCATTTCTAAGAATTGCCGTTTAAAGTGATTACTTTCTGCATGAATTACTTTAGCTTTGTGAAACTGAAACGAGTGACCGTGTGTACGGGCGTGTTGTGTTAGGGCTGTGGGATCAGGTCTGTTAGTATTTACTTTCTGGCAGCTATATTTATGTTGATAAATACGTCTTTTAAAATACTGTTCAGAACAACCGTAATATTTTTTTCCACAGTTTTCTTCACACGGTATTTCATATATTATGTTGGATCTTAGTTCTATTTCATCCCTGTCTTTAGTATGCGTAAAACATTTATTATTGATAGTGTTAACGTTTTTGAAAGCTATTTTTGTATTGTGATTAGCATTAGTGAGGATCTTGGAAAGTCTTTCTGATAATGATTTGACATATGGAAGGGAAAAGTATTTTTTAGTTGTAGTAGTGTTATCTTGATTACTGGATGTTGTATTCTGTCCTACAGGTGTATTACCATTTATTTGGTTATTAGTCACGTCTAAGTTATTTATGTGGGTTTTAGTGTTATCTACCATATTATGATTATGTCTGTAACTTTCTCGCAATATTTTGCAAATTATCTTGTGGGGGTACCCATTTGTTAGCAATAAGTCTACTAGTCTATTATCAATTTCTTTTTTGTAGATGTCTGTTGTAAGTCTGTGTGCACGATTTATCAGATTTTTAGCAACATTAATTTTGTAGTGGTATGGACAATGACTCGTGTAATGAATGTATCGTCGTGAGGTTTGTGGTTTTTGCCACCATTTTGTGTCAAGTTTACCATTGGCTTGGTGGAGTAATAAAACATCTAAAAATGAGATTGTGTTGTCCGATTTTTCTAATTCTACAGTGAAAACTATACGTGGATGAAAGTCATTGAATTATTATATTCTGCATATTAATCGGTATTGCTGTAATAATATCATCAACAAATTTGTAAAGGAATGGTATATCAAATGGTACAGTGGGAAGTTTTTTATCAAGAATATACTCAAGATATATATCAGCCAAGATAGGGGCTATTGGTGAGCCCATTGGGCATCCAAATAACTGTAAATAAAACTCATTGTTGAATTGAAAATATCCCCTCTCTAGGCATAACTTAAGTGCTTCTAAGAATTGTTTTTTAGGAATATTTGTGTGAGGTCTGAGTTCATCAAACCTGTCAGAAATAATTTTGGTTACTATTGGTACTGATATATTGGTAAAAAGGGATGATACATCCAGTGAAATAAGTTGATACCCAGGGGGTAATTGAACATTGGATATCTTATCGTGGAAGTCAAATGAATCCTTCACGTTATACTTGTAGGTGAAGAGACGTGTTAGAATAGTGGCAAGATGTCTAGCTAATCCATATGTTGGGGAATTTAAAAACGAAACTATGGGTCTGACTGGGTTCCCATCCTTATGGTTTTTTACTAGAGAGTACAACTTAGGGGAAGTTGGTGCGTTATTCACAAGTTTTCTACAAGTATGTTCATCTATGTATTTGTTTTTTTGTAAGAACCGTACGTACTTGTTTGTATCATTCATCAGGCTGTGTGTGGGGTTACGTGAAACTTTTTTGTACGTATTACAAGTTTACCATTGGCTTGGTAATGGTACATATTGGTACTATTGGTAATACCATATAATGGATTGTTATAGATTTGTAGATATAGTATAGTTGTATATAGTTAGTATTGAAGTGTGATTGTATGTTGCTTGCAGATACGCACCGGTATTTACGATAATGTTGTTTGATGAAATGTTCAGATTATAATTATTATTATTAGTTTGATTGTAATTGACAAATATGTGGGTATCGATGGTTCACTTCTTTAATTTAAAATATTTCTCGCACTTCGTTAGTAACCTCCCCCACTTACCACACATGGATATTGTAGTCCTGTTCGGTGGCTGTTCAGCTGAAATACACACACTACATATACAAGTAGATATTCTGGTTGAATACCCAATGTGACTAGCATGCACAATAAAATGATATAATAGCTAAATAAAGTTCTGAGTTATTAGAAATGTTTGAATTCTTCCGCCACCTTTTGGTAGAACTGACCAATAATAAATGAGCTAATTTAAGTTTGAAATGATACTCTTTTTCCACTGGTAACAAAATGTAAAGGTTTATTAACGGTTAATGATGTTATAAAATCTTTTAAAAATTGACAATCAGTTACTAATAATTTTACGGATAATAATTACAATGAACAAAATTTAAAATAAGACTCTGCTTAGCCTCAAGGCTGGTAAACCTGTTGGTTATACAATAGTTTTAATTTGAGAGATTATGTCCTCTTATATCAGTTAATTACCATGTTCGTGTGGTTCTTTTAAGTAGCATGATGCCAGGTACAAGATGTGGCATTTATAATGATATCAATTGAACAATAAATAAAAAACAAACAAACAAATATAAAAATAGAAAATTAGTACCATATAACAGATAGTTATGGTATTATCGTACGCGGGAATCCGCATGCATTATACAGTATTCAATTGACAATCAACGAGTGCTTTGGCTTGCACTACTGAAATGTATTACTATATTTTAATAATTCGCTGTGGGAATTATTTACTTACAAGAGAAAAAGTTATTAAAAAAAACTCTTGTTATTATTTCCATCTGGTTTGGATTTACTTGAGAACAGACTTGTGACAAAGAAGGTGGCAAGTTACGGTTATGATTTTAAGGTTATCTCATAACGTGAATTGTCATTATAGTTAATTATTTTGAATATTTATTTCTTCTTAATCTAAGTATATACATATTATTTATAATAGTTCTGATGTGTCATTATCAGAATCATATAATACTCTTTCGCATAAAAGTTAAAATATTTATTTTCAAATATAGAAAAATCAAAAAACAGCGTTAGTCAATTGAGCGACTATTGATATTGCTCGTATTTTGTAATAAGTACTTCAATCGTGATTCTTTTAATTATGACAAATAATTAAAATATTTATTTAACATGTTAACAATTGCGAATTAATACTTTCATTAATTCTGATAAATTCCATCATCATTTTTGATACTTCGCTATTACTGACTTGCGTAGTATATCAACATTACGTATTTACAGAAATTTTATTTCTGTTTCATTGTTAATTAATAAAAAAGAATTGTACTCCCTGTTTTTATTTTTTGCACAACACTCGTAAATACGATCGATATTGTACACTGATCGTATTTAACTATTATCCACTCCGCACAGTGCACTCGTCAATGCTTGTGTAGTATTTAGGTTAGTGTGTGTCAGTTACTGATGTTTACATGTCGCGCACAATTCAAAAATAAACTTCTTCATATCTCGTCCGGAGAGTGACATGACCTGTCTCTTCGATGGTTGATAGACGACTCTGACGCTCCTTCAAAGCGTCTGTGGCTTGTCTGCCAATTTTCATTCATTTGATTCGCTGAAACGATTGAACTCTCTAACCCAAAGCACTTTATTTTCTTAAAATATTTAATTTTTTACCAATTTTGGCGTTTGCGTTTGAGATTAATGACGTCAGCACTGGTACAAAAAATAATTAGAAAGTTTAAAATCGTAATAACTTTCTTAATATTTGTCTTATCGTTAACCGGTTAGTGTCAGTAAATTGCGGACATCCTGCGCTTTAATTAAAGTCCAAACAAGATTATAATCCGTCCATTACATAAATCACTATAACGATTTTATTGATTTTTATGGTGCATCTTATATTTTATAAGTTTATTACACCAAACTTAATTATTTACACTAAAACACTTTTAATTAAACGCTCTGAGTCCATATCTCAACTTGTTTAATACAAAATTTGGGAATAATTGTTACCCAAACAATATCTAGTTATGGCGTCTTTGGGCGTCCATATTTGATTATTCACAATTGTACTTAAAACTAATTTTTCTTATTAATAACACTGATATTGTAACCTAATAATAATAGAAACGTCTATTTACATAATTTTGTATTTGAGTATATGTACAGGGCTGTATTTCATATACTATTTACATTGTTTTAGTACCCTCCTATCTCTTTTCTTACAATTGTCACTTTACTTCTGGTTTTTTCTACACAAGGTATATTATGTAATAAATGCAATTAGTGTACACTTATAGTACCTAATTCCCTACATATATTTGTTAGCTTTTAGCTATCTGAGAACCCTTCAATTTCTAGTAATGGGTTTGTTTACATTGTGTCATAGCATGGTAGTCAGTTATTTTTGTTAAAACAATAATTAAATTGTTATTGCTACACTTGATTTAGATTTCCAAAGTAGTATCAGACATTCTTCTGATCCTTGATAACATTTGTATCTACTTTTAAACAAGTTTGTATGTTGCATTTTGCATAAATAACTTGCTCCTTATTGTTTGTTTAAATTTGGATTCCACCATCATGGTCATTTAGTTTTTAATAATTTATATATAAAATGACTATTCTCATGGTCATGGTCTGTTCTCAAAGTAGCATTAGGTGTCCCTCTTACTACTGGTAACACTCTTATCAAACTTTGTTCAAGCTTTAATAAAGTATCTTGCTTAATTAGTTGGTTACATTGTTTCTGCTTACTGCTGGTTATGTGTTCTTAGTTAGCTAGTTTACAATATTTTGGTTACAAAACTATTGTCATTATATTTATAATCTGTTCTCACAGTAGTACCAGATGTTCATCTAACGACTGGTAATACTTTCATTAACATTGGTACTTGTTTTAATACTGTATTTTGTCTAACTAATTTGGCATACTAGGCTCCATTTTTCCTATCTTTGTGCCATCATATTTGATCTGTTTTATTTGCAATGTATTGCAATATAATACACTGTCTACTGAGGTGTATCATTACTTATAACAAATTCTTGATTGATATTATAGTTGATGGTTATTTGGTTAAATTAACATGTATGATTTTTTGTTTCATAGGTGTCTTTCCTATGGGGTTATGTAACAATGTACAACATGTTCTAATGCAGCATTTTGCTACTACTAACATGACTTCAGTATGGTATTTTATTACAATATTTTAATTGGTTTAATACACATGTTTACACTACTTCTTCTTAAACAATAATACAAATCTTTTTGTACTAATTACAATATCTTTCTTGTCATTGGTTGTATCTAATTCCTGTCACATTTGTTTGATAATTAACAAAGGTTTTTTATTGTCAGTTCTCTATGAACAATAATATAATTGTTCGATTTTATATTATTCTGGTGGTCTTATGATAATCTATATAGATCACCATCTTTATTAAATTAGTCACACTAATTGTCTGTGTATATTTGACTTTTTAATTCTTGCTGTTTTCACTATGAAAGTAACACATTTTCTTCCACTATAAACCTTATCACTGGAATTGTTTGTGTGGTTTATTAGGTTAAAATTAGTTAACTGGTCACAGGTTTTCACATCTATATTAAGTACTCACTGTAATTGTTTGTGGTTCCTTAAATGTTAAACACTGTTTTTACATAGTCGATAATCACTATTCCTCTAGTTACTATTATTGTCTCTAGTACACTTGATGAATGATGAGTCCTTGCATGGTCTATCCATTTTCTTCTCTCTTCATGGTACGTTTCCTTGTCCTTCTTCTTTCCTCTTCTTTAGGTTTGAACGTCTCCTTCAGTATTTTCATTGTAGTCATTATCTTCATTTGTCCCCCTCACTGTTGGAGTTTATTTGTATTGTCGTTATGTTGTTGGTAGTGGTATTATTCTTGTGATTTCCCCTCACTGTTGGATTTTATTGGTCCTTATTTTGTTGGTTCCCCTCACTGTTGGACCCTATTGGGCCTGGTCAGTAACATTTTATTTTGGCTCATGGTCATTTTATTTCTTCATTTCGTATTTGATGCTGCTATGTTAACACTTTCTTCCTCATCGTTGGATTTTTATACTAATATATCTGTAGATACACACTTTTATTCACATAGGTTTATTTATCTAGAAATACTTTCATGCTTTTCTGTTACTTGACGTTATATTAGCTTATTTTATGTAACTACCATATTTGGTAACGTTACAGTATTTATCAACATAAATATAGCTGCCAGAAAGTAAATACTAACAGACCTGATCCCACGGCCCTAACACAACACGCCCGTACACACGGTCACTCGTTTCAGTTTCACAAAGCTAAAGTAATTCATGCAGAAAGTAATCACTTTAAATGGCAATTCTTAGAAATGCTAACAATAGAGAAGAATAAACACCTTTCAGTTAACAAGAAAACGGACGTACAAAGTCTTAGCAAGTGTTATTCTAATCTTATTCACTCTTTTTAAAATAGACAATAGTTTACAGGTATAGGAATACTGAACAACTTTCTAGTTAGGTACTATTAAAATTTTATATCGCTGGCAGTCTGTCAGATAACTACATAACGCTAACACTATACAAATGTAATGTGTTATATGTGTATAAGTATGGAACAGTGATAAGTGTTTAGTGTAATGTGGTTGCTGTAGCTCATCTCACAGTTAATGTAAGTAAATAGTTATAGTAATGTATGACTTTACACACACCTATACACACTTACAAATAATATAATTGTAGTAAGACTATATTTTAATGTTGTAGGCATGATTATGAGAAGAATAAATCTCGAAACGTCGCAAAACTGAGTTTTCATAATTAATGACCGAACCTCGAAATCATTAACAGTATAATAATACGGTCGATAATTAACATTCCTATATATATATATATAGGAATGTTACAACACAAATAAGCCAACCCAATACCAGGGATGAAAAAGATGATTCTAAATATAAAATAATACTTCATATTAAATAAAATGCTTAATATAAATAAAATATAAAGACAATGACTCGACAAACGACGACATGACCCAACCCAAGTGATTGACCCAACAAAAGGAAACAAAAGAAGAAGGGAACCACAAAAAACAAACAAGAATGAAACGAAAGAAGAGAAGAAAGTGATTGAACCAACAAAAGGAAACAAAAGAAGAAGGGAAACACAAAAAACAAACAAGAATAAAACCAAAGAAGAAAGTGATTCACCAGAACAAATGAAGAAGGGAAAAAACACAAACCAAACAAAAATGAAACAAGTTCAGGGAAATAAATGACTCAAAGTAACGTGTTAAAATGAGCCCAAAGAAGAAGGTGGAAAACCAAAGTATTAAACAAATACAATAAAAATGAAGAAGGAGGGGAATGAAAAAGAAACAAACCCACAATGAAGGGAAATAAATAAAAATGAAAACCAATGATGATACACAACCAAGTAATAAAGAATATGAGCAAGAGAAATAATGCACTCAAATGTAATATTGGAAAAAAGAACAATAATTAACCTATGAGAAAAAAGTAAATGTTATTATCCATTAATGGACAATACTAATGGAATTGAAGGAAACCCAATTAAACAATGTTAAATATAAATATAAAAAGCAAACTAACCCACAATTTAAAATTAGATGTAATGATAGGAATATAAGGACATAAAATTGTTAGTATTATTAATGAGATATTGTAATGAAAGAGATAGTACGGTAGTGAGATAATCATTAGAGGGATTACCCATTCATAAAAACTTAAAAAACAAAAACATTTGTGAAGTGCAAAATGAAAGTGTAAAAACCCCAAAGTGTAATGATAAAGAAAGTACACTAATAATATTATAATAAACTATAAATAATTTAATAGTGAAGGTGATGATTGAATGAAAATAGTATAAAATAAAGAATGGTAATATAGTGAAAAATAGTGAATGATAAAATCATTAACAATTAATAAATCCAAAGGAAACACTAAATGATAAAAAGTGAAGTATGTTAGTAATTAAGAATAGCAGTATAAACTGACAAGACAGTAACTAGTTAAGAAAGAATGTTATTATTAAATTTAAGTAAATACAATTCTGATTAAAAGGGAGAATGCCCTGAAGGGAAAACCAGATAGTGTTAACATGGAGGGAAAGTAATGATTGTTTAAAAATTAAGTAGGTAAAACAAATTCATAAACACCCATGTTATAAGGGATCGTGATAAGTTCATAAAAGTGATGTTGTTTATCACACTAAAAAATAATATAAAATAAGATGAATTGTAAACAAAGATTAGCAAATAATAGTTAAACAATTATTTAAGCAAGTTTATGAATTGGAAATGGCTGGTAGAGTTATACAGACCATAGGCCTAAATATTGTATTTAATAAGATCAAAAAATAGTAAATAATAGCCACATTGTTATTTATTTTGGCAAAGTAAATAATAAAAAGGTTAAAAGAAATGTATGACTAGAAAACGAGGAAACAAATAGTAAACCATTATGTACAAAATAATAGTAACATAATAATAACACATAAACAGACTCAAAACACAACAATAAATTATACAACCAATTGTAATAACAAAATAAAGCCCATTAGGCTAAAATGAGATGTAATTTGAATGAAATAAGTCAAATACCATAACGGCTACTTAGGCCTAGGAAAATGCCTAACTGTCAAAAACAAACAACTACAAATTGTAATAAGTTAACTAAGAAATTAACAAATCCGAGGTGAATGACTCACCAAGGATAAATTGTAAATCATTTTTAAGACAAAATATTATAATAAGCATTTGAATACAAAAAGAAATATAATTAACAAGTATTAACATAGTTGTAAAAACATAAAACCTAAATTAACCCAAACTTGTGGGGTATCAAAATAATCTATGAAAGGAAATACATACTATAGTGACAATATTTAATAATTAGGAAGGAAGATAGAGGAATAACAGCAGTCAGAAGATATACTAGGATTTTGAAAAGACTTCAAATTTTGATAACAAAGGATTTATATCAATCTCAGCCAATCAGAATTCTTTGGTTACCATAGAAACCACCGTTGAAGACGAAATTACCGTTGAATACCGTTACTCGTAAAGCGTCAGTCTGCCAGGACAGAAGCCAAAGTTTGGAAGACCAATTTTTTAATAACATAATGTAAAACAGTGAACGAAGTTCAAAGCAATGACTGGATAAGAAGCTGACGAACCATTAGAGCCATTCAAGATCAAGAATGAAAACTGATCTTTCATTCAAGATCATATTTTCATTCAAGATCCAGGACCATAAAACTGAGAATTAACAGAAAATTATGACCACATATTATAAGAAAAGGACGCCAGACCTACCTAAGCCAAAAGATCAATGAAAATAGAACTTATTGCAGCCCAATCCTCTTCCGATCCAATGAATGAAAACACCAAGTCATGCTGATGTGTTAAGTACCATTGAATTACCTTATTTCCAAAAACCTAATCACTCTAAATTTTACTAAAAGTAAATTGATCTCACTATAAGCCGAATATTTCTCTTTCAAAGATTATTTAAGAAAAATAAACACACTGAAAATTTGTTAACATAAAATCTAACCTCTTGTTGAAATACGAACTTTTGAACCACATTTAACGACACTACAGAACAGATTGTAAACACACATCTTATTATTTATGTACACTTAGAGTAAGGTAAAATATTTTTATTGTAATCATAGGAATTCTTTATCTCATAATCAAAGGATCCACCGATTTTTTAACGAAAAAACATAGTAATATCTAAACGTTCAGCTGCCATGCTGATGTGGATACTTCGTTACAGAATCGATTTCGTCAGCCTTGAGAGGAAGTGTTTCATGTAAAAAGTTGGTGCAAATTTGTTATAATCTAATTGTCAAATTGAACATTTTAATTATCACCCATTAAAATAACTATTACAGGGAGTAACCGTTGTTATTATTTTATAGGGAGTGCATTATATTACTTGTGTTTATTTACGAAGGCTAGGTTTGATGAGCAGCGCTCAAGTTGCCATTTGCACAACTGCCTACACGATTCAGAAGGCGGCATGAGCGGGAATTATTTGAACGCCCCGACCGTCATAGCTGAAAATACTTTATTAAGTAATTTTAATTGTTTTAATAAACAATTTGGCGCCACCCAGGATTAACACACCCCTATATATATATAAACAGGTAAGGTTACTGCTGTGTTATACTGGTAATTATCGCAACGCTACGGACAACGTTAGCGCAAAATTGATGTAATGGCCCCAGTGCGAGACGAACGCACTAATACATTACACACATATAAAACTGGTATACATTGTACAGAGACGCACCAAACTACAATCGTTACAGATTTGGCTTCCATAGCGGGGCTTAAACAAGACGGACGTTCCAAACTATTCATTACAATATATATATATATATATATATACTGTTAATGATTTCGAGGTTCGGTCATTAATCATGAAAACTCAGTTTTGCGACGTTTCGAGATTTATTCTTCTCATAATCATGCCTACAACATTAAAATATAGTCTTACTACAATTATATTATTTGTAAGTGTGTATAGGTGTGTGTAAAGTCATACATTACTATAACTATTTACTTACATTAACTGTGAGATGAGCTACAGCAACCACATTACACTAAACACTTATCACTGTTCCATACTTATACACATATAACACATTACATTTGTATAGTGTTAGCATTATGTAGTTATCTGACAGACTGCCAACGATATAAAATTTAAATAGTGCCTTAACTAGTAAGTTGTTCAGTATTCTTATAACCTGTAAACTATTGTCCATTTTAAAAAGAGTGAATAAGATTAGAATAACACTTGCTAAGACTTTGTACATCCGTTTTCTTGTTAACTGAAAGGTGTTTATTCTTCTCTATTGTTAGCATTTCTAAGAATTGCCGTTTAAAGTGATTACTTTCTGCATGAATTACTTTAGCTTTATGAAACTGAAACGAGTGACCGTGTGTACGGGCGTGTTGTGTTAGGGCCGTGGGATCAGGTCTGTTAGTATTTACTTTCTGGCAGCTATATTTATGTTGATAAATATGTCTTTTGAAATACTGTTCAGAACTTTTAATGTTGTAGGCATGATTATGAGAAGAATAAATCTCGAAACGTCGCAAAACTGAGTTTTCATGATTAATGACCGAACCTCAAAATCATTAACAGTATAATAATACGGTCGATAATTAACATTCCTATATATATATATATATATATATATATATATATATATATATATATATATATATATTTAGTCACTTTCTGCTACAGTCCGTTTCTTGATGTATATAATACATTTAATATTTATAATTAAATTTACCTCAAGATGTTATTATTACCCAAAAAAGGAAAGGAAAAAAAAATAACATCTTGAGGTAAATTTAATTATAAATATTAAATGTAATATATATATATATATATATATATATATATTGCAACTGGACTTTGTTGGTGTGTTTTACTGGTATCGCCAATTTTTGGCAACAGCGAGTATTAATACTGTTCAGTTCACACACACAAAGACCAATGCAATTTGAATTAGACTTACCTTAACTGAATTTACTTTTACTTCTCTGCTATACTTATATTCTGTAGACCTGTGTGTGAGAATGTGATGGATGGGTGTTATTTTTGAAATAATTACTTCTAACTCTTTGGTTATTATAAGAATTGTGTTTAATGTTTTTTTTTATTTTACTTTAACTCTTTAAATGACTCTACTTCAATTTGCTCTGTTATCTTACTTTACTAATTACATAAATTTGTTTTTTATAGTCTCTGAAATTGTTCTCTTTCTTATTTACTGTCTTTTTGAATTCAAACTTAAATGTTTAATACTCTACTTGTTATTGTAGCTCCGGCGTCTATCTCATGGGCGTTTCTGGGTTTGAATGTTCCAATTGTTCCTCTTCTTGTTCATCCAGTCTCCATGGTGTGGATATGTGTACAGCTTCCCTGATGTGGAGTGTTCTCAGCTTCCCTGGATTCTGGTGTGAACAGCCTCCCTGATGTGGATATGTCCTGTTGTGGAATTTTTACGTTCAGATGCTATTTTCACGCTATTGTTGATTTATTTGAACGCTTTCACGTTAAGTTAGAGTGTTTTTAAGTTTAACTTGTCGCGTGATTTTACTCATTACGCACTGCTCGGGCTAGTAATTCAAAACCGATGTTCTGTACTAGTGTTTTACTGCAACTACTCGGACTGGTTGTTTAACATAGACTTTCCGAACTAGTGTTTTAAAGCGGACTACTCGAACTGGTGGTTTAATGCAGACTGAAGTGCTTTCAGTGCATTAGCGACGTCGCCCTGTATTTTCCCGCTAGTTTAAGAACACTCTACCCTTATTGGTTTATCAACTGTCACGGGTTGTTGTTCACGCTCTGATAGGTTCTTTTTAAACTGTTTTTACATTTGAAATATTGATACACCATTACACAATTATTATTATTATACCTTCTTAACTCTATTTACTTAATCTTATACATTGTTTCTTATTATATATACTAAGCAGAGCATTGCTTTATGCACCGTATTTTCTATTTTTCTATACGCATATGTGACGGTTGTCATATTGTGACTATTCGTCCTATATATATTGTAATGCGACATAATAGTAGCCCTATCCCAAAACCTAAAACTGCTCAATTCAGTAGGTAAAGTCACCTATGCCATCCAAATAAACCAAATAAAAATAAACAACCCTTGATTACAGAGAAAAGACTGTACAATATAAATGATAAGAAAAAAAAAATACAATGCAAATAATAAAATAACTAATTAAAATATATTGTAGTAAGTATATAATATACATACAAACCTTTGTGTAAACAAGTGAATGTGAAGGAGTGGGGAATAAAGTTAATGATCCCTGATATTATATAGTGAAATACAAGTGATATTCCCAAACTAAAAGTGTCAGTGAGGGGAAAATGGAAAAGGTATGGGTTAAGTACTTTTATGTAAAGAGAAAACCCATGAACCATATTAGTAGAGATTTGTGATGGGAGTTTATAATAAAGTTAAGATGTTTATAAAGTTATGTTTATGCCAAGGCTTATGAGTAGCATCCATAAACCATGTTCTTAGCAAGTTACTATTCTTATTATTAAGTCATTGTTATTATTCAATTATTGTTTTAACATTAATATAGTATTTGTCATTTTATAATTGTAAACTAGGCCATAGAAGCAATATATTAAATAATATGTTAAAGGATTTTATAGTAACCATTGTTCAAATAATGTTAAGGGTCCAGACTCGTTTAGTGAATAGTTAAAATCAGAAAAAGGGTTCATAATCAGAGATTCAATAATAATAAATGTAAATTATAAAATATAATAAATTAGTAAATAAATGTCAAGAAACTAAAAGTGTAGGCCCAAAGTTAGAAATTTTGTAAGGTGGGAAATCACCCTTTATAATTAACCAATGTAAGTAAATGAGGTATCAAAATGTTCATAATGACATAAAGAAATTTAAATGACAAATGTAATTTAAATTTAAGAAAACTTAAAGCTGAAAAAGGAGTATTCTTCTTATAGGCAGATGAACATTTAAATCTTGTAAACTGGCCACGTGACCTTATGAACTCTCTGTTTTGACCAATCACAGGCCAGTATTGTGAGGGCACGGAGCCGTTGATGGAAAGGCAGGAATATAGAATTGTATTATTGTATTGTTAACCATTGCAGAGAGCAGATGAGCTCTAATGAAGAAGTTTTTAATTAAATAATAATAGTGTTTTCTGGACAGTTGGCGATGAAAAATAATAACCAATAGAAGCTATAAATACTGTGGAAGATAAAAAGACGAAAATATCTAAATTAAAACTACAACTAAAAGCAGAAACTCAAAAATTCCTGACTGCCTATAATGAACACATTTTCATAACGTCTGTGAGTGACACCAAGTTTAACTATTAACCACACTTCAGGTACGATCACACAACACTATCGTAGGCACTATCTACACTTACAGAAAAACACCAGTAATCATTTATTGAAGGAAAACCTTAAAAACTAAAACAGTGAACGCTAAAACATTTATTTTAAAATAATTTGTAACAGCACATGGTTAGTTGGTTCAGCGGCCATCTTGCCAATATAGCGTCGTTGCCTGGCAACGGAAAATAATAACATGTAGTATTAAGATTTCAAAATTTTACTTACCTTTGTAATGTATTGTATTTTTGTATGTATTCTCTGAATTCAATGACAGTCTCAAAGAACCCTTAAACCCTGAGATTTAATATATTATTATAAATAATTTGTTTATTGAAACTTGTTAGTGTAAAAGTCGAATTGAGCGCTAGAGTCGACCCGACCAATATTTGTTTCGACACAAGTCGACTGTTCATTTTCTCTAAATAACTTAAACAAAAATAAATATTGTTATTTGGGACAAAAGGAGTTGTCATTATAGAAAAATAGAAAGTTTACAGGTAAATCAACAGGAGAGTGAGCAGCGAACGGACCGAAGTATATGTAAGAAGAACAAGGCGCTCGAGGACACTATCGATTGCGGAAACAGTTCCGTTTTGAGACTAGAGGGGTCAATTTACACTAATAAAAATGCTTCAACACAAACAAATAACATAAAACCCACAACTAATCTGTTCAATAACAGATGACAACAACAACGTGGGACTAAATAGAAATACACATATAGGCTGTTATATTACAATATATATATATATATATATATATATATATATATATATATTGCAATGATACATTTAGCATAAGTCTATGTATCAACCCCTGACTGAGGTATGAGAACATACGAACGCACGTATGAGTCGTATAAAAGATGTAAATAATGAAAATAATGTAATAATTAAGTGTTAGGTATAAGGCATAAATAAAAGAAACAAATGTATTAATTAATTTTAAATAAGGAAATAATTGTAAGTGAACATGCATATGGAATTGCAAGCCTAGTTAGTTTTAAACGCAGTGAAGGGAGAAGAAACACGCCCCGACTGGCAAGTGGTGACGTCATTGCGACAGGCAATCACGTGTGTATCAGTTTGTGTGTGTGTGTTAGTGTTAGTGTGTAAATGAAGAACAAGTTGAATTATGTATACGATTGTGGAAAATTTTACACAGTTTTTTAAGTGCTGAACGAAAACCAGAAGTCACACGACTCAGAGACATATGTAAAAAGACAGCTGGCGCCTGGCGCTACAATTAGATACTAAGAGGTATTTGATCGTGGGAACCGTTCAGCTACCGTGTGAAATTTTGCCATAACTTCCATAGTTTACACACCTTAATGTTCATAATTTGTATAGGTTAAGTTTATTAATGTACCTAACGATTTGTCAAATAATATTTATAAAAAAGTGTGCGCTTCATAGAAAGATATACACACATCAATTTAGGAAGTTGCCTGGTTAGCGCATGCGCAATGAATGAGCGTCTCCCACCATACAGTGTGACTGTAAGGGTGGTGTTGTTTACACGTACAGTCTGCAAGCATTCCAAAATTTACTGAGTTGCTGGGTTTTGTATTTTAATAGCTATCTTAGTGATTAGGTTTACCTTTCTGTGACGTTATTTAAAACTAATTTGTTTGTATTGTTTTTCGTCGCGGTACATTTTATATCTTTAATTTTTGTTATTAGTGATTGCTTAACAATGAGTAAGTTGTCGGGAAAGGTGCTTAAAAGCCAAACTCGCGGAAGTTATATACAATGTGATGGAGTTTATGAAGAAGGAAGCAGATCATGGAGGGTTTTTAATAGACTGTAAAAAAGTTAGAGAAAGAGTGTCGCTGCAGTTGGTGTAAGTCGGATGACACTAGCGAGAATAAACCAGGAAGCGAAGAGGCAGTGAAGCGAGGGGCAATCATTATTTGAAACGCCAAATAAGAAAAGGAAGAGAGAAAAGCCTGTGACAGATTTGGACGATTTTGATAAATCTGTTATACGCCGAATGATCAACGGCTTTTACCTCGTTGAAAAATGTCTACCTACACTACCAAAATTACATTCAAAATTAGTGAAAGATATAGGGTTTAATGGAGTGAAGACAAGTTTAAGGACAGTAATCAAACAGTTGGGTTTTAAATGGAAAAAGACGAGAAACAACAGACATGTACTTATTGAACAACAACACATAGCCTTCCACAGACACGAATATTTAAAAAAACATTAGGAAATACAGAGAAGAAGGGCGACCAGTAGTTTACATGGACGAGACTTATATTCACTCGTCACATGTGAGCCAGAAATCGTGGGCAGACAATAACAATGATGGTGTCGCTATACCCCTCACTAAAGGAGCAAGACTTATAATAATTCATGCGGGAGGAGAGATGGGTTTTATTGAAAACTGCTTCACCATGTGGAAATCAAGTCTGTGTTCAGGAGACTATCACAGTTCAATGAACTTTGATAACTACCAAAAGTGGTTGACAGAAAAATTAATACCAAACCTGCCAGAAAAAGTGTACTTGTCATTGACAATGCACCATACCATAATGTGCAGTCAAAAAAGTGTCCAACCTCCGCTTCAACTAAAAGTAAAATGCAAGAGTGGCTTCGAAGTAACCGAATACCTTTCGATGATTCGATGCTGAAGGTACAGTTACTGCAGTTGATTTCGTTACATAAACGAAGGATCAAAGAATATGGAATCGATTCGCTCCTTCAACAACACGGCCACACTGTATTGCGCTTACCTCCATACCATCCGGAGCTCAACCCAATAGAACTTATTCGGGCCGAGGTGAAGAACTGGGTAGCAACCAACAACACAACGTTTACAATTGAAGACGTGAAGCAGCTAACAGTACAAAAATTCGAGGAAATCACGAGAGAATCCTGGCAAAAAAAATGTGACCATGTAAAAAAGGCTGAAGAAGACTACGTTACATCTCAACCACAAATAGAAAACGCTGTTGAAAATTTCATCATTCAACTTGGAGGGGAAACCAGTGACACAGATGAGGATGACGCCAGCGGATGTAGTCAAATGGACATGGACAGTGAAGAAACTCTATCAGGAATTGAAGACTTAATGTGAAGTGTGGTTTACCTGCTGTCATAGCTGTTAAATTAGTTGAAAATTTTTTTGTTACAATAAAGTACATTACTATAAAAAAAGTCATATTACTATATGACTTGCACAGTAAAAATTTTATTATTTTCTATTTGAACAGTTAGCAATTATTTGTGACCATAGGACTGCACATTACTGATCGTCTACTGAAATGAAACGAAAAAGAGCCCTGAAGATGGCCTTGGAATCATGAAAGGTAATTTGTATAAACATAATTCCATTTTTCATTTTTGTTGTCTTGTGTAGGCCTACTTCTATAGTACGTAGTTCCAATGATCTATTTTACTGCATAAATAGGAGCAAGTGGGGTGAGGTGATGAATGGATTAATTTGATAATGTCGGCATATTTATAGGCCTACAATAATTTTCGGTATGCTTTGTTAGTGTTCTGTGTTTAATTTGTAGTACGTTAACGATTATAAATGTTGTTCTTTAGATCCAAAAACATTAAATATAAAATAATTTGCATTACAAAATTTATAAATTACAGTAGTACATAATTACCAGTAGTATTTGCATTTCGTTGTTTGGTTCTATTTTTAAAGTGACAGTGGATATTTTTCTTAAGACATAAAAATATAAGGCATATTTGCTACCACCTGGGGGCTATTTTTATATTTAAAACAGCTCTTAAATTATTGATATTTAAACAAACACTGACAAAAACAAAGCGTTCCGAACACTGCTTGCAGTGGTGACTGTACCAACTAGTACACGCGTACTCACGTAGTAGTGGGAAGTTTGTCAGCGGAGGGGAAATTTCCCCTGTGTGGGTTTCCAGCTACGTTGATGTATGTATACATAGGTTGTAATTAGTTAATAAATCGACGCGCTGACTTGTTCAACTTTGCCCGAACAGTTTTCAACAGGAATTGAACTCCAGCAGGAGTATAAAACCTCAGCAAGCGACACACGCTTTCTCAGATCATTAACAGACAGTACGTGAAATCCACGCATCTCGCAACCGTGAATTTGACTAAGTTTAAGTAATGTTTTGAACCATATTACGTAAACTGAAGTGCGATGGAACCGGCAGTACGTCAGTGAAAGTAATAGTGATATACAGATTTATTTAAAAGACAATAATATGTAAACTACGAGGAGTCGAAACGTCATCGATGCACTTCAAGAAGTCCATGCAGAACTTCGAGACATCCACGAGGGACAAGACGAGGAGAGGAGAGGAACCAGAGCAAAATACTAGAGGACCCAGGGACAGTCACACGCAGCTGCATCCAGCCATGCATCATCATGACCAGAGGTCCACGTCAGAACTCAGCATCCATTAGACGGAGAGAGTAATTCCAAATGACGCAGAGACAGAGAAGGAGATACCGGAAGGGGATCCCGAAACTCGAGAGTCCAGATGACGGTAACAACACAGTTAAATGGTTGCAGAAATATGCAGGTGAAGTCAGACATTTATTTAATCTTATAAATGACCCTGACGTCTATCAAAAGAAGGCTCTAGATTCCATATACAAGTTTACATAAACTTTATTAATTTTGTTTTGCATAATAAATAATTAATGAAAGTTCGAAGAATAATAATTGATAACAAAGAACAAAACTTATTAATCTCATAAAGAAATGGTAATTATAGAAACCATATTTTATTATATTTTTATAATTTGTATTATATAATTAAAATCAGTAACTGTAACGTAAAATCAAGTATGAAAGTTACTTTAAATGTAGATATTTTAATTAATTGAGACATTAGGAGTACTGTTAATTAAAGTAATAGAATGGTCTCTATTAGAATTTTTATAAATGTTTAATTATTTAATTTTTTTATTAAGAGGTACATAATAAAAAACCACACTTGCTAAGTCAAGATTAATATTCAATTTCGTACGTGTTAATCACGCATTGTAATAATATATGTGTTATGTATTATATGTCTGTGTAAATATTCCAGGTCATATATGTCTTATGTTTGTGTATAATGTGTCTTAGACTATAAAAGATAAGATTTTGCCATGTTATAATTATACGATATTCGTATAAGTTGTAACGGGGCTAAAAGGAAAGGGTTTTATTTTATTAAAATCATATAAATTTGTTTTCCATCTGTGTGGCTAGTCCCATGCTAAATAAAGTTGTCGTCAAACAAAGGAACAGTGAAGTGAAATTGTGAATGGCGAGGTGGTAATGGAATGCGATGTCGGGTGAAACTCCAGGGTAATTAAGCATTTCGGCACGTACAAAGACGCGCAACATGATCATGCGACGATGACGTGTATAATGTGTCTTAGACTATAAGAGATAAGATTTTGCCATGTTATAATTATACGATATTCGTATAAGTGAATATAAGGGTTTCAATAGTAGTTAACCCACACACTAATTAATAACATGACAATTTGCATTTTTTTTAATTAATAAACAAAATGAATATAATTTTATTAACAAAGTTGTACTAATTTCACAACCAGTACTAAATCCTCTGTACTCTTTACTTGTATTACTATATTCACGTGCTTATCCACCCTCAATTAACTACCAAAGCCTGCAACCTAGCTGGGAAACATCAAGGTAAATACTGCAGAAGAAGATTATACCTTCGAGACGTGGGTAAGTGCGCACAAATGAGTAATAGCATATGTGCAAAAGTAAGTGTTTAAGAGTATCGTTCTAATATATATATACACACACATTCAATGCAAATATATATTTACAACTAGCACTTAATACTAAAACATATAACATTTAAAACTTTTTAAAATTCATTTAACTGATAAATTTCGATATTTTTATAAAAATGTGTGTAAGCTAAAAATATTTTCTCTTATCCAGTATCTGAGTTTTATGCTCATAATTATGTTAACACAAAAGGAATATAAAACATGACAGTTATCCTGTGTTCATCAAAACTTGCAACCCTCCTCACCTTGACACCACCAACCTCCACTGAGTAACAGGAAATAGAAAAAACAAAATCGGTTCAGTTAAAATTTCAAAAGAAGCAGCATAACCCAAACATGAGAAATGATACATGTGTTATAAGTAATGACTGTGTGTGTGTGTGTGTGTGTGTGTGTGTGTGTGTGTGTGTGTGTGTGTGTGTGTGTGTGTGTGTGTGTGTGTGTGTGTGTGTGTGTGTGTGTGTGTGTGTGTGTGTGTGTGTGTGTGTGTGTGTGTGTGTGTGTGTGTGTGTGTGTGTGTGTGTGTGTGTGTGTGTGTGTGTGTGTGTGTGTGTGTGTGTGTGTGTGTGTGTGTGTGTGTGTGTGTGTGTGTGTGTGATAAAGCATTTTTAGTAAATACAGGGAGTATTCAGCTAATGCTTGAATGTTCAGTGAGCAAAGAGTAGCTGCCTTGTGGAAGTTTTTCTTAAATCATCATCCATACTGTACTCTATTGAACCAAAAAGAAGTTCATACAAGCAAGAAAATAATTACATTAGGATGGCCACACACTGGAGCAACATTTCATTTCATGACAAAACTGTTTTGGCGCATCATGTTGCAAAGCATCACAGATGATTTTATTGCCATTAAGATCTGTAAAGCATCACACACTGGCTGTGACATTGTCTAGACGCGTTGGAGGTCCCTTGGGACCAAAGACAAAGCTCTTTCAATAAATATGTCTCACAACAAAACAGCTTGAGACACTCTGCACATGCACTGGATTCAAACCAGACCAATGGCTGGAGTATTTAAAAACCCATTTCCAAGAGAATAAAAACCAAGATGATGATCCCATATGAATTTTTGTTAAATCTTGTCTCAGATGTAAAAAACATAAGTCCCAAAAGGCCAAAGTTTTATATATGCTCAATGAATTTTTAGATGAACATGAAAATGACATGACTCTGTAATCATCTCAACCTACTTCTACCCTTAATACAAGCAGTGACTACTTTACCCACCATTCACCAAGCAATAGTGCAAATAATTATCCTCTTTCTCAGACCAGACCACACTTGAATACCCTCATGGAATACATCAGAAAACCTGTGAAGGTTCCATGCAAGACTGTTTTACCCCTAGATGCCATAATTTAAGAGGACAAGATTAATTTATTAAAACACAGTTTTGTAATTCTCAAAAGAGAAATTCTACCTTCTCCACAATCTGTCCTAAGGTAGTGGTCGGCAGTGAAAACTGCTATCAACTTCCTTAGCGAAGATGCGAATTGAAGCCGAAACAGAGACAAGCAAAAATAACCAGAGCTTAATGCTCAAAGAATAAGTTTGTGTTTGTCAAGCACATCTTTGTCAAAAAGTAACCCTTTTTGCAAATGTTTGGAGTCCAAAAGACTTTAACTAGTCAAACGGTAGTCCTTCTAAGCATTTTGGGATCCAAAAGACGTTGATGTAAGACACACAAAGTGGGATAAGATATTGACCCAGTTTGCAATGATCTGTTTTCGAACTATTCGGTTCTCATCAGCAAGGCGAAGAAGCCTTGGAACGTATGAAATTTAGAGTTTGCCATTTGTAGACGGTACTACTTCAATGGTGTTGAACAAATGTACGCAAGTCAAAGTTGAAAGACAAAAGACAAGCGGAGTTTGGCACTGAGGAGTTCGGTATCAAAACACAGTTTGGTAATTCTCAAAAGAGAAATTCTACCTTCTCCACAATCTGTCCTAAGGTAGTGGTCGGCAGTGAAAACTGCTATCACAACTTCCTTAGCTGAAGAGGCGAATTGAAGCCGAAACAGAGACAAGCAAAAATAACCAGAGCTTAATGCTCAAAGAATAAGTTTGTGTTTGTCAAGCACATCTTTGTCAAAAGGTAACCATTTTTGCAAATGTATGGCAGCAATCTTGAAGATATTCGCATGACTTCTATTGGACCATATCTGGCTCCTGGTGGATGGAATCATCTGTAAGAAGCAGTTTGGGTTTTGTCAGGGCACTCAGATACTCTTAAGCTAGTGAGAATCATCATTCACTAGCAGATGCCACCAGTAGACATCACACAGCCCTGTTGGACATCAGTAAACCTTCAACAAAGTCTGGCATGCAGGACTGCTATACAGTTAGCTCAAACACAAATACCAGTGACCACTGTGCATCTTATATGGTCATATTTAACTAATCCGAATTTTCAGGGTGAGCATCGATGGAGTGTGGTTTCAACTTTGCGCACTGCTGATGGAGTTCCTCAAGGATATGTCGTCGGCTGTGTTCTATACCTCTTGTACACAAATAACTTGCCAGTGTATCCCGGAATCATGTTGTTCCTCTTCACTAACAAAGTGATGTTCCAGTATAGCTTCCTATTCCTATGGCAGGCAAGTGAAAGGATGAAATGCCAGTTGGACATTCTCCTTGTTATTTCCCTAGAGGATTTCATCTGAACCCTGACAACTAATTTGTTTGCAAATGTACCAGCATAATGAGCCAGCCAATGCCTTATGGTGGCTGACTTAATGTCCCTACCAGTGTGGCTCTAAGCTCCTGAGGGTGAATCCTTAAGGGAACAATGGATCTGAACCCCAAACACAAACATGGAGTCACCTGGAGCAATCCAAACATGAAAGTACTTACTTACACATCCTATTGTGCAAAAAGGGTCCCGCACCCTAATTCCCTGAGACACATAACCACATTATAATGCAAAAAACTTGAGTTCATTGAGCTGGTCAATGTACAGAACACCAGAATGCTAAAACACCACTTGCAACTTCTACCTGTCTGTCAACATGATAACACATCATTAATGTCACCAAGTAGCCTATGCTTACCATGAACAGAAACAATTAATATTTTTTACTGTGAGAAGGTGAGCCAATTAAACAAATCATAATTTATGATTTCCTGAAACAAAACGATATCTGTTGTTTTTGAGCTGCTTGGTATAAATAATTAAATGGCTATAGTGCTATGTGGCAAAGCTCAAGTGGTATTTTGCTATAGCGAATACATTTCAACAGCAACCCTTTTTGTATATGCCTACAGGAATAAACATTTTATAAGATGAAGAACTCGTGATTATCATAAATTGTATAAATAGTCTTGGAGACAAGGCAAAGTCAAAAGTATACTGTGGTCTGTCCGAAGATGCGAGGATGAGATTAAAATTAAACTGAAGAACAAAACCAACAATGAACTACTGAATTATTTGTAACTCTTCAAAGTTTCAAATAACAGAAATATTTGAAATAAGTGTAACAAAAATTTGAAACAAGTACTTCAAACAAGTATAACAGAAATATTAATTTTGTCTGCAAATTAGGCTTATTTGTAACCATGTGTATTTCTCAGGAGAGATTATCCCTCTCTCTCTCACACACACACACACACAGGCCTAAATATAAATATACATAAACATAAACAGGTATACATAAATATACATATACATAAATGAAAAATATAAACATAAGCTCCATCTGGAAAATGTTTTGCCCCTCCTGACAACAGTTCTGGCTATGGGCCTGATTCCAAGTGACTTAGAAACTGACAATATATATAAAATTAACAATTAATCTAAAATTAACTTATGTTTAGGGCTTAATGGTATATACTGACATATCATACTTCTTAGGATGAATCTGTATTAATTTAATAAATACCACAACTACTAATACTACAAGAATGTGTACTCAGTCTCTTTCTAAACAGGATATAGAATTGAAATTAAGAATATTGACACAATGACTGATTCCATATGTAATAGGCATTTAATCAAAAAAAAGATTCAGAGTCAGATTGAATCCAGCAATTCAACATTACCTGAGTAATTAACAGCAACATTTTCTATAGCTGTCAGAATATGTGCAGGTGGTGGGGAAGCAAAAACTGAACCTGAAAATAAAATAAAAAATCTTTAGTGTTATAAAGTGGTTTGGTTACTTACAGAAAGCATAAAAACAACAACAAATTTTATCAATGTATTACCTGCTACAGCAGCAGTCAGCATACCTTCACCAACATAACCTGAAGTCAGTAAAAAGATATAAATTACAGAATGATTTTACAATGCAAATGGTTATTGTTACTATTAAATAATAAAAGTAACTTTAGATTAGTTTTATCTGTATTCCAACAAGTAAAATATACATGTGGTAGGATATTATAGTGTTCTACTTGCCTTTCAATAAACTTAATTTTTTATCATATTAAGAACAAACATGACCTGTTATACATAACATGTTCTTGGCTCTAAACACAAGCATACAATTCTTGTCAACAATATAAAAAATTAAATGTATATACTGAGTAATACGTTGAGTGGCACTGTATGTAGAGCCAGTGATGGACACTGTGATTTCAAAGAGCCATCATTATGATTGAATTGTTTACTGTTCATTTCAGTGCATGGTAAAGGTAGAAGTATCGTCAAACTTCATGCACACTGGTAATAAAAAGTAAATAAATTCCATAAAAATCCTTGTTCAAATAAAACAAAAACAATTTCATAGAAGAATACTCAGGATTTGTGGTACCATATATATTTAATATTTATAATATCTTTACCTCAAGATGTTTTTTCCTTATTTGGAACATGTTTCGGGACACTTAGTGTTCCCATCCTCAGCCCTGAAACGTGTTCCAAATAAGAAAAAAAACATTTTGAGGTAAAGATATTATAAATATTAAATATATTATATACATCAAGAAATAGACTGTAGCAAAAAGTATATATATGTTATAGCAGGTTTTTGTGTACACCCGTGTATGTGATGTGATTGTTCCATGTATTGCTGATGTTTTGTTCCATAATCCCGGAACATTTTCAAGGCGTACTGGTGTTGATTTAACTACAGCGTGCGTTTTATATCTTGCTTCCCTTGTGGTTTTGCCATGGGAGGGTTGGAGGATGGGGGTGAGTGTGTCGTGGCCATACATTATTTCTTAATTTGTGAACTGTCAGTTAGGAATTACCAAGTTGTTGCTAATTTATTATCTTCATTTCTGTCATTGACCACTCCCTCCCTTATCCTGTAGATCTCGATGGCTTCCCTGTACTGTCTGATTTTCTTGCAGTTAGTTTGTGCCAAGATTTTTGTGTTTTTGAAATCAAAAGTGTGTCCTGTTTCTTTGGCATGTTTCATCAGGGATGTGTTGTCTTCTTGTTTTGGTACTGCCAATTCGTGTTCATGGACGCGTTGACGGATATTTCTTCCAGAGTGGCCGATATAAGATCGGTCACAGTTTTTGCATGGTATCTGATATACACCTTGTCCCTCTAAGTATATGCAGTCCTTCGGATTTTATAGAAACGCGTTGATTTTTTGTGCATGTTAAATGTTGTCCTGATGTGGTGTTTCTTGAGTATTCTCCCTATTATGTCTGTTGTGCCCTTTATATACGGTAATGTTAAGGTGCTGATGTACTCCTGTGCTTCTTTCTCCGGTTGCATCTTCTTTTGTTTGATGGTGTTGTTTACATCACATGGGGTGTATCCATTGAAAAACACCGTCTCCTTCAAAGTGTTCAGCTCCTGTTTCCTGTGTTCCTCATCTGGCAGGTGTAGGGCTCTGTGTGTAAGTGTCTTCACTACAGACTGTAACTGCACTGGGTGGTGAGGGACTGTCTATGTAAGTATCTGTTTGTGTGTGTGGGTTTTCTGTATGTGGAAAAGCTAAGGTGACCATCTTTCTTCTTCACGAAAAGGTCAAGGAATGGAATGCCATTCTCTGTCTCTGTTTCCATAATGAACTCTATTTTTGGATGGATGCTGTTTATATGTGTCAAAAACTCTGTTAATGTGTCCTTTCCATGTGGCCATATTACAAAGCAGTCGTTGACGTATCTAATTCACAAGGAAGGTTTTAGCTGTGCTGTGCTTATTCCTTTTTTCTCGAGATTGACCATGAAGAGGTTTGCGATGACTGGCGATAATGGTGAGCCCATTGGTGCTCCTTCTATTTGGCTGTAGAAGTGATTGTTGTATGTAAAGTAGGTGGTCAGACAGTGCTTTGATAGTTCCATGATGTGCTGAGGTGGATTGTGTGTAGCTTGTATTGTCTGGAATGCTTCTAAACAACATACGACCATGACACACTCACCCCCATTCTCTAACCTTCCCATGGCTAAATCACAAGGGAAGCAAGATATAAAATGCGCACCGTAGTTAAATCAACATCAGTATGCCTTGAAAATGTTCCAGAATTAGAGAACAAAACGTCGGCAATATAAACATCATATACACGGATATACCCAAAAACCTGCCACAAAAGATATTCACTACAAATTCACGAGCATATATATATATATATATATATATTGTAGCATCATCAAATTATCCAAATCTACAAGCTACTAATAATAGATAAAACTATGAATATAACAAAATCAGGACAATCCAAATATAACTTGTAAAGGAGGTATGACAAATAAAAATAAATGATATCAAGGGAATCATAAAAAAAACCATTAAGATTATAAAGAAAAAGCGGTGTAAATTAACTCAACCACTATGAATAAAGAATAGAGTGTTGCAATCATTCATCTCCTGCCGAATGCAACAATCCGCGAATTGTACCTTGCCTGACGCACTGACGTCACGCCCTCCCTTTTACTGGCCCTATCGTGGGCTTTGTTAAATCTCGTCAGTCTCCCATCAAACGCTGTGAGCTGAGCGGCCCGTCGCCGGAGTCTCGTCAAGTATGGGAGCCTCAATAACCAAGTTTAAAACTTGGTTCAACGTTCCGGACAGAAGACACGAGAACACGAACTTCGTACAGTTTTACACGATCTTCCAGCACAGACATAGCAGTGGTTTAGAGCAGGTACGGAGGAACACGCAGCCGTAGCGACCAGATACAGCAGGTTGCAGAAGGATTTATCTGGATTGCCAAGTAACATTTTTACCTAATAACTTACGGTGCTAGTTGCTGCATAATCACGAAACAAAAGCGAGACAAACTAGTTACTCGTCATAAGTGTAAGAAACAATTTTATAAACTTTTGCGATAGATAACAGTGTCAGAAATGTATAAATAGATCACAGCGTGTACGCTGTACACCATTTTGTAAACTAGCATTGATTTATGCGACACCCCACATTTAGCATTTAACATTTTCTATATTCAGTTTTTCAGAAAAAATTAGCTCAGTACTGACCGTTGCTGACTGGCACATAATTAGGCAAATTTTAGAGGCTCGTAATGTTTTTGAAATAAACGGGTCGCATCCGACTCAGCTCACAGATTGATGCTTTCAACAATTTCTTTTACTCGCACCTCCTCCTTTTATATAGTGATATTAATTATAGAAACGCTTGAGAAATAAGTTGTAACACAGAAAAGGTGTCTTAAGCATTTTGATGTACTTAGATATTGTATTATGTCATTTGTGTGTAGTGCTGCCGCAGCAGAAGTGGTAGCAGAGCGTGTTTTTTTGTTTTGTTTTTTTTTTTGGATTTTCTTTGGTCCATGGGTTACGAGGCATTTAATTCAATTTAATGGGTTATAAGTCATAGTTATCAAGAGTAATTTTGTTGATGTTGTGTGTGTTGAAATTTTGTATTGTTTGTATTGCACGGTATTGGTCGCATAAAGTTTTGTATAGAATTTTGTATTGTATAGGATTATGTATTTTAAATGTTATATGCGTAGTTAACAATTTTGTCACGAGTAGGTCTTTGCTGCAAGTTGTCGTAAAATCAGATCGTTCAAATTATTCGCTCGGGAGTAGAAAACCGCTACCGCTAGTTGAACTTTGTCTGGCAGATAAGGCTAACCTGTGCACGTATTATCTACATTCCACCGACCAGCTGTTCCCTTATCATTGCGCTTTGTATGTTTTTTCCACATGCTCAGCTTAATAACCCCATACCTTGCTCACCGTGCCGTGTGTCTGATTGTCCATTTTGCTAACCGCCTCCCTATCAGCTGTTATTCAAAATATGTTTAGTGCATTTGTTGTTTGTATAAAAGTGACATACTCTATTAATTCGGTAAATTTTTATTTAGAAATGTGCGCATCTCAGTAAATCCGATTTGTTTCGTGAAAGGAGTTACAAGAAAAATCAAAATAAAAATTTTTATAAAAAGCAGCCTTTCACTAATGGAAAATGTTCGTTGTCAGTTACCACACACACGTTATCACCTGTTTCATGTTAATTGGTTTGCGTTAACTACGAATTAATATACGCGGCATTCAGAAAAACAGAACCCGACGGTCATGCCGTGTCAACTAGCATTTCCTTGTCACGGTAAACTATTTTATAATGAATCAATGACTTCGTAATAAGCGACAGCGCAAAACTTTCGCGCTGAGAGAGAGAGGTCAGGAAAGAAACTCGTAAAAGAAAAAAGGCCCGTAAAGAGTGTGAACTCCCTTTGCCAGTGAATGTAGTCTGGCGTGCCCCCCCCCCAGTCGCAGTTTAGCCATGTACCCAGGTAGCGGTAATGGTGCGACCTACCCCCTTTTATCTCACCTCACACGATCGGACAAGGGAGAGATGTGCTCTCCAACTTGTCGTCTGTGTGCCGTAAAGAGAAGTTGCTGTGGTTATAAAGCGCTTTTAGGGTGAGTGCCCCCCTTTTTTTGCCAGTGAATGTAGTCTGGCGTACCCCCCCCTTGCCAGTGAATGTAGTCTGGTGTGCCCCCCCGATCGCAGTTTAGCCATGTACCCAGGTAGCGGTAATGGTGCGACCTACCCCCTTTATCTCACCTCGCACAATCGGACGAGGGAGAGATGTGCTCTCCAACTTGTCGTCTGTGTGCCGTAAAGAGAAGTTGCTGTGGTTATAAAGCGCTTTTAGGGTGAGTGCCCCCCTTTTTTTTGCCAGTGAATGTAGTCTGGCGTACCCCCCCTTGCCAGTGAATGTAGTCTGGTGTGCCCCCTGGTCGCAGTTTAGCCATGTACCCAGGTAGCGGTAATGGTGCGACCTACCCCCTTTATCTCACCTCGCACGATCGGACGAGGGAGAGATGTGCTCTCCAACTTGTCGTCCGTGTGCCGTAGAGAGAAGTTGCTGTGGTTATACAGCGCTTTTAAGGTGAGTGACCCCTCCAGTTTGATCTCTCGCTCTCAGTCGCGCGGTTGGTTGTCGATGCTCTTAACCAATCACCCTTCTCGGCTCTTGTTGCTACTCAAGTCCGTTATACCCTCACATACTGAGTCGCAGTCCTCATGTTCGGGCGTGAACGTGTTCCATGCTCATCAAAATATTAAATTGTAACTCCGCTGTCGGTCGCCTTGCCTGGTGAGCGGCGTGGGGACTGATCACCCCCTTGTCGTTCACTTTCAGGGAGGAAGCGTTGCTGCGCGCAGGCAGCGTTTCTAAGGTGGCGGAAGGTAGCCCTTTGAGTTGTTTCCAGATGGCGGCTAGTGCCGCACTAATATCTGAATTTTCCCATTTGAGTACTTAAGCCACGGGTTTCCCCTGACTCGACTCTGTTTGGTTACACTGACCGTACCGATTAATTTCGCTGTATTTGACCTTGGACAACCGTCGCTCCTGCTCCCGACGCTTGTCTTTCGGGGGGGAGTCTGTTGCAATCATTTGTCTCCTGCCGAATGCAACAATCCGTGAATTGTACCTTGCCCGACGCACTGACGTCACGCCCTCCCTTTTACTGACCCTATTGTGGGCTTTGTTAAATCTCGTCAGTCTCCCATCAAACGCTGTGAGCTGAGCGGCCCGTCGCCGGAGTCTTGTCAAGTATGGAAGCCTCAATAACCAAGTTTAAAACTTGGTTCAACGTTCCGGACAGAAGACACGAGAACACGAACTTCGTACAGTTTTACACGATCTTCCAGCACAGACATAGCAGTGGTTTAGAGCAGGTACGGAGGAACACGCAGCCGTAGCGACCAGATACAGCAGGTTGCAGAAGGATTTATCTGGATTGCCAAGTAACATTTTTACCTAATAACTTACGGTGCTAGTTGCTGCATAATCACGAAGCAAAAGCGAGACAAACTAGTTACTCGTCATAAGTGTAAGAAACAATTTTATAAACTTTTGCGATAGATAACAGTGTCAGAAATTTATAAATAGATCACAGCGTGTACGCTGTACACCATTTTGTAAACTAGCATTGATTTATGCGACACCCCCATATTTAGCATTTAACATTTTCTATATTCAGTTTTTCAGAAAAAATTAGCTCAGTACTGACCGTTGCTGACTGGCACATAATTAGGCAAATTTTAGAGGCTCGTAATGTTTTTGAAATAAACGGGTCGCATCCGACTCAGCTCACAGATTGATGCTTTCAACAATTTCTTTTACTCGCACCTCCTCCTTTCATATAGTGATGTTAATTATAGAAACGCTTGAGAAATAAGTTGTAACACAGAAAAGGTGTCTTAAGCATTTTGATGTACTTAGATATTGTATTATGTCATTTGTGTGTAGTGCTGCCGCAGCAAGAGTATCTACAGAATAAATAGAGTAGAAAATAGAACTCCAAATTGAAGAAAATTAAGTATTAAAATAACCAACAAGACATACTAAAGAGACATGACTATGACATAACTTAGACTTAAAATAAAAAGACCCAACAAGATTAGGAGTGTGAAGTAATAACAATATCATTGTGAAATATATGATAATGTATAATATAAAATTATAAGGTTCTATTTTATCTTTCAACTATAACATTGATGTAACCCACTGAAGATCAGAAAGCATTGATTAATAATTAAAAATGTACTTAGAACATAAGACAAACTGGATAATGGTAACCAGAATGATAAATAGTAGATAGTACTATTAATAAATGTTAATAAGTGAGTAAAATAACTAATAAAAACAAAGACATGTGAACTAAGTTTAGTCAGTGAAAGTAAAGGTGGACAACCTAATCTAACAAGCAGTGAACTTACACTTATAACTACAAAATATATAGTAAAAATTATATAAAACTATTATGTGTTATATCTAGGTGAAACCAGATAGCATAAACAACATTCTAAGACAGATCTTAGGTCATCAAGATGTTGTAATTATTGTAATTAATAAGATGAAAGGTGATAGAGTAGCAGAGGCTAATATTGTATATTAGAAAACCACAGACATACCAATAAATAGTGAGAGTAAATACTATCAATATAACCAGTGATATAAACTAACTATTGATATGTAAACCAATTACTAATGGTCACTAAATTAACCATTAATAATATACCTATAATGCACATGACCTATTGCAACAAGATGCAAGGTTCATTAGTGGAAATCACAAGAAAATAAGAAGGTTAAGCTGAAACAACCTATTGTAAAACTTACTAGTAACTAAGATGTTTAATTAGGAATAAGATATCAATCGAATAACCTGTGTATAATAAAGAAATAATAATAACTAACAAGCTGCCTGATTGTACAAGAACTCGTGTGATTTTAATGATAATATACAAGAAAAAAGGCATGCCTTGAGCAAAATTAAGTGAACAAAAAGTTGGTATGGTTATTTAGAATTAAGTACCAAGTGTTGTAAACTATCATAAGTTACTTATTATATAGAATGAAGTAAAACTAGCTCATAGTGCTATAGGCATCATGAAGCCTATGAACAGATTATGTATTTATTTCACAATTGAATGTTGATAATGTTAATTAACCACAGCAAAGGACTTTGTATAAATTGAGTTAACTATTCGTAATATCAAAATATTAATTAAATCACTATAAGACATATTTTAATAATAATATTGTATTAAAACGTAAGTTAGAAATACTACCTTTGTTAATAGTGAACAGAATTATGCATTGTGAGATGTCCAAATGCTTAGAAGGACAAATGCCAGATGATGGTAAAGTTATATTAGTGTTCACAGGTAGCATAAAGAATTAATATCCATTGTAAACTATTTTTATAGATTTTAGTAAAAAGTTTGGCGTCAGTTTTGTACTCTCAAACCCAAAAACCCATGCTTCTGACAAAATTAAATAATTTTGTTAACATGGGGGTGAGGATTTAATGAAGGAATATCATTAATTCCAACCAATCAAAACTCTTATAACGAGCATTCCCCTTGGGGGCATAGGTAGGAACAGCGAGGTGACGCTTGACTTTACAGACAGTTCTTCATAAGTTTTAACACCATACGGATGACAAAATCCGAGCACAAATAATTCGCCAGTTACCCATAATTCAGTGTGGTACCGAACGTAAACACGGGGCGTCCTAACCTTCAAGAAGTGAAGTAAATTGACTTAGAGTAACAACGTAGTGAAGTGTCGTATAATGATAAAGCAATGAAGGGTAATTAAAAGTGAATAGTGAATATAACAATTTTAGAAAAGGAAATAAGGAATTATAGTGATTTATAAAAAATACTTGAATAATTTATCACATTATATGACTATACTATTCGAACTTATTGAACATATGTAACAATTGTCAACACTACACAACCAACAAACATTATTAATATAGTAACTTTACCTTTTTATTATGTACGTTAATTGTAAATTGAGGTTAAAAATGGGTGAACTCTTAGTCACATGCTAACCTCCAAATTTTACGTCAATGGTCCGATGGACTTTATTGTATTATATTAAGAATATATTATTATTATATGTAATCACTTCCTATTATGAGATTTTACATTAGTAACAGACATTTTCCGTTCCGTATCTTGCAGATAAAAGAACCTAATTGTACATAAATAAATCAGATAGTTTTATCAACAAAACGGTTTATGAACCGTGTTACCAACCCTGAGACATGAGTTTCAACAAAGTAACTGACTGTTGTAAAGTATAAATAAGGATTGTTTGAACAAAGGATTAATAATCCAATAATACTATGAATAAATCGTCTTTTAACAACATTGATGGAGTATGAAGTTAGTTTATTCAGTCAACAAGCTTTTAGTGGTTTGAGTTCAGGTTATGTTTACCTCTGGAGTCAGTTGGTAGCAACCATTGCCCGCCGAAGTGAAGCAGTTCAAATATTTTATTACTTATCACTGACCATAACTTAATGAACAGTGTTGTCACCAGTGATGAATCCACCATCAAAGTAAGTACTTATGTTTATCAACCACATAATTATTAATAACCACAACAGAATTACTTATCACAACATTAATTGACGATTACTGTGGGTGGGGTTAGTACATAAGACAATTGAACTTCATGCAACTCAAGCCATGATGGCCGTTTAATCAACTTATTCCATTAATGAGGAATTTAAATAATTAACCACCGAACATAATCCATATTAAAAGAATATTAGCTTTTATTTTAAATACGCTCATCAATACGTTACATTACATAATGGCTCGAATTAGGTCAGATACACTAACCTCATCGAAGATAACAAGAGTAAAGCCAACCTAATTCTAGCAGCAACTCCATTATGTAACATAGTGATGAACAACAACAACAGAGAAAAGAACACAGCATTCTAAATATTATGTTACCGACAGATTTCATTTTATTACAATACTAGCAGGTACCCGCGGCTTCGCCTGCGTTTGTTAATTCAACCACTAGATGTTTTTTAAATAATTTATTTAACAGCAAAATAATTAAAACATTATATTTATTAACACTTACATCGTATTTACATAAATTGCATGGATTACATCATTTTATTTTTAATTATATTGTTACTTTCAATGTTTAACATACCGGGTTGGTGGTGGTACAAATAATAGTAAAAAAATATAAAAACCCGATATTATACAAAAACAAACTACTTTTTCATTATAGAGCTTCCGGATAAACTATATTAAGTGTCTTTCCATTTGGAGCTAAGATGTATAGATTGTCTCCATTTCCAACTCTTGAACAACCCACGTACATTTGACCATGGGAGAAGCACGGTTTCCGAAGATCGAGTCCTACAACTTTAAGTGATTGTCCTTGTGCCTTGTTGATGCTCATAGCGAAACTCAAACAAATGGGGAACTGCAAACGTCTAAATTGAAACGGTACATCTGAAGGGATGATTGGGATCCGAGGAATGAATACTACTTTACCCGCGGCATGTCCTGTCATGATGGTGGCTTCAATAATATTCGGCATCAGTTTCTTGATTGAGAGTCATGTTCCATTGCAGAGGGAAGGAGGATTTAGATTCCTGAGAAGCATAATCGGTGCCCCAATCTTTAGCTCCAAGATGTGCGAGGGTACTCCAGGTGGCTCCAAGTTGTTCAAAAACTCTGTCGTGTAGTTGACAGCCTCATCTGTATTACATGTCGTGTCGATAGATTTGTAAATTTGTAGAACACTGAGTAATTCTTGTAAAAGTTGCTTATTGATGATGTTGACAGCTTCATTTCTTGGGGCAAGAATCGCTCTTTGGCACAGCCATGCGTGATCCGTGAAATGCTGTGCCACATTTGCAAACACCACCTCTTTCAGCTGTTGTTGGGTTGTAACAATTCTTCCTATGCTTTCCATCGCCACATGCCCATCATGAACATCCGAGATCACAGCACCATTTCCTAGTTGAAGTACATTATCGGCAAACTGCTGTGCAGATGAACTTGCATATTTGTTGACAGTCCAAGTCTTTCAATGCAATTCCAAATGTATTAAGATTTGATGCAGGCTTGATATATGCTATATCAAAAGCATATTTGAGTTTAATATACTAACCAATCACTTCGCTTTCACATGAAAATTAAATTATTGAAGCAATTATCTTAATTTTTTTTTTGTAACTATGGCGGCCATGGAAATAATTTCAAAATAAATTAAACTAATAATTAAGATTCTAAATTTTGACATCATAATTAATTTTGAAAAGTTACAATGAAAAAATTGGAACTTCCCATTCAGGCCAACATACATGATCAGCTGTGCGCGCGCTAAAAATCACATTTTCCGCCAGTTTTTCGCTCATAACTCGTGAACAAACGCGAAAATTAAAAATCTGGCTTCGAGGTGCATTCGGACCCCCTTCCGTCCACCTATGTTGACAATTTCAAATCTCTGCATGCCGTAGATTTGGCTGGGCATCGCACGCACGCACACACACACTTCCTTTTATTATTATAGGTGTGTGTGTGTGTGTGTGTGTGTGTGTGTGTGTGTGTGTGTGTGTGTGTGTGTGTGTGTGTGTGTGTGTGTGTGTTGTTAGAGGACGAAGTCCGTCTCGATAAAATTTTATAAGTATTTTTTATTATTAGTATTATGAGTTCGGTTGTAGGTTGTTTCATTGAACATGTAAGTTGGTTGGTGTATTGCTTGGGTTCGCTGAATGTGTATTATAATTCTGCTCTTCGCTCATCGCTGAGATGAACCTATTAGTGTACCCTTTCACTGAAAAAACATAAGTATTGGTTTATATAAATACTTACTTGCGACGGTTGGTTACTAGTACGGTTGGTTACTAGTAATGTTGAGATGTATTGCTAGTAATAAAGTGAGAAGAATTCAAATCAACTTATTGCCGCCGCCACTGCTGCCAACCATGTGTCGTTCACCTAAGTTGTAAAGTCTTAGTCTAATACAATAATAGTCAAACTCTTGGAGATGTTATGAATTGGTTTTTTATTCATCGAACTCATTATTAATGATTACTGTTATACAATAATATTGTTTACTTTCTTTTAAAATTTTTAATGTTGTTGATGGACTCTTTCAAATAATTAGATCTCAGGGTTTCCAGACTGAATCGGACTATCTACCGTTCTGGACGTTAACATTTCGCTATATTAATTAATAAATAACGCAGGTTCTTTTAGACTGCAAGATACACTCAAATCAAAACAATGCACTACTATGATAGTTAGTATTAAGAGAGTGATAATATTATTATAATTCTTTAACAAAAAACATAAACATTGAACAAGTGTTCCTTATTTGAATTGTAGGTTAAGTTGGTTTCATTTTAACCTAATTTACTTGACCTTAAATGATTAATCATTCCTTAGATATGCTAACAGTTTTGTATAACACAGTTATAATGGAAATCTAGTGATACTTTCATCATTTTATCTTCTTATATTTGGATATAAACAAATTAACAGGTATTTGGAAATTACCCACTCATATGGTTGATGAGTATATTACATTTAGCTATAATCTTACATTTAAACATAATATAACGCTTAAGATACTATAGGTCCAGGGTTTCTTTTAATTCCCTCATTGACGATTCAATGTCCCTTATTCTACAAGTTCATTTAATTAATTAAAAAGTTAAAGTTTGTTAATGATCAAATTTTTCATTATTAATTGTTTGTTTTAATTATTAACATCTTTTTTCCATCTAGGTTGGGTTATATTTGATCTAAGTTTATTAATTAATTTCGCTGATAGCGTTCCTTAATTATTGAATTACTTATTTAAAATATTTGCCATGGTCACTGATACTTGCGTACTAAGTCGTTCTGGTAGTATCACTATTTCACAAAGTTTTATTTTTTATTTGAATTAAATTAATTTTGATTAATCCATTCTCGCTCACTATCTATGTGCCCATACTCCGTTTAAGATCACTAGATAAAGAAAACATTCACTATCCCTATATCCGACCTAACCTCAACTTGGCGTTTCGAGGTTAGATGCTTTCGTCAGCTGTCGGCTGTCAAATCAGTATTTTTTGGTTACGATGACCAGCGTGGAGTCTGCGTCGAAGCTTGAGATGAACTGATGATCTTACCTGTGTCAAGATCCCATACCTAGTAATTAATAACAGGTCCTGATTGGTCAATGGTTATAATTTCCATGTACATTCGGAATATCTCGGCAAAATAGATACTTCTTGGCGTCATCTCACTGGTGTCGAGGCTACGATTTTTTGGTCTGCACTAGTACGCCCAAGGGCTTGTAATTAATTCTTTTTCTTATAATTTAAATTATTCGTTTATAAATACACTGATACTCTTTTCATGACTACTATCGTTTTTATCTTTATATCACGAGTATTTTGGTTACCCACACCATATAGTTGTGATAAGGATTAATAAAATAAACTTCTTACTATTTCTTACGAACTAATTACCAATCTTATTTTCTACCTTATTCTATTTATATTGTTCATTTTTGATAAATAATTATCATGTTTATTTAGTTATTAACTATCACCCTTTCTCGTTAAAGTATTAGGCGGTAATTCGCTAAAATTGTCATCTTTCGTTTAGGCCTACTTCCATATTTTTTCTATGTTTTTATCGCCTTCTTATATTAAGGATTCTTATAGTTATTACACTCTTTTTCTTCACTTTTGTTCTTTGTGATCGCTTATCAATACTGCACAATAGTTTTTTCACATTATTATTAATTATTACTCCTAATTATTACTTTACTTTTGACTAGACTCTTGGTTTATTGTCATTCTAAGTGTTTATTACTTATTTCATAATCTTAGGGGTTTGTAACCCATATTTGTTGTGGCCTATCTATAATGAACTAATCATTATCACTTCTGATTATATCAGCACTAGCTATTATTGTTTTATTTTATTTTAATTACATTTTCTCTGACTATTATTCAGTATACTTGGGTGTTAGGCCTACATCTTTCTTATTTGATTTTTTCACCTTTATCTTTTGATTAGGTCTATTTTGTGTCAGTGTTATTATAGCAATGTTAATACTTGGCAGTGTTTAGCTCTGCTCTTATATTTTGACATTTGTTTGAATTTATCTAAACTTCCTGCATCTAGCATCAGCTATGGTTTACCTATAATTTACATTATTATTATTGATTTTATGGCAATAAACATTGATTTGCCTCACATGAATGTTATTATGTCTTAGTTAATATCATTGACTGAGTCCCTATTCTTTTGTCATAGTTTTATGTGTAATTTTTGTTGTTCCAGGTACCCATACTATGTTGTACTCTTGGTCACATTAATTTACATTTATACTGTACTCAAGTTCCTATATATTATGACTTTTTGCAAATGGAATACTCCTTATAGTCTCTAGTTTGTTTACACTCCAATACATTTTAGTTTAACATCATTCCAGTCACTGCTTTTTACTATTTTTTTGGAAACTTGTTGGCCAGTTTAGGTTATGTCATATCTTGGATACCCTACAATGGTTGAACCTCAGATTATGTTTTTTACTTATTGCATGTTTCTTTACATTTACTTAAAGCTGATTTTTATTGTTTATAGTTCTTTTTCTTTATTTTGTTACTACCTCAACCTTTATTGTTGAGTAATGGTTGTCTTTGAGAATTTTATTTCTACTTTACAAATTTTACTAGTTCTTTGGGCATTATCTAGTTGTCATTTTTATACATTACTAATTTATACATTTACACCTCTTTTATTCACTCTCCCTCTTAATTTCTACTATCAATATTTTACTTTTGAGTTCTGGTTGTACCGTCAAGTCATTAAAATCAGTTTATTAATAGTTTTATGTCAGTGTCAAGTCACAGCTCAGGGTTTTAAATCAAGTTTTTTAAATAATTTTTATTTTCTTTATCATTAATAATACTTTATTCTCATGGTTTATTTTGTTCTTATCATTACTAGTTCCTTCTGGTATCTGATTTGATTTTGTTTTCCCTATTCACACTGATTCTTTTATCCTCCTTACTAAATTTCTTCTTGTTATAGGTGTTGTAGTTTTCTTCTCACTGTCTGATCTATTGGGTATTTGGGTCAACGTTGTCTTGTCTTTATGTCATGTCTTCGTTTCTTCTAGAATACCTTTACTTATTAATTATAATTTATTTTATTCCCTTATTTTAATCATAATTCATTCTATGTTCCTGGTTACATGTTCTTCTTCTGTTGTTATAATGGGGCGAATGAGAAGGTTTTTTTTTATTTTTTATTAATTTCGGTGTTCATTTTGTAAAATATTTCAAATCATTTAATATGGGTGTCCAGTCCTTGTTTGAATCGAACTCGCAGCCTAAACAATAAAAGCATTACACACAGTGTTGAAATATTCATGAAGGAATGTCATGTTGTCGACTGTATCACGATTCTAAGAACTTTGCGTCTGTGTGACGTCCACTCACAAATGCACCAACACCAATATCTGCGGAGCGAATAACTTTACATAAACGAAAGTAAAGGCAGTGAAAATATCGTCGACATACAGCACACTTAAATCCTGTGCGCCAGGTACAGCCACTAAAAAACTTCATCAGCAAAGGCTGTGAACGGCGATGAAATTCATTAGCAGGCAAGGCAGTGCTGCCTGACCACATGTAACATCGTCACAAAAAATTTCAGCCCAGTCGACTACCAATACAGAGAGTGCGCGGTCATCTAAACTTTCTGCCCGGGCAAATTTTAATTTTATTAAGTCGGCCGACTAACCAAGTTGGTATCAGAGTTTATAAAACAATTCAACAGTTGAGAGTAATATGTAACGATGTAAAAATCAAGTGAGTGTGTAGAAAACAAAAAGTGAACTATCAAACGTTTGGACATAGTGCGAGAACGTTACAGGACGCGCCATGAGGTCGGCGGGGACGCTACTGCAACAAGTTACAGTATTCCATTCAAATATTTTCTTATAAAGGCCTAACTTAAGTAAATGTGGGGGTTTTAAAAAAAATTGTCTGAATGCGAGAGTGTGGCAAGTTGGGTTCGCCTTGATTAATAAAATATACATTAGAATAAGAAAATGTTTAAATAAATGTGCCTGTTTTATCTGTTCAAAAAAGAGAGAAAAGTTGAGTTAGTTGAAATTTTATTTAAAATGAAGTAATGATATAATAAATTTTTTTATTACATCAAACAAATGAGTGTGGCGTGCGTTTGTTGTGCAACCCTATAATAATACTTGCATTTTGACGTTCGTGTTGCGGACTCTGGCAGAAGACTAAACAAGGTAGGTGGAAGATCAAATAATTCTATGTAATTCTATTAGTATTAAAATGTAATTAACTTCACATTTGGCGCTACGAACGGGACTCGAATTTGAATAATAAAATTCCACACCTACGATAAATGCAAGTTTGATTTGAGGGTTGAATAACTACGTAAAAATTACGCAGCACATACAAATTAGTACATCAATGTATAGAGGTTAAGAGTTAAGTGGTAGATGTTTTTATGTAAGTAAATCTAGATTAATAAATTTATAAAAATGGCAGATAACGAAAATAACATAAATGAAACGACTAGTGTCAAAAATTTTGACGAGTCAAACATGAATAATTTTGAGATACATTCGACTCCAAGTGCGAGTCAAGAGAAAACAGAGTTAAATCTAAGTGACCAGAGTAATGTAACTGAAGATTCGGGCGTGCAATTGACCCCGACTTCAACAAAATGTAACGTCCAATTCAATAATGACATAATGAGTATTATACTTAATCAATTAGAAAAAATGAATAGTAAATTTGATAGTCGTTTTGACAGTAATGACATAAAATTGAATGAAATTAAGACCGAATTCAATTGTAAATTTGATGTACTTAAATTTGATATTGATGAGGTAAAAATGAAATGCGAAAGTAGTTTTAACGAGTTGAAATTTGAATTAAACGAGAAATTGAGCCACTCATTAAATAGTATGAATAATAGAATTGACGAAGTTGAGAGTAGGGTGGTAGAAAAAACCAATAAACAAATACAGATGGTAACCGAAAATTTTGATCGGAAAATAGACGAATGTAATGTTAGTAGTGAGTACAAGTTGAATTGTGTAGTTGATAAGATGGAAACATATGAAATTAGTACTAATGTCAAAATCAATGAAATAAAAAGTAATTGCAAAACAGAGATACAAGCTATACAAAATACAGTGAATATTATAGATAAGCGTCACGTACAAATTGAGGGTTTAAATAACAGTATATTTGCATCAATTGAGCAGAGTATAGTTAATGTTAAAGATGAATTAAATATAGCTATAAACGAAAAACTTAAGAGTGTTACTGAACATTTGTTCAGATGTGAATAGCGATATTGATTTGGAGTTGTTTAATTGTGAAAACAGGGGGGTACACCCTATGCAGTTTTTAAATAGAGTCAAAGAATTCAATCAGTTTTGTAGAAGTAGTTGGGAAGTACAACTGTTAAAAATAATGAAGTGTTTTAGAGGGAATTCCGCAGTATGGGCGGAGGTACATAAAGTAGACTGGGTAAATTATCAGTGTTTTGAGACGGCTTTTAGAGAGAAATATTGGTCGGAGGAGGAACAAGAAATATTGCGGAGTAAAATTATGGGACCAGGTAATTTTGGGACCCAAGGGAGCAACGTAACTATGTATGTAATGCGATTATACAATGAGGCCAAATATTTAGAGCCACCGTTACCGTTTCGATCGTTCGTCCATCATATAAGTAAGCATTTGCCCAGAGAAATACAGATTACGCTAATGACGCGTGAAATTCTAGAGATTACGGAACTAGAAAAAATATTGGATATTTTTCAGAATATACGGGAACGTGACATGAGTAGGCAAATAAACGCACCAATAACACATATGAATGGTAATCATAATCAATCCCGGGGAATACCGAGTTTTCACCGAGGGGCGCGAGGGGGAAATAATGATAATCGAGGCGAGGGTTGGCGATGTGCCGATTGTAATGTTGAAAACTATGCTATAAGAACAACCTGTTTTAGATGTCACAAACCGAGAGAATGTCAACGCAGTGAGAGAATGTACCAGCAACAGAGTCAACCGCAGAGAGGAGCCGAGAACACCAGAGGAGCACCGAGGGGAAACGGAAGCGGAAATAGAGGCAGAGGTGGATACGACCAGGCAGTAGCGGGTCCATCCACGGGAAACTAGAGGAGACAATGGAGAACCGGGCCCACCCATTGTCGGAGGAGAACCTGGGGGTCCAAGAGGAGCATAACTACCGCAGCAACATAATTATCAGAGACATGGCGGAGGAGTTACTGGAGGAGGACGCTGCACAAATGACAGAAACCAAAACCGGACTGACGGAGGTACTCATAACCATAGAAGGTAAGGATTACAAAACACTGATTGATACAGGTAGCGAGATATCAGTAGTTTCAGAGAATGTACTGGGTGAATTACAAAGGGTAAATAAGAATATTCCATCATTACCAGTAGCGGGAGTAACAGTAGTGGGGGTGACGGGAATACGAAGTAAACGAGTCACTAAACAAGTTCAATTAAACATATATATTAATGGAATAGAATTTGAGAATACTTTTCTAGTAGTTAAGGGTTTGAATTTAGATATAATTCTGGGAAATGATTTTTTGGAGAGAAATAAAGCAGTAATTGATTTTAATCAGAGAATAGTGGAATTTAATAAGGGGCATGAACCAATCAGGGTAGACTTTAAGAGGGTGTTAGATACGGCTAGAGTTACGGGTGTAAAGATGATACCAAACCGAGTTGACGAGGGAATTATAGAAACAAGAGTGAATGTGTGTCAAGAGAGTGAGAGCATGGAGAATGATGAGAGAGTATGGGAAAATAGGGCAGAGATATTTTTTAATGAGGGTGGAGTTGTAGGGAGTCCCCAATGACAGGAGTTGTGGGCGGTTATTGAACGTTTTAGAGATGTATTTGCTGAGTTGCCTGGGAAAGCCAGGGACTATGTATGCGAGCTGAAGATTCGAGAGCACTCACCCTACATGCAGAGAAGTTATCCAGTGCCATTTTCAAAGAGGAGAGCCGTTCAAGAAGAGTTGGACCGCATGATGGAAGGGGACATCATCGAGAGATCCATATCGCCTTACTCGAATCCATTGGTAGTGGTCATCAAAAAGGATGGAAAGGTAAGATTGTGCTTAGACGCTCGGAAAATTAATCAGATTATAATACCCGACTGGGAATCACCGGAAGCCATGAACGAAATTTTTCAAAAGTTTAGTGGGGTCAGATATATGACGTCCTTAGATTTAACAGCGGGCTACTGGCAAGTTCCACTAGCGCCAGAAAGCCGTAAGTTTACTGCGTTCCTTTTCAATGGGAAAAACTATCAATTTAAACGCTTGCCATTTGGGCTTAACACTAGTGTCGCAAGTTTTATTAAGTGCTTAGACATGATATTACAACCAAAAGATTTAGATTTTTTGACTGTATATGTTGACGACATACTAATAGCATCAAGAACATTCTCTGAACATGTAGAACACATAGAGTACGTTTTAAATAAATTACGACAAGGGGGATTAACTGTTAATTGGGATAAGTCGAAATTTTTACAAACCAAAATACATTTTTTGGGTTTCATTATAACTCCTGAAGGAATTTTAGCAAACCCAGACAAAGTAGAAGCTATCATACGTTTTCCAGAACCGAAAAATATTAAACAGTATAAATATTTATAGAAAATTTCAGAGAAATTATGCACATATTACCTCTAAATTAAGTGTTGTTTTACAAAAAAATAAACAATGGAAATGGGGAGAGGAGGAGAGAACTATTTTCAATGAAATCAAAGAGAAATTTATAGACACAATAATGATGAATCACCCCGATTTTCAGAGAAAGTTTTATTTACAGACGGACGCCAGCAACATAGCCCTCGGCGCAGAGCTTTACCAGGAGGGGGAGGATCAGGAGCACAGGACCATCGCTTTCGCCAGCAGAACCTTATTGGCAGCAGAAAAAAATTACACTACTACCGAAAAGGAATTGCTGAGCATCGTCTTTGCTGTGAAGAAATTCCGCACTTACCTGCTAGGAAACGAAACCGTCATCAGGACCGATCATAAGGCCTTATCATTCCTAAATACATGTAAGCTGACGCATAGCAGATTAACCAGGTGGGTACTAGCTTTACAAGAGTATAACTTTTCTTGGGAGTATATTAAGGGGTCAGACAATAAAGTACCGGACACTTTGTCCAGGGTAGACACTATAGATAATAAGACAGGTAGAGATCTGAAAGAAATAGAAATTTTTCGATTAACTAGGGAAGATAGAATTTTTGGGGAGGAATTAAGGGAAATTAAAGATAGACAAAGATCAGAAAATAAATTGGGTAAGATAATAACTAGTTTAGAAGCAGATATTAATGGTTCAGAGTATAATACACATTTCCAGATACATAAGGGAATCCTGTTTAAGAAAGTAGAAGGGGGTGAACGGGATTGGAGATTAATGATACCCAATGAATTAGTAGATAGAATTATTTGGGATTGCCACCTAAGATATGGTCATTTTGGGGCAAAAAAATGTGCAAATATACTAAAAGAATCTTGTGTTTTTAAAAATATGGAGAAGAGAGTTAGAAGGGTATTAAGAGTTTGCGATCTGTGTCAAAAGTCTAAAGTAGTAAATTACAGGGTTGAAGGTGAAATGAAGTATATTAAAGTAGAAAGACCTTTCGATTTAGTTGCAGTAGATTTGTATGGGCCATTGCCTAAATGTAGGGGAGGAGTGGTATATATTTTTGTTGTTCTGGATACTTTTACCAAGTTTGTTAGGTTATATAGTGTAAAGAGAGCTACTAGCAAAGTACTCAGCGAGAAGATCACCAAGGACTACATGATCAACGTAGGGAAGCCGAAGGTAATTTTATCTGATCATGGACCGCAGTTCATCAGCGGCAAGTGGAGACAGACTCTTGGCTGGGAAGGCATCATACCCAAACACATGGCAGTTTACCATCCACAGTCGAACCAGGCAGAGCGGGTGATGCGAGAAATCGGCAGAATATTCAGGGCGTATTGTCACTCCAAACATACAGAGTGGCCGTTGTATGTGAAGAAGGTGGAGGATTGGTTAAACAGCACAACCCACGATTCTACAGGATTTACACCGTACGAACTAATCAAGGGAAGCCGTCCACCCAGAATATTGGAACAACTTTTTGAATATCCACCGGAAGAAAGAGTCTTGGACAAAGATGTAAAAATACGACTTGCCAACGAGAGTCTGCTCACCAAGGGAGAGAAGAGAAAACAAAAGCATGATGGCAAAGGTAAGTGGGTCAAATATGAGATAGGGCAGTTAGTATTAGTGAGAAGACACGATTTATCAAGTGCACAAGATAAAGAGATCAAAAAATTCTTTTTGTTGTATGAAGGACCGTATGAAGTTGTTGACATTAAAATGGATAATGCTTATGTTTTACGAAACCAAACAACGGGGGAAATAGTGGGTACCCATAACGCCACCAATTTAAAAAGGTATTGGTTAAAATAAAATAATACATTAAATCTTGTAATTAAATATAAACTAAATAACTACAAAATTAGGAATTTAACATATAAAAAAGTGGTAGCGGGTAGATGTTCCCTACTTGTCCCAGCGGGGTTCGTCTATTTCCCTGCCCACGTGAGCCTTGGCTTTCTCCATTTACCCTTATTTTCGGAGGAAGCTTCGTCCTTACCTTTAGTCCTAGTTCTTGACCTCTTAATGATCCATACCCTTTTATCTTCCCGATTTCCTTAACCATCCCATTAGAGTAAACATAACAATAGTCACATAAATTGGCACACTTTTTGGAACCATTTGATTGCCTTAATTCTAAATAATACATTAGGGTAATCCTCAAAATTAAATAAACTGGCGTTATTTATGAATTGTAAACTCATCCCTTAATTAGGTAGGTAGTGGAGAAGTTTTGTGGCTGAGTAGACAAACTAAATAATAAATTTTTGTATAGTTTAATAGAATTGTTGTCTACAGGGATGTGGCTGTAGATTAATGGTTGTGGTGTGTTTATTATTTCTGGGGAAAGGAGATGAGCAAGGAATTTATGGTTGACAGCGGGGTTTTTGGTCACTTTCATGGAAGTGGGGTTCTGTTCGTCTTCAATCGCATCCCTGTAGACAATTATTCTGTACATGTAAAGTATAACCTATTTACAGGTAATTAAGAAAAAATAATTTTGGAAAATATTTCACCGTAAAAGTTATGTAACCCAAAGGTTTAATAATTATTTTGTGGTACCTGCTATGTTAGGTTATGAGTAGGGGATAATGGTATTAAGAATGTGATTGTGGAGGAATTTAAAGAGAGATTTGAAACAAATGAATGTTTGTAAAATTTATTGAAATATTAAGAAAAACTGAAACATTTAATCACGTAGAATCATTTTGAAAATTGTAATCAAAGTAATGGAAATTGTTTTGAATGTACTAAGAGATGAAATTGAATTGTAGCCGCCCCTGGAGTAACTTAATATTGTAAATGTTAGTGCTGTGTTTAAATTCATTTTGATTCAAATTGAAATTGTAATTTTATATATTTTATACATTAACTTCATACAGCTGTAATTAAAGTTAAACTGTTTTGAGTGGAGATTGTTAAAGAATTTTCAAGTTAAATAAATAATTTAAAACGGCTAATTACATTAATGAAGCAAAAGTAACTTTGATCTGAATTGGTACCAGCTGATAGATATGTTAACAAAAAGATTTATAGAAAGGAAAATTTTGCAGGAAGTATATATGTCAGTATATGATGTAACCAGAATGTTTAGACTATGTGAGTATTGAGACAGAGTGTTTATAACACGTCTGGCGCACAAGTGTTTATGTAAACAGGTTGTATGTTGTGACTAATGCTCACAGTCATGCTTGGTGACAATAACAAAAAATGTTGTAGTCTGCTGAATCAGTATCTTGAGTGAAATCTTATTGTGACAGAAAAGAATTGAAATTAAATTTTTACAGACAAAATAATAATGAGGTAATTATTGTAACTTAGAGTTTGAGAAATTAAATAAAATTAAATTAATTTGGTAATTAAATTAATTGGAAAGATGATTTTAATAACAAATTTAAATTTATTCTGATTCAAACTTCAAATGTAATTGTAAAACAAATGAAATATGTACTTTACTTAAATGGGAAATTGAAGGAAATTTTGTGTAAATGCTGTCAAAAATGTTTGGGGAACTTAGAGATGTATATTACTGTCCAAGTAACTTGTATCAATGCCAATCTATATTTTATGTTTTAACTGTAGATTCCCCACCTAAGTGCGGCCATGACCTCACCGGACCATGACCGTGAAAGTAGTTAATTGTGACAAATCATAAATTTTACTTGATATAACCGGCTTGTGGTTTGTTTTATTTTGTTAACCCGGTGGTTTGTTAGATTTAAAAGGGGGGTTATTTTTTGGGGAATCTACCTAATTTTGGAACAGGTCTATTTTCACCCAGATAGGGGTGGTAGTCCATTAGGGGTGTATAAATAAAAACTAGTAGGTATAATACCGAATTTTATTGTAACGCCGAAGCAAGGAATAAAATTGGGGGTGGAATAAAAGAAAAAAATGTCCACCCCTTCCGCATCAGTCCTTGTGAAAGCAACTAGACGCTACAGTCTAGGGGGGGTAATAGTGAGTGTGGATGGGCGGTGACATAGTTACAGGTCACGAGGGAGATGTGGTTTACGGCGAGGATGAGGCTGAAAAAGGCCAAGAAGCCTCGCGCAGAACACATTAATATGTAACGGGTATCGGGGGTTAAGGGATTAAAAGGGGGGTAGAGAAAAAAATATATATATATATATCTATACATTTGTATATACTTTTTGTGCCTGCCATTAAATTGATGTTTTGCATTTTTGGTTGTATTATTGTCTATGAGTATTAATAGTGTTATTGAATTATATTGTTTAGGATATATGTATAATCAAATGTTAGGATAGGGCAGTCCATGTTTTAATTAAATACTCAATATATTTGTTTTTTTTTTTCAGTAATAATAAAGAGATTTAATCTATTCAGATAAGAGATTTGTTTTGTTTTGATACAATCTGATTTTGACTTAAATTTTAAATGATGAGTTTGTGTAGAAAACATTATAGGGGTATGTATGCGCCCAGTAATTGCCAAAGGCGACCCAGTTTGCATGTAAGGGGGAACATATCGGTTGAGGATCTGGCATGATATAAGCCAGGGATTTGGATTTTTTGGGGAAACATGATAGAAGGCGAGGTGCGCGGTGGTGCGTGTCTGTTCGATTTTTCGGTGTTGGGATCTCGCCCAGAGAAGTCCAGTAATCTCGTTCAGATGCGTCCATGGTCGCCGAGCCAGGGGGTCGTGTACCCATGATGTACAAGAACAAAGAGGGTGTTGTTGGCACCATATCCTCACCGGTCCTCTTAGGGGTTTAGCAATGAGAATTCTTCTGTTTCGACAGAAGATTTCTCATTGGGGGGGTATTGTAATGGGGCGAATGAGAAGGTTTTTTTTATTTTTTATTAATTTCGGTTTTCATCTTGTAAAATATTTCAAATCATTTAATATGGGTGTCCAGTCCTTGTTTGAATCGAACTCGCAGCCTAAACAATAAAAGCATTACACACAGTGTTGAAATATTCATGAAGGAATGTCATGTTGTCGACTGTATCACGATTCTAAGAACTTTGCGTCTGTGTGACGTCCACTCACAAATGCACCAACACCAATATCTGCGGAGCGAATAACTTTACATAAACGAAAGTAAAGGCAGTGAAAATATCGTCGACATACAGCACACTTAAATCCTGTGCGCCAGGTACAGCCACTAAAAAACTTCATCAGCAAAGGCTGTGAACGGCGATGAAATTCGTTAGCAGGCAAGGCAGTGCTGCCTGACCACATGTAACATCGTCACAAAAAAGTTCAGCCCAGTCGACTACCAATACAGAGAGCGCGCGGTCATCTAAACTTTCTGCCCGGGCAAATTTTCATTTTATTAAGTTGGCCGACTAACCAAGTTGGTATCAGAGTTTATAAAACAATTCAACAGTTGAGAGTAATATGTAACGATGTAAAAATCAAGTGAGTGTGTAGAAAACAAAAAGTGAACTATCAAACGTTTGGACATAGTGCGAGAACGTTACAGGACGCGCCATGAGGTCGGCGGGGACGCTACTGCAACAAGTTACAGTATTCCATTCAAATATTTTCTTATAAAGGCCTAACTTAAGTAAATGTGGGGGTTTTAAAAAAAATTGTCTGAATGCGAGAGTGTGGCAAGCTGGGTTCGCCTTGATTAATAAAATATACATTAGAATAAGAAAATGTTTAAATAAATGTGCCTGTTTTATCTGTTCAAAAAAGAGAGAAAAGTTGAGTTAGTTGAAATTTTATTTAAAATGAAGTAATGATATAATAAATTTTTTTATTACATCAAACAAATGAGTGTGGCGTGCGTTTGTTGTGCAACCCTATAATAATACTTGCATTTTGACGTTCGTGTTGCGGACTCTGGCAGAAGACTAAACAAGGTAGGTGGAAGATCAAATAATTCTATGTAATTCTATTAGTATTAAAATGTAATTAACTTCACATTGTTTATTTTGTTTTTGGATATTTTTTAATCTGTTTGTTTTCCATTGGGTTCTGGATGAATTATATGTATCGTTACAGTGTTAACATAGTTTATTTAACTGTAATAAAAACAAAGAGAACCTCTGACACTGAAAATTAAATACAAGTAAAATTAATATAAATATATTAAAAAAGTAAAATTACAGGTATTTTTTTCAAAGCTATTTTAGAGTTGTTTTTAATTTTTTGACGTGAACAAATAGTATATTAAGAACACGATACTACTAGGCTTTTTTTGTCAATATCTGAGCAATAATTACATAGTATAGTATTCAAAATTCAGAAATAAAGTTAAGTAAACAATTTTATTTCTCCAAAAATAATAAACAGTAAAATTTAAAAAAATATATTACAAAAAAGCTAAAATGGCCTACATTTTATTTAATCACAATAACTTTTATGAGCAATTAACTTTCTATATACCACTGTGCATACCACAGTTTTGAGGAGGTCCAAGAATTTAAATATCTCAGAATCACAGTTACAGAGAGTAATGAAACAATAAAAAAAATCGAAGCAAGAATAGCAGCAGGAAACAGAAGCTACTATGCATTAAAAAATATATTCCAATCAAGGAATGTATTAAAAAATGTCAAAAAGAAAATACACACCATGGTAGTCACACGTGTAGTAACATATGCAAGTGAGACATGGGTGCTGAAGTTGGAAGATATGAAAAACCTTGGTGTTTTCGAGATAAAAATTCTGAGAAGAATTTATGGACCAGTGTGAGACAGAGAGATGTGGAGGATAAGAAAGAATCGTGAGCTAAAACCTTTATCGTGACCTTTATGAAGAAACGGACATAGTTGTGGCAGTGAAGGCATAAAGGTTGAAGTAGGTGGTTGGGGCACATGGTGAGAATGAGAAGTAATCGAGGCCCAAAAATGGAATAATTACATAGTATAGTATTCAAAATTCAGAAATAAAGTTAAGTAAACAATTTTATTTCTCCAAAAATAATAAACAGTAAAATTTAAAAAAATATATTACAAAAAAGCTAAAATGGCCTACATTTTATTTAATCACAATAACTTTTATGAGCAATTAACTTTCTATATACCACTGTGCATACCACAGTTTTGAGGAGGTCCAAGAATTTAAATATCTCAGAATCACAGTTACAGAGAATAATGAAACAATCGAAAAAATCGAAGCAAGAATAGCAGCAGGAAACAGAAGCTACTATGCATTAAAAAATATATTCCAATCAAGGAATGTATTAAAAAATGTCAAAAAGAAAATACACACCATGGTAGTCACACGTGTAGTAACATATGCAAGTGAGACATGGGTGCTGAAGTTGGAAGATATGAAAAACCTTGGTGTTTTCGAGATAAAAATTCTGAGAAGAATTTATGGACCAGTGTGAGACAGAGAGATGTGGAGGATAAGAAAGAATAGTGAGCTAAAACCTTTATCGTGACCTTTATGAAGAAACGGACATAGTTGTGGCAGTGAAGGCATAAAGGTTGAAGTGGGTGGTTGGGGCACGTGGTGAGAATGAGAAGTAATCGAGGCCCAAAAATGGCATTGGAAGAAAACTGGAGGGAGTAAGGAGGAGATACTCCGAAGAGTCAATGGTGTGAAGATGTGGAAGGGGATTTGAGGGAAATGCGAGTGACAGGTTGGAGGAACAAGGCTCTGGACAGAGAAGAATAGAGGAGAATCATTGTACAGGCCAGGGTTCTACAGGGATCATAGTGCCAGAAGAGTGATATACCAGTGTGAATGGATACTGATGATAAAATTACTTTGCACACAGTCGCACACTGACATGAACGGAGATCAGTTCAAAAAGCAAATTTAACCACTACGTCAGGAAATTTTTAATTTTTTACAAACACGCAATATCAGTGGTTATGCAAACATTGCTTATCTCATTTAAGATAAATTCAGTTAGCAGTACACAAACGTGCGTTCAGTTTGGAAGGACTTTGAAATGCTGATCAATTTTGATTTTTTGGGTTGGAACTAGTGTCTGACTAGTTGGGTTATGACAAAAACATGCTTTAATACAAAAATTAAAAAAAAAAAATAAGAAGTTAAATAACACTTTTTGACATCCATTTTATTAAATATTGCTTATATTATATTATTATTTACTTAATTACTTAAATAAAACTGTACTAGTTTTTGTGGAAACTCAATGACCATATCCATATTTTTTGTGGATAAACATTAGTTCTTTTCTGTAATCAGTCAGTATACATTTTTAAACTGTTGTATAATGTAGGAGAGTACAAAGTCAAATATTTCTGCTCACTCTAACTTGATGGGTTAACAATAATTTTGTAATTAAAAATAATAATTTTTCAAATGCAGTCAAAAGCAGAAAACACGTTGAATTTACTTTGTCCCATCAGTCAGACAAGACTGAAGATACAAATTGATTCATTATGATGAAGTGAAATATAGAAATGAATGTATTGGTATATTAAGTATGAACATCTCAAGTGGGTTTCATATGTACAGTATATATTTATTGGTGCTTTGTCTGTTGTTTTGCTGTGAGCATATAGGAGCTGGTTTGAATGTAGACCTGCTCTAAACAAAGTACCCCCTGGCTATTGTATACTATAATGACATCATAATATAAACCGTCTCTGCTGATATCAAAGACCTTAACAACTAACCTTTAGAGATAATAGTACTCCAGATAATACTGATGTGTTAAATTCTATAAAAAAACTGCTGTTGTACAACCTGTGTGTGTGTGTGTGTGTGTGTGTGTGTGTGTGTGTGTGTGTGTGTGTGTGTGTGTGTGTGTGTGTGTGTGTGTGTGTGTGTGTGTGTGTGTGTGTGTGTGTGTGTGTGTGTGTGTGTGTGTGTGTGTGTGTGTGTGTGTGTGTGTGTGTGTGTGTGTGTGTGTGTGTGTGTGTGTGTGTGTGTGTGTGTGTGTGTGTGTGACACTATTACATTTAGCCAATGTCAAAAAAGTAATGGCACTTGTTTTCTGTGAAGAGCAAAATGTACTTGTACTGTACAAGAAAAAAAAACTGTCACGAAATAATTAATTTGGCTACAGTTTGTGAATTTTCGTTAACAAGAGAATTACTCCATTTATTCTCCAGTTTATTCTACTAATAAAGGACATAAAGGATAATACTGATCTGTTACTACAGATAATTTATGAATGACTAAATAATTACTGCCAACAGGTATTACGGATGGTGTTCTTAATGGTATTAATATTTTAATGAAATAATTCTATGATTGCAATGTTCACAAACATTCCTACACATGGTATATGTAATGTACTATTAAAAATATTTACAATTATTGGACAAATAATATATTATCCAACTATAAAATTAATTTGTCTATTGCATATTTTGCAATCTTACAAAATCAGAAAGATAATGTTCACCAATAAAAGTTGTTTTCAAAAATTACGAAAAACTCTGTTTTTGTTTCATACAGCAAAAAAGGCTATACATTTTATATTAAACAGAATTTTCTCTCCTTGAAATAAAATTCAATCATATGTTGTAACGTAACAAAATCATCGTTACATAGAAAATATAACTAACACCCCAAAACCTAAGAATATAACATATGCATGTCTTGACTAATATAATTAAAAGCTAATAAGAGAAAGAGTAACGCTCAACTATAAAAAACCACAATATATCAATAAATAGATAACAAAAAAAAAAAAAAAAAAAAAAGGGGGGGGAAGCACCAGAAAAGAAAGAAGTTAAGACTAAATGGATCATCAAATATAATGAAAAAGAAGATTAATGAATTAAAATACTAAGTCAGAAAACAAGACCCAATAGGACCTATTGAGCCACCACATTTCCCCTTCTCAAAGTTTTGAGAAATTTTAATTTTTTTTTTTAAATAGGAAGGCCAAAGACCCAGACGAAGTAAAAAGTAAAATTTAAAAACTAGGCCAAAGACCCAGACGAAGCTTAAAGTGTACCAGGCCCATTGTGACAGGACTAGGAAATGAAACAGCCTGATTAACAAGACAAATTTTATTAGCGTATGATTTAAAACACCAAAATACTGCGAAAATCGCACACATCTTGTACAGCAAGTACCTAGTTTTCCCCTTTTTCTAAATTTTATATTATCTTGCTTATATTTCTAAATATACAATTATATGAGTGCTATAACAACAAAGAAACAGATAAATACCTTTTGTGTGCCCTTTCATAACAGCCTAACATCTATTATATAAAATGAATTCATAATTATTTATGACCCTTGGTTCTGCATTAATAGAATTTGAACACTTTGTTACATACTGCAGTGACACATGTGACCAGCAAGTCAGCCAGCATGACCAGCCCACTATCAACCGAAATCTTAAATTCGAGCAATTAAATAAAACAAGACTAGACTAAAAACGGCAATTTACAAAATGTAAAGTCACACAGAATTCAAAATGACCGGACCCCAGCCGCATGCCCAGGCCAGGCATCCCTTGCACAGACATGACACGAAAGAGTGAAAGAGACCAAAGAAACGAATATAATAAATTTCAAAGTTAAAATAAAAAGCACCAGGGTTTAGCAAAATTCACCGCCCAACTGTAAACTACTTCAAACATCATTAAAGTAAAAAAAGTAAAACCCAACAATAGCATGTGCAAGGCTGACATGGTAATTCATGAATGTTCCAGCATGTAGTTCAGACGGACTTGCTTGAGTAAAAGTATATACTGTATATCATAAGGTACCCAAAATTAAGTTACAAAAAATTAAGGGAGCTGGCGATGCCTGCTAACCCGCATACAATTTATGACTCCCTATACATATAAATCTATGGTGTAAAACAAACAGTGCACAACTGAGCACATTTTCTACGCACACGTCAAGTTCGGTCTATTCATATCACTTTACAAGTTAAGTTCAAAGAGAATGTAATTTGATTTGTAGAAGATGTCAATCACATGTGAATTCTGTTGTGAAACTCGAGCATGAAATAATGGAAAATGGTCACCTTGTATTCCGTGGTTAGAAGGCGATCAGCTGCCTGCGTGTAGTTTAAGGTCACAGAAGTCCCCGTTACAGTTCATTGCAGATAGAGGGTGAAAGATTCGGGTTCCCAGGTTACACTCTCTCGACGGCAAAATTCAGGTAAAGCTTAGCTGCTCAGCAGATGACCACGGATGGAGTTGTAGTCATCCTCATCTCTCGAGCACTTCGACGAGTCAGGAACCCTAGGATAACAGACTTATGTAGCAACCCTCACAAAATTCACGCTTACAAAACTTCACTCGAGCTCTAACACACACACCACAAATCATATGGATACTGGACCTTCACTTACAACCAGTTAGTATTCAGATTAAATAATCAAATTTAACTCGCAAAATAAACATTCATCGATGCCACTGCATGATATTTCTTATTTAAATAGTTACTTTTAACCTGTTATAACCACAATTGGATTCGGGTTCCCAGGTTACACTCTCTCGACGGCGAAATTCAGGTAAAGCTTAGCTGCTCAGCAGATGACCACGGATGGAGTTGTAGTCATCCTCATCTCTCGAGCACTTCGACGAGTCAGGAACCCTAGGATAACAGACTTATGTAGCAACCCTCACAAAATTCACGCTTACAAAACTTCACTCGAGCTCTAACACACACACCACGAATCATATGGATACTGGACCTTCACTTACAACCAGTTAGTATTCAGATTAAATAATCAAATTTAACTCGCAAAATAAACATTCATTGATGCCACTGCATGATATTTCTTATTTAAATAGTTACTTTTAACCTGTTATAACCACAATCGATTTCGTATAAAGCTTCGCCACGTGGGCGGAATTACATACATATTAATTATTAATGCATTGCTGTTTTTTACTAATACTTCATCAGCACCTTGCTTTGTAATATTTAATTAAATAACAATTAACAACAGAACCTCTATAATTACTTTCAAAGTTGAAATTCATCATTAAAATTCAGCACGTGGTCATTCATGCCGTTCAGAACAAGACAGCAATCACGCCCGCTTATGTAAAACAATCTCACATACGCCATAAACACATTTAAATCCTAATTCCTTTTTATACACAGTTAGAATTATTAAATTAACTTGCCAGAGGTATTTTATGGATTAGCAATCCATACAGATATAAGATGAGCACACGAGAAACTTTTTCGCGGTCGAGAGAGAGTGCATCAGCTGGTGGCGGAAACGGAATTGACCTGTCGTCCGTGCACCACCACATGCTCTTTTCAATCACCAGAATGCACGCGCATGACTTCGACACACACCGGGCGTGCAAACAATAGAAATACGAAATTTACTAACCGTAACGGCGCCGTGATTATATGCTTTGTGCCAATCACGGCACACCCCCACCCCAAAAGGGCAACATGGTTGCCCCACATTTAGACAACGAGGTACCCTGCAGTGTACTCATCAGTCATGGCTCCCAGGCCACTGCGGCCGTCCCCATGCAACCCTCTCCGCCATGCCGACCCCACGGGACCGCCCCAACACGTCACCCTCTGCGGTGACCGTCACCTACTTCTACCGGTCCCACTCACATACCCATCCGAAGACCCAACAAGGTATCACCCACCTTGGTATGTGAGTGACCGTACTACTCCTCTCGTCCACCTCTTGGACCGACCACCCATATGCACCAACAAGGCATCTCCATCCTTGCCATATGGCTGGCCCACATCACTACACTAGGGCGGACGGCCCCGCTTAGCCCGACAGAGAAGACGGCATAGAGGGCACGCGAACATCATCCCTTCTCTTACTTAACTCGCTTACACACAGTAACTAGCGGGGGGGGTAACTCTCCACAGCTCCGTCTAGACAACTCTCTCCCTCAACGAAGAACACAAAACACCCGGGGAATGCGGCATGGCTCGGACTCTACACTAACCAGCAATCAATCTACAACAATAGAAACAATAGAACAACACCACACAACTTCTCCAAACGGGGACACTGATGCTCTCCAAGACCACGATAATCTAAGGGGACACTCTCGGCAAGTCTCTAACTCCTTATCGATTTTTTTTTTTTTTTTTTTTTTTTTTTTTTTTTTACAGGTGGGGTAGGAAAATCGGGAAGATGAAACGGGGCAAGGATCATTGAAGGTCAAGAGCGAGGACTAAGGGTAAGGACATGGTTCCCTCTGAAAAGGAGAATGACTGGAGAAAACCAAGGCTCGCGTGGGCAGGGACGCAACCCTGAAGTAGACGAACACCACTGGGACTGTGGGGAACATCTGTCCGCTACCCGTTAACCGCTTCTTCTCACCTTTCTGTGACGGACTTTCGGTACTCGTTCCTTTCGGACACCACTCTCTGAGAAATTATCTCGCGTTGAGCTTTGCTGATCTGTTTCTTCTGACTCAGGATCAAGGCAACTGACATCACTACTTTCACCCCGATTTGGATTATCCTCATCATCTAACTTCTCTGCTTGTCTTTCTTCCAACCCTTCCTCCTCTTCCTCAATTCCTTCTTCCTCCTCTTCTACAATTACCCTTTCTTCGTCCCCATAATCCAAATCAACCCCATGACACTGCACCTCCTCACCATCTTCCCGTTGATCATCTGATCCATCTTCAACAGCATCTTTGCCCAGCTCCTCACCAATCTCTTCACCGGCCTCATCACCCGCTCCTTCACAAACTTCTTCACTAACCTCTTCTCCAATTTCATTTTCATCAACACATTCATCAACAACATCATCGCCATCACGTCTACTACCACCATTCGAATACTGCACATCTTCATCATCCTCTAGTTGCTCCTCTGGTCCACATACAACTTCTTTCTGAGCTTCAGAATCCTCAACACTACTTGCAGAAGGCATCTGCACATCTTCACACACTACATCATTCTCACTCGCACACTCCACAACGCTGCCACCAAATTTCTCCTCAACTTCTACCTCATCTCCTTCCACCACACTTGCAGCATGGACATCCCCTTGTCCATCCGCAACCTCAGAAACACTTGCAGCCTGGACATCCCCGTGTCCATCCGCAAACTCAGACTCTTCAGTCTCCCTAACACTTACAACTATACTCCCCTGCGCAGCATCTGCAGACCGCTCTTCTGACTCTTCCTTCGATTCCTCTCCTTCACCACTCTCAGCAACTACAACGTCCTCAACATTTTCCACCCTGGAATCCAGCTGTCCAGGTTCATATGCAATGACTAAATTAATTTCTACTGGCGATGGTAAAGCTACACCATCAAGTGACTTTTCATATCCCTGCGTAGACGATGATGATGTCACAGGATCTGGATCCCTCACGAACAATACCGGAACAAATTCTGCGGCATCTGGATTCAACCATGACGTCCTCTCTGAGTCCTGCAATTCCGTATTAACAGACGTTTTCTTGTCGTCTTGTATTAATCCACAGAAGTTATTCCGCTTTTCTTCTTTCTCTCCACCTTCTTCATCCACAACTCTATTAGGCACTTGTAATTCCTCTGGAACCTTTAAAGTTTCTTTTCTTTCCAAATAGGAATAAAGACTTCCTACAGGATCCCTACTTGCCGATGTTTGTTCACTGATATAACTTCTTCTTCCCCTGTTAATTTCATGCTTCTTTGTTTTCTGTGCTGTAGCTGTTGTTACCGTCTTTCCACTTGCCACCCCCTTGTAGCCTCCATTACTTCCGGAATATACAGTTTTTCTGACCATCTCTTGTGTTCTCCTCCAACCACCATGTTTGTCCTCTTTAGCTCTTCCTAATGAACCACTGGAGTATTGGACATCTTTAGCAGCTCTTCCCCGGGACTCATCATTCTCCTGGACAGTACTAGAAACCACACACAACCGGTCCAGATCCGCAAAACAACGGGGACAGTCTGCGAATATCAAACGAGATCTCTCTTGGGGATTCAGTCCTTCCAAAATTGCTTGTATAACCTCGCTCTCAGGCAACCCCAACCTTAATACCCGGGCAGCTTTCCGTATATCGTGCACGTAGTCCCGCAACGTCTCTCCATTGGCCTGTAGGCGATAGAATAAATCTAACTTAAGCTGGGAACGTCGTCGATGGGGCAGGAAGAAGTTCAACACCTCCCCATGGAAAGCGTCAACACTGCCACCCCGACGCAGAGTGTTGGTGACCAGCTCAGCCAATGGACCCCGGCAATACGGGTACATAAGGCACAAGACCTCCCCATCGGACACCCCTGGGAAATCTGCCAACTGCAGGACCAGGTTCAAGAAGACCAACAACCTGTCCTCATCTACTCCATCCAACACCGAAAGTTTCTGGAGAACCCCTGAAATGGGGTGGGGCAATCTCTGGTAGCATACCGCCGCCAGAATTGCACAATTCACAACAAACAACAATAAAACAAATCCCCACTAAACACCTAACACAAACATGACCTACAAAAACATATTCACAAGAATCAGGAAAAACTCAAGTACTAACTCTTCCATTGAGCGACCTCCGGGATCCTTAGCGTAGCGAAGGCTCGAGAGATTACTTATGCCGAGCTAACTTCCCTGACGCCGAACAAGAAAATGAACAACACGCACAATGACAAACCCCATCCAACGAGGACACCGAGATCGCCGAAGCCCGACGCTACTGGTCAGCGCGTCGCCTAATGGCTCAACAGCCAAGGGTGGGCGTTGGCTAGTAAGTAAGTACAATGACAAACATAACCATCAAACAAAGCACCGCCACACACTATACAATATACCTAACAACAACAACAAACATCTTGTTCAAAACCCATCAACACATTTTAATAACTATTTTCTTTTGACTATCATCGGTGATGACGATGCTGGTCTGACCACACCGCATCCCAACGAGGATTCTATCTTAATGTACTCATGCATAAATCCCCCTGACAACTAACACGTATCTAAACCGCTCCCATCCTTCTTGGATACAAAACACCAAAGGCCTCCGGTAAGTTACATACATACTCCAATCAAAATGCACAAAGAAATATTCGGGCGTGATTCCTGCTTGTCTCTGATTCACAAATATTAGCTAAAGGGCACAACATATATAGTTGTACAACAATAACAATAACACGTATTATAACTCTACAAAACAACAAACATAATATTTATAAAATTTCAGTGGGCACAACAGTCCCATATCACATTTCCATTACAGAACCCGAATCCCTCTTAACTCCCTGCCAAGTGCAGTAACCAAGGTCTAAAAAAAATTTTCTTAATTCTTTTATTGTTATCTCTTCCTGAAAATTCCGTCCCAATTTTACAAGTCCTGTCACATACGGAACCACGCTCTCTGCTACCATTTGAGCCGCCTCATTTCCCCTTCTCAAAGTTTTGAGAAATTTTAATTTTTTTTTTTAAAAAGAGGAAGGCGTCCCGTAAAATTTAAAAACTAGGCCAAAGACCCAGACGAAGCTTAAAGTGTACCAGGCCCATTGTGACAGGACTTGGAAATGAAACAGCCTGATTAACAAGACAAATTTTATTAGCGTATGATTTAAAACATCAAAATACTGCGAAAATCGCACACAACATCTTGTACAGCAAGTACCTAGTTTTCCCCTTTTTCTCAATTTTATATTATCTTGCTTATATTTCTAAATATACAATTATATGAGTGCTATAACAACAAAGAAACAGATAAATACCTTTTGTGTGCCCTTTCATAACAGCCTAACATCTATTATATAAAATGAATTCATAATTATTTATGACCCTTGGTTCTGCATTAATAGAATTTGAACACTTTGTTACATACTGCAGTGACACATGTGACCAGCAAGTCAGCCAGCATGACCAGCCCACTATCAACCGAAATCTTAAATTCGAGCAATTAAATAAAACAAGACTAGACTAAAAACGGCAATTTACAAAATGTAAAGTCACACAGAATTCAAAATGACCGGACCCCAGCCGCATGCCCAGGCCAGGCATCCCTTGCACAGACATGACACGAAAGAGTGAAAGAGACCAAAGAAACGAATATAATAAATTTCAAAGTTAAAATAAAAAGCGCCAGGGTTTAGCAAAATTCACCGCCCAACTGTAAACTACTTCAAACATAATTAAAGTAAAAAAAGTAAAACCCGACAATAGCATGTGCAAGGCTGACATGGTAATTCATGAATGTTCCAGCATGTAGTTCAGACGGACTTGCTTGAGTAAAAGTATATACTGTATATCATAAGGTACCTAAAATTAAGTTACAAAAAAATTAGGGAGCTGGCGATGCCTGCTAACCCGCATACAATTTATGACTCCCTATACATATAAATCTATGGTGTAAAACAAACAGTGCACAACTGAGCACATTTTCTACGCACACGTCAAGTTCGGTCTATTCATATCACTTTACAAGTTAAGTTCAAAGAGAATGTAATTTGATTTGTAGAAGATGTCAATCACATGTGAATTCTGTTGTGAAACTCGAGCGTGAAATAATGGAAAATGGTCACCTTGTATTCCGTGGTTAGAAGGCGATCAGCTGCCTGCGTGTAGTTTAAGGTCACAGAAGTCCCCGTTACAGTTCATTGCAGATAGAGGGTGAAAGATTCGGGTTCCCAGGTTACACTCTCTCGACGGCGAAATTCAGGTAAAGCTTAGCTGCTCAGCAGATGACCACGGATGGAGTTGTAGTCATCCTCATCTCTCAAGCACTTTGACGAGTCAGGAACCCTAGGATAACAGACTTATGTAGCAACCCTCACAAAATTCACGCTTACAAAACTTCACTCGAGCTCTAACACACACACCACGAATCATATGGATACTGGACCTTCACTTACAACCAGTTAGTATTCAAATTAAATAATCAAATTTAACTCGCAAAATAAACATTCATCGATGCCACTGCATGATATTTCTTATTTAAATAGTTACTTTTAACCTGTTATAACCACAATCGGTTTCGTATAAAGCTTCGCCACGTGGGCAGAATTACATACATATTAATTATTAATGCATTGCTGTTTTTTACTAATACTTCATTAGCACCTTGCTTTGTAATATTTAATTAAATAACAATTAACAACAGAACCTCTATAATTACTTTCAAAGTTGAAATTCATCATTAAAATTCAGCACGTGGTCATTCATGCAGTTCAGAACAAGACAGCAATCACGCCCGCTTATGTAAAACAATCTCACATACGCCATAAACACATTTAAATCCTAATTCCTTTTTATACACAGTTAGAATTATTAAATTAACTTGCCAGAGGTACTTTATGGATTAGCAATCCATACAGATATAAGATGAGCACACGAGAAAATTTTTCGCAGTCGAGAGAGAGTGCATCAGCTGGTGGCAGAAATGGAATTGACCTGTCGTCCGTGCACCACCACATGCTCTTTTCAATCACCAGAATGAGCGCGCATGACTTCGACACACACCGGGCGTGCAAACAATAGAAATACGAAATTTACTAACCGTAACGGTGCCGTGATTATATGCTTTGTGCCAATCACGGCACACTGTGAGTGAGGGAAACATAACTAAAAGAAGAGGAAACCATATCTATGAGTGAGGAAACATAACTAAAAGAAGAGGAAACCATATCTATGAGTGAGGAATAAACTACCATAAGAAGAAAACATACAATACACACCTATGAATGAGTAGGGTATTTCTACAAAGAAGAATATAAACTGAGGAGAAGAGGATACACATACAATAAGTGAGAGAAAATATATGTAATGAGAAGAAAAATACACAAGGACCAGACCCATACAAAATGAACGAGGGGACATACCCATGAATGAAGAATGGATTCCCAAGAAGAGGACACATATGATAGCAGAAACCCATGAACATTTTAATGTCAAGATAAGAAGAGGAAGAGACGTTTAAGAAGAGTGGATAACATGGAGAAGGAAATTTTACTAGTGATAAACAAACACAAACAATAACAATGCGTCGTTTATAAGTGCATAAAATACTATCACACGCCCCAAACCCAATGAACACTGATAATATAAAGTGTCATATTTTTGGAACCAGTGACAAGTAGAATGAACAGTAATCTTCATGAAAAAACGCAAACATTTAATGTGTGATCTGTGAAACAGATAAGACTGTATAAAACATAAGACCACACCAGAATTTCTGATAGAAACAAAATAACTGCTCAAAATAGCTAGAGAAATAAGACTGTTTCAGAATAATTGTTTCTGACTGATTATGAAAGATAATGATTATGAAATGAACAAGTTTTTACACCAATAACATGAAACAACACATAACATAGTTATTTATGTGTATAAATGAAAGTAATTATGACAATTTAGAGTAAGTAACTCAGTCCTAATGTGCATTACAAAAAGTAATCACATAGTACATGTTGATGAGAAATAAATAATTAATAATGTGTATCAGTTAAAATATAATATTAGTAAAATAAGGATAATACTGTGTTGAAGATATAGTAATGAGATTTGTTAGTAGAATATGTAAATAGAAACTGTGAATGAAAGACATTCAAAGGCATATATTATACCAAGCCAACAATGGATTAACATAACCTCAACTGATCAACATATACAATGTAAAATCAAAAGTAACTATAATAAAAACACACACAAGTATATTTCTATTATACACCAATCAAAATAGAGTTTATAAGGAACAAACTAACACCAATAACAAGTAGACAGCACCAAGATTTACTTAATAATTAGTAAACAAAGAATGGCCAGAACAACAAGGCAGAGGTGACGCCTCATAATTACACAAAAATCTCTATTAAAACAGATTCTTAAGAACAAAGGAGTATACCAGTAGTGAGACAAATAGCCAATACTACTTTGAGAACCATTTACTGTATTTAAAAACATAAAATTATTGAATTATAATGTAAACCAATTATACATGTCAACCGAAAGTAGCTGCAAGCACCATAATTACAATTAATTCAGGACATATAACACAACAGTGAGAATAATAGCAACAAGACACACAATAAACCTCACCAACAGTCAAATTACAAGAAAGGAATACATTGTTAATTAATCAATAATCATATAAAATAAGTATCAAGATATCAAAAGCCCAAACATGTAATATTATAAACAAACAGTACACATGAACAAAACCAGTTTGAGAAGTAAAACTTTGAATAAATGTGTATTAATTATTAAGGAACAATGTACCATAGGAATAATTGTATTAGGATAAATCATTTTGTATAATAATAAGAATTAATGCACCGGCATACCATGCCTAATCATTTGGAACAGTGCATGAATATAAATTTGCTAACAAACAATAATCTGTGATTAGATAATAAGAGGAAATAACTCTAATTGCTATAAAACAGTGTTAGTAATAATTATTTATTGAAAAAAAAAGTGGAAGGACTTATATTATAAATAAGATCCACAATAAGTGCATAGTGAAGGAGCTAACTTATTTATCAATGGACGGATTTATGGCTTGTTTGAACTTTAATTGTAGAGCTGAGCATCCGAGAGTTAATAAAATTGTTAGTTTTCCAACTAAAACAGTATTAAAAAAGTTATCAGCAAAATAAATTATATGCATCAATTGCAAACAAATTGCTGACGTCATAAATACTCTCCGACCCAAAGTCGAATTGTAAAATTTTAGAAAATTAATTTCTGAAAAGGTGTTTGGGGAACGAGAGTACAGACTTATCAGCCAATCAGAAGAGCTAATCCCGACAGATTCGAAGTAGAATTTGTCCGGAGCGGCAACACTTAGTTTATGTCATTCAGAGTGAAAGGTTACGGACCGTCGCAGCAGAGTATTGTTATAATTTGTGTGCGACCCTCCTAGTTAAGCATCGGAAGTAAACATAACCATAAAACTGAATCAAGGTTATGATCCTTCGAGTGAGTGAATACAGTGTGGTGAACAATGATAATCATGCCAGTGTATAATATCGGCATGATATGTGAAATAGAAAGGGAGTACAAAACTAATTAAACGATTTTAACAATTTTTATGCATTTCTAATAACCAAAAATATTTGTTGTTGTCATACTTGAGTCAAGTATGGAACTACCTGACTCAAAGATGCTATTTTATTAATTAACCCACTTATTAAATAACGTTGCTTGTATTTATTTTATTTGAATAAATGATTAATCATAATTTAAAAAAAAACTGTTAAACAAATTTTAATAGTTAACTAACTTTTGATGATTTTCAAGGTTAGATGCTGATTTGACTAACCTGTAACGAAGGTTAATGATTATAGTAATTATGTTCAAGAACGTTATTAAAGTTAATTAATGATAACAAAATATGTTATTAATGTATGTTTAAATGTTACTGCAAGTTTTTTAATATATAATATCAATAATTACTGTCAATAGTGACTTGAAGAGGTACAAACTAACCTCCATATCTTACCAAATGAGTAACTATTTTAAATTATTTTGATTAACAAGATAACAAGAACCAGTACTTGAATAAATTTTAAATTGATGGATCCTTAATGATAATTACTTATTAACTATTCTAAGAGAGAGAGAATAATTTAAAACAACAACTGTTGAGTTAATTATCGTACATACGACATTTTAACCTGTACTCCATACAACAGGGGTACCATATACGATATTTTACCTTTATATGATCTCATTCACTATTTTATTTTGTAAACACTTTTCTGTTAATGCATAACAAAAAGACTTAAGCATTTTCCAATTCGTATCTTGTAGTCTAAAAGAACACACGATTTTGGTAACAATATAAAAATAACGTTAACCCTATTTGGTTAATAATTTGTAACTTCAAAACAAACAGTGTTACCGACCTTGAGGAACAAGAATCTCTGTATTAGAATCAGTTATTTTTATTTGTGATTATCAATTGTTTGAAGGAATTTTTTGATTGTATTCCATTAATTTGATGTTAATAAACCTACAATTTACTTATCTACAATCAGTCTTTATTTTAAAAAACAAGTAGATCAAGAGCAGTCATTTTATCAGAAGGTGGCAGTACAGTGTACAGTGCCAGAGTTTTGAATTTTGAATCGGTATCACTTACAGGACTTTTGATTACAACCTATATTTAATTTTCATCAGTGGAATATTATATTACTTGTCTTGTGTTGTGAAGTTATATTACAGGGACTACTTTAGAAGACTGCATTCTACAAATACATGGTAAGTGAAGGGAACGACATCAGCGAATACCTTTAAACAACTATTAAACAATTATAAACTTTTATTTAAACTAAACACAAAACAAACGATATTAGTAGATCTGTAAAAGAGTGGCGCCCAACGTCTGAGCACGAATTAGGCCGTTTAAACCTAATTAAAACTATAAAAATAAAAACTAAACAAACCTAATTCGATTAAGCAGATATAAATACGTGATTGCGAAGATGCACAGAAGAGCAACGTCGAGGAAGCGAGTAGCAGAGCCTGAGGAAGAACCGAGGATGGAAGAGAAAGAGGCAACATCGGCGGAAGATATGGAGGAAATCTTAACAACCATGGATCCTAAACAATCCGAACAGGTGAAGGAGATCCAACAGCCAGTAAAACAACCGGAAGGAAGCGTACCAGAAAAATCAACGCCAACAATGGACGCAAACATCCTGGAAATACTGAAGTCGATTAATAAGAATATAGAATCCACTAAGGAAGAATTGAATAAGAAAATGGAAGTTAGCCAGAAGAAGACGGAAGATAGCAGAAAAAGATGGAAGAAAATATTGAATCGTTGAAAGAAGAATTGATGGAAAACAGCCATAAAAACATTGAATCGCTAAAGGAAGAATTGAAGGAAGATAACAGGAAATCCAGAGAGGACGCCAATAAAAACATAGAAGAATTTAATAAGAAAATAGAAGACGGACAGAAGAAGATGGAAGACATATTAGACCAAAATAATAGGAAGACGGAAGAATTACTGAACACAAAGATAGAATCAATTAAAGAAGACTTAGCAGAAGAATTGGGGATGAAGATTGAGGAAACTAATCAGAAAATCGATGATTTAAATGAACAGATCGATAAGAAAATAGAAGCGATTCAATATGACAGCAAGAGATTATGGCAACAGATGAATGAGAATAAAAGAAGAACAGAAGACGATTATCGAAACGGTGGATACAAAGATGGAGGAGATAGAGAAAGTAACCGAAGAAAAAGTAGAAACGGCTGTGACGGAAGTTAGGAAGGAAATTTCGGAGGTACAGCAGAAATACCACCAGGATAAACAGACAATCATACGAACTATTGAGGACATTCACACCAAGGTAAATAACAACGAACAGATTAGAATGAAACAAATGGAGTCAATTGAATTCAAACAGGCGGACCTGGCATTAATGAACACCAACTTGGGGGAGAAATGTGAGACCTTAAATACTAAAGTGAACACTATGAAGGACCAGATCGACAGTGATAAGGTACGATTCACTGAACAACAGCAGAAGGAATTCAGCGTTATACGCGACGAAATGAACCACTTAAGGACGTATCCAACAATAATGACCAGTGTATCACAGTTAGACGGCCGCGAGAATATTGACTTTTGGACTTATAAAAGAAATCCAACTGAATTTTTAGAAAGAGTTGAGGAAGCAATCGCCAGGAATAGGGAAAACCGGTGGCCAGTAATAAAGAATATGTTGGATGAATACTTCAAGAATGTCCATGACAATTGGTGGACTGCGATTCGACATGAAGTGCAGAACTACACAGAATTTAAAGCAGCGTTCCGAACAAGATACTGGTCCGAATCGGCACAAAACATTGTGAGAGACAATATTAGCAATGGGAAGTATGACCCCAGTGCCGGGACCACGATGACAGCATACTTTCTGGGCAAAATGTGTGTTGCCAGAAACCTCGAGCCGACAATACCAGAAGAATGTCTAATAACAAAACTGGCATACCATTTCCATGAAAGTATATCACAGGCCCGACTGAATAACCAGAACAAAACGACCCAAGCCATGTTAGCGTTATTAGAGAACCACGAACACGAACGCTACTACCAACGGAACCAACAAAGAATAGGGTCATATTACGACAGAAGTGGGCTGGGTAATAACAATAACAATAGGGGAAATTTCCAAAACCCCAACCGATACAATGATAATCAAAATACCCGACCACCAAATAATAATAACCAGCATAATGGGCGTGGTGACTATAACCATAATCGACCAAATAATACAAACAACCAAAACAACAATTACAGGCCAGACAACAACCATACTAATTTCAGGCCAAATAATAATTATTATCGACCAAATAATAATAATGGGAATCACCGCCCATACAACGGTAATAACAGTAATAATAATAATAATAATTTTCGGCGGGTGAATTACGCCCATGCCAGCCGAGATAACGATAGACGATACTACTACCAAGGTAGGCGGAGTTATAATGGAACCAATGATAGGAGCAGCAGCAATGGTGAGAGAAATGAGTCTGGCTATAATACACGCCGAAGCCGGAGCAGTGAAGACCAGCGAGGATCGGGTCATGAGAGGGAGTATCGCCCGAACAACCAAGAAGAATCCAGGGAAGATAACTCGCCCCATTCGACGGAAAGGGATGCCACAAATGGTAGCCCGCCTTTAAACCAACGCCGGCAGTGAAAACATCGTGTATACCCTCACTGAACCGGACTATTGGGTCTGACTTAGTTAATGATGATGATAATAATAATAATTCAATAACGATTATTAAACTCAATTATTTAAAGAACATTAGGAAAGATTTGATGGAAGAACCAAACAATAATGTCAAGGAAAATGTGAACAATGAGATTGCATATATAGTGGTACAAATTAATGGAATCCAAACTTGCGACGATCGACATGGGGGCCAACGTATCGTTGATAGATAAAATGGTATTAAACCGAATACAAGCGGAAAATAAAAATATAATACCAACATTGCCAATAAATAACATAACATTAATTGGAGCAACGGGTCGGCAAAATAAAACAATAAGGAATCAAGTACAATTAGAAATATCCAGTGGTGGTGAAACAATTCCCATGATATTTTTAGTAGCAAGTGGCCTACCATTTAAATTACTCATTGGCTGCGATATATTAAGAAGATGTGCAGCGATAATAGACATGAATAGAGCCAAGGTATATTTGAATTTAAATAATGTAAAATGGACGGCGGAATTAGTTGAGAACAAGGAAACACATCCCAACCAGGAAATATATTATCCTGAAGAGAATTAAGATAACAGGGAACCACCAACCAATGGGAGGATATATCCGAATAAAGAAGATGTAATGTGGATGGAAAAATTGGATGAAATCAAGAAATTCCAATCAAACAGAGTCGACAGGAAGTTGACAGATAAACAGATATCAAAACTAATAAAGATATATAACAATTACAGGCACATAATTTCAGACACACCAGGGAAGTAAAAAACTTTCAGTGTGAAATAAAATTTAAAGAAAATGTAGAATTCAAAAGGAAGTCGTACCCCATAGCCTTTTCACTAAAAGAAGCAGTACGTCTAGAAATCCAAAGATTAATAGAAGACGAAATAATTGAATTGAGCAATTCCCCATTCACAAACCCAATTGTGGCAGTGCCTAAGAAAAACGGTACAGTAAGAATTTGTTTGGACGCCAGAGAGTTAAATAGAACTATTATAAATGACAGAACTTCACCTGGTGAAATTGACGAAATACTCAAAAAATTTCATGGTATCAAGTATATTAGTATATGGGACACCGTATGTGGATATTGGCAGGTAGAATTACACCCCAATAGCAGAAAGTATATGGCCTTTATTTTTGAAGGGCGTAACTATCAGTTCAAAAGGTTACCCTTCGGCCTAGTAAATTCAGTAGCTGTGTTTGTAAAATGTATGGATGATATTTTGGGTTATGATACACTACAATTCACTACAGTGTATGCTGATGATTTATTAATTACATCCAATGATTGGGATGAACACTGAATAAGGGTGGAAAAAGTATTACAAAAATTACATGAAAACAATATAACTCTCAAATTAGAGAAATCTAAATTAATAGCAGATGAAGTACAATTTCTCGGCTTCAATCTATCAGAGACTGGTATAACACCATCACAAGAGAAAATGGAAGCTATACAGCGTTTTCCCATACCCAGAAACAAGAAACAGTTACAATCGTTTCTTGGAATTTGTAACTATTATAGAAAATTCCAGCACAATTATTCAGAGTTAACTTCAAAGTTTGCCACACAACTTTCATCAAAAGATAAATGGAAGTGGGAACCTGATCAAGACATAACATTTCAATTAATAAAGGACAAATTCCTAAAAACAGTAATGCTACACCACCCCAATTTTAACGAAGCATTTTATATGAACTGTGATGCCAGTGATGTTAGTATTGGGTCTATATTATACCAAGAAGATGAGGAAGGCAATCACCAAGTAATCAGTTTCGCCAGCAGGACACTTAACAAATGTGAAAGAAATTACCACACGACTGAGAAGGAACTACTTAGTATCGTGTTTGTTTGTGAGAAGTTCCGAACATATATTTTGGGATATCAGATAACAGTGAGGACAGAACATAAATCAATATCATTCCTGAAGAACTGTCGACTAAAACATGGGAGGCTAACGAGGTGGACATTAACACTCCAAGAGTATAACATCCAGTAGGAATATGTTCCTGGAAAAAGCAATATTGCCGCAGACATACTATCTAGGATAAATGTCCAGGACCAAACATATGAAGGAGAAAAGGAGACCATTGCCAAAGTGTACCATTTACTAAAGAATAAAACGGAGTTAGCCACCATATTAACTGATATCCGAACACATCAGCAGAATGATTCCAAAATCCAAGTTATATTACACAGATTAGCGGAACGAGACGAAAAAATTACCCAATATTATTGTATACACGATCACTTATTATTTATAATAGCCAAACAATCAGATGATCAATGGAAGGTAGTGATACCAAAGAGTGTGGAAAAAGATATAACTATAGATTACCACATCAGGTATGGACACATGGGAGCCATGAAAGTGGTAAAAGCCCTAGAAGAACATGTGTACTTCCAAGACATGAATCGAACAGTAAGGAGGCATATCAAACACTGTCATTTGTGCCAACTGGTAAAATGTAATAATGAAAAGAAAGAAGGGGTGATGATACCAATAACTTCTACAGAAAAATTAGAGAAAGTATTTGTAGATATATGCGGACCATTCCCGCGTAGTGGTGGAAGGCATCAATATAAATTTATAGTGATAATTTTTGATCATTATACAAAATTTCCCAAACTTTACCCCATAAACAGAGCCAATACAAATAAGTTATTAGAGGTGATAATACATGAGTACATTCCAGAAATAGGTAAGCCTAAATCAATAATTACGGACCACGGTACGCAGTTTAAGGGAAGAAAGTGGAGAGAAACATTACTAAACCATGGCATTAAAACTTATAAAACTTCTGTTTACCATCCGAACAGCAATCCTGCTGAAAGAGTCCTCAGAGAAGTAGGAAGAATCTTGAGAACATATTGCCATAGACAACAGCGGAAAACGGAAGGAGTATTTATCCCCAGCTGAAGATTTCATTAACTTGGCACACCAGAAGTCAATCAATGAAACACCATATACCGTAATGTTCGAAAAGAAACCACCCAGAGAAATCACGGAGATGATCAATTTTCCTCCGGGGAAAGAATACGAATTTAATAAACTGAAATTTTTTAACAATGCAATGGAACAAACCGAAAAACTAAAAGTAAAATACAAACAGCTACAACCCAAAATAATAACATACAAAGTGGGAGACAAAGTGTTATTGAGAAATAGAGAGCTCCCAAGTGCTATTGAAGGCATTGCAAGAAAGTTATTACTGCTTTACACGGGCCCATATACTATAACAAAAAATAACTTGAACAATACCTATGAGTTTACAAGACCCTATTACCAAAAGAGTAAAGGGTATATACAACCAAGCTTCATTAAAGAGACATATTGAAGTGTGATTATATTGTGAATTATTGAAAATTATAGTGATGATTTTAATATGAAAATGATGAATATAAATAGGAAATTGGGTATTGATAAATTGATAACATAATAATATAATGAAAATATGTATAATAAAGTGCCAATATTACCCGTACTATTAAAAGAAAGAAAAATATACCATACGAGATGGACACCCAAGACCTATGGCACTAAAATAATTTCCAAGAGCCAGTCAACTAAGTAAACAACATCTTACCCATACTATACTATTATTACAAGAAGAGACGATATGTGATGATATTAGAGAAGAAGGAGGAAGATCAAGGTGCAGAAATTTTATTATTGAGTGGATATGCGATGAATAAGACATAACAGCAAAACCAAACAAGAGTATATTATGTGAATTATGACAATTTTGTGGGTAAAACAACAAAGAATAATATGTAATGATAAAATGAGCCACCGCAAGAAGAAATAATTGATAATATAGAATAAAGAAGAAAATCAAGTGAAAAGACCAAGGGAAATCTGTGAATTAAGTTTATCCTATGAAAAATATGAAGATTATGTAATGATGAATCAATGAGAGAAGAATATAATAATGTATAAACCGCAAGCGCGTGAAAATAATCCCAGAATGTTTATTATTAGTCGGAAGTTTGACTACTGTTATTATAATGTTATGATATGACTGACGAATAATTCCAGCAGTCATTTATATTTTGTACAGAGAAGATTTGCCTCTGATTTTATATGATATTAGTATGGCCAGCAGAGTTGTAAGCTACAGGAACCGCTCTGATCTGCCCCAGCTAAAGTGTTAGGGAAAATAGTTAGGGAAATTAAATAATCTAGGGAAGACCAATACAATATGGAAAGAAGAAAATATGATTCATAGAAGAAGAAATGGAAAGATACGAGGAGAAACAGAAGATTCAGTTTGGAGAAAAAAGTACTACAATTAATAAATTCTTCATAAAATTAGTAAAGGAATTCAGAATTAATCAATTTTATAGGAAGGCATATGTAACGTAACAAAATCATCGTTACATAGAAAATATAACTAACACCCCAAAACCTAAGAATATAACATATGCATGTCTTGACTAATATAATTAAAAGCTAATAAGAGAAAGAGTAACGCTCAACTATAAAAAACCACAATATATCAATAAATAGATAACAATAAAAAAAAAAAGAAAGGGGAAACACCAGAAAAGAAAGAAGTTAAAACTAAATGGATCATCAAATATAATGAAAAAGAAGAAAAATGAATTAAAATACTAAGTCAGAAAACAAGACCCAATAGGACCTATGAGTGAGGGAAACATAACTAAAAGAAGAGGAAACCATATCTATGAGTGAGGGAACATAACTAAAAGAAGAGGAAACCATATATATGAGTGAGGAAACATAACTAAAAGAAGAGGAAACCATATCTATGAGTGAGGAATAAACTACCATAAGAAGAAAACATACAATACAAACCTATGAATGAGTAGGGTATTTCTACAAAGAAAAATATAAACTGAGGAGAAGAGGATACACATACAATAAGTGAGAGAAAATATATGTAATGAGAAGAAAAATACACAAGGACCAGACCCATACAAAATGAACGAGGGAACATACCCATGAATGAAGAATGGATTCCCAAGAAGAGGACACATATGATAGCAGAAACCCATGAACATTTTAATGTCAAGATAAGAAGAGGAAGAGACGTTTAAGAAGAGTGGATAACATGGAGAAGGAAATTTTACTAGTGATAAACAAACACAAACAATAACAATGCATCGTTTATAAGTGCATAAAATACTATCACACGCCCCAAACCCAATGAACACTAACAATATAAAGTGTCATATTTTTGGAACCAGTGACAAGTAGAATGAACAGTAATCTTCATGAAAAAACACAAACATTTAATGTGTGATCTGTGAAACACAGATAAGACTGTATAAAACATAAGACCACACCAGAATTTCTGATAGAAACAAAATAACTGCTCAAAATAGCTAGAGAAATAAGACTGTTTCAGAATAATTGTTTCTGACTGATTATGAAAGATAATGATTACGAAATGAACAAGTTTCTATACCAATAACATGAAACAACACATAACATAGTTATTTATGTGTATAAATGAAAGTAATTATGACAATTTAGAGTAAGTAACTCAGTCCTAATGTGCATTACAAAAAGTAATCACTTAGTACATGTTGATGATAAATAAATAATTAATAATGTGTATCAGTTAAAATATAATATTAGTAAAATAAGGATAATACTGTGTTGAAGATATAGTAATGAGATTTGTTAGTAGAATATGTAAATAGAAATTGTGAATGAAAGACATTCAAAGGCATATATTATACCAAGCCAACAATGGATTAACATAACCTCAACTGATCAACATATACAATGTAAAATCAAAAGTAACTATAATAAAAACACACACAAGTATATTTCTATTATACACCAATCAAAATAGAGTTTATAAGGAACAAACTAACACCAATAAGAAGTAGACAGCACCAAGATTTACTTAATAATTAGTAAACAAAGAATGGCCAGAACAACAAGGCAGAGGTGACGCCTCATAATTACACAAAAATCTCTATTAAAACAGATTCTTAAGAACAAAGGAGTATACCAGTAGTGAGACAAATAGCCAATACTACTTTGAGAACCATTTACTGTATTTAAAAACATAAAATTATTGAATTATAATGTAAACCAATTATACATGTCAACCGAAAGTAGCTGCAAGCACCATAATTACAATTAATTCAGGACATATAACACAACAGTGAGAATAATAGCAACAAGACACACAATAAACCTCACCAACAGTCAAATTACAAGAAAGGAATACATTCTTAATTAATCAATAATCATATAAAATAAGTATCAAGATATCAAAAGCCCAAACATGTAATATTATAAACAAACAGTACACATGAACAAAACCAGTTTGAGAAGTAAAACTTTGAATAAATGTGTATTAATTATTAAGGAACAATGTACCATAGGAATAATTGTATTAGGATAAATCATTTTGTATAATAATAAGAATTAATGCACCGGCATACCATGCCTAATCGTTTGGAACAGTGCATGAATATAAATTTGCTAACAAACAATAATCTGTGATTAAATAATAAGAGGAAATGACTCTAATTGCTATAAAACAGTGTTAGTAATAATTATTTATTGAAAAAAAAGTGGAAGGACTTATATTATAAATAAGATCCACAATAAGTGCATAGTGAAGGAGCTAACTTATTTATCAATGGACGGATTTACGGCTTGTTTGAACTTTAATTGTAGAGCTGAGCATCCGAGAGTTAATAAACTTGTTAGTTTTCCAACTAAAACAGTATTAAAAAAGTTATCAGCAAAATAAATTATATGCATCAATTGCAAACAAATTGCTGACGTCATAAATACTCTCCGACCCAAAGTCGAATTGTAAAATTTTAGAAAATTAATTTCTGAAAAGGTGTTTGGGGAACGAGAGTACAGACTTATCAGCCAATCAGAAGAGCTAATCCCGACAGATTCGAAGTAGAATTTGTCCGGAGCGGCAACACTTAGTTTATGTCATTCAGAGTGAAAGGTTACGGACCGTCGCAGCAGAGTATTGTTATAATTTGTGTGCGACCCTCCTAGTTAAGCATCGGAAGTAAACATAACCATAAAACTGAATCAAGGTTATGATCCTTCGAGTGAGTGAATACAGTGTGGTGAACAATGATAATCATGCCAGTGTATAATATCAGCATGATATGTGAAATAGAAAGGGAGTACAAAACTAATTAAACGATTTTAACAATTTTTATGCATTTCTAATAACCAAAAATATTTGTTGTTGTCATACTTGAGTCAAGTATGGAACTATCTGACTCAAAGATGCTATTTTATTAATTAACCCACTTATTAAATAACGTTCCTTGTATTTATTTTATTTGAATAAATGATTAATCATAATTAAAAAAACTTATAATGATTATACATGATAATTACTTATTAATTATTCTAAATGAGATAGAGAGAATAATTTAAAACAACTGTTGAGTTAATTATTATACATACGACATTTTAACACGTACTCCATACAACAGGGGTACCATATACGATATTTTACCTTTATATGATCTCATTCACTATTTTATTTTGTAAACACTTTTCTGTTAATGCATAACAAAAAGACTTAAGCATTTTCCAATTCGTATCTTGTAGTCTAAAAGAACACACGATTTTGGTAACAATATAAAAATAACATTAACCCTATTTGGTTAATAATTTGTAACTTCAAAACAAACAGTGTTACCGACCTTGAGGAACAAGAATCTCTGTATTAGAATCAGTTATTTTTATTTGTGATTATCAATTGTTTGAAGGAATTTTTTGATTGTATTCCATTAATTTGATGTTAATAAACCTACAATTTACTTATCTACAATCAGTCTTTATTTTAAAAAACAAGTAGATCAAGAGCAGTCATTTTATCAGAAGGTGGCAGTACAGAGTACAGCGCCAGAGTTTTGAATTGGTATCACTTACAGTGTAACGTGTCAAAATTGGGGAATTTTATTTATTGCATTCATTGGGTATTTTATTTTTAAATTTTATTCCAATTTTCGGGGTTTCATAAAACATATTGTGCAAATTTTAATTCGATTGTAACAGACCACGTGTAGAAAACAGTGTTGAAACAAAGCAGCAACGTAGTATTCAGTTGCGAAACCAGGCAAAGAATTTGTACCACCCTCGAATTCTCAGAACTTTGTTTAAATGTGACCGCGCACGCACGCGCCACACAGGTTTGCGCGCTGGAGTGACGCTTCTTTCAGAAAACTCAAAATGGCCTAGAGCGGAATTGTTGCAGTCTCCTTTACCCTGAGGCCGGATACGAAGACCTAAGGACCGCCTCCTGTTCGTGACGTCAGTCTAGGCCAAATATCGTCAACACTCACTACAGAAACAATCACTTTATAGCATGTGCTTAACCAATAAGCCACGGCAAATCAACTTTGAATGACAACGAGATCCGCTGGCAGTGGACATGAACTTCCTACCGCTCGCCAAGTAAGTTGCGCAGTTGTTCGTCCCAAGAGTAACCGGCCGGTTCACTTAGAAGAGGTAGCTCTTCTCAAAATTCAAACATGTGGCAGTAAAAGTGGATTAATCATTATTTGAATCAGTGGCAGTGATGCGGGAATAACTTCCGAATACTAACATACAAGTTTGTTATTTTTTTTGTTTTTTCGGGACGATTACAACTCACCACGGGACGACCACGAGGTCACGGATTACCGCGTGGCCGGCGGGGATTGTATAATATGATGTATTAGCTTGATCAAGCAGGGTAACAGGGGTTTTATTTTTTAGAATGTGAGAGTGCGTGACGCAGGCTGGGCTATCTGCATAGATGTAAGTAATATTATGTAAGTCGATAAAATAAGATGTATAAGCAAGAATTCCACAACCTTTGAAAAACATGTAAGTAAATGTATTTGGTAAACAAAAATTTAAAATTGCAATAGTTGATCATTAAAAAGCTAATCATTTCTCTTCATAAAGATGTGTAGAGTTATTTATTTCGAGAACCTTAACACAGGTTTGCATCCGACGTACATATGATCGAATTCTGGACCCAACTAGAAGTTTTGCAGGTAGGTGGAAATTATACTTATGTATTTTGTGTATTTTAAACTGTATTGAACGTCACAGATGGCGCCCGAACAGGGACGATTTTATAAATTTAAAAAAAAAATGTGCTGATATAAAATCCATATCTACAAGGATGCAAACGCGTGTTTAGGTTAGCGGAAAACAGTGCGTCATTCACGCAAAATTAGCTGTACAGTATATTACATTTTGATTGTATTATATGAACAAGCAAGTATCAATTATAAAAAATAAGAATGTCAGATAACGAAAATAACATCTTAATGAGTCAAACATGAGTGATTTTGAGGTACGTTCGACTCCAAGTGAGAGTCAAAATAAAATAGAAATAAATGTAACAGACCAAAGCAATGTAACTGAAGATTCGGGGATTCAGATAACCCCAAAATTGAGTAGGGACTGTACAACTAATAATGAAGAAGTCAGCTTCACTGACAGTAATGCAGAAATAACTGAATCAAAAATAATGAAAGATGTCGAACATCAATCGACACCTATCCAAAATAAAAAATCTGACGATACCTATGAAATGTTTAAAGTAATACAAGCAATGATAGAAAAACAGAGTGTAAAGTTTGATGAACAGAAAAACGAGATGCAAGAATTTAAAAGCAGTATAAATGAGAAATTAGATATACAGAATATGCAGTTTCAGCAGACTATTAGCGTAAAATTTGATGAACTTAAAACTGAAATTAATAAAGTACAAATCAAATGTGAGAGTAACTGTAACAAATTGAAATATGAATTAAATGAAACGTTGAGTCATTCATTAAAAAATATGAATAACAGAATTGACAAAATAGAGAGTAATGTGGTGGAAAAAATTGATAAACAAAGACAAAAGGTAACTGAAAATTCTGAATGTAGAACAGAGGATAATTATAATGATATGTGTAAAAACATAGTAGAAGAGAGTAAGATAACAAATGTTAACAATGAGATTGAAAGTGGTAATGTGATTGAAAGGGTGGTATCAGAGAATAATACATTGGAAGCAGATAGTGAAATAGTGAGTGAGAGAGAGAGAGCTATATGTAGTAATGAAATTGTAATTAGTGTTGATGAATTAGAAAAAGAATGGAGAGAGAGAGTAGCTGAATGTGTAGGGCAGAGGGTAAATTTTCCCCTTATTTGTGATGAACCAAGGTGTTCAAAAATGTTATTATTGGAGGGCAAGAGACCCTTATTAGTGAAAAATTTGAGTTGTTTATTTTTGTTGAATAATTTTGTACCCTCTGCATGGAGTGAGATAGTTCAAGGGGGTAGTGACAGGTGTTATGATGATGAAAGATGTTTTGAGAGAGTGTTGTGTATTGATAAAGAAATAGAATTATATAAACTAATGAGAGATTATAATGAGTTGAAAGAGATGTTAATTGATATGAAATACGTACTTGTTAAAATAGAGAGTGAAGTTTATTTTGATGATACAGTTTTAAATAATAATAACTTACCTTATGTTGTAATGAATGATAAAATAACTGACTTGACAATGAATATAATTATTGATGGAGACTTAACAGATGTACTTAACGTTGACCTGTTTTATGATTATTTTGGTAAGATGAATGAATTTAGTTTTTATGGTTACAACACACAAAACAGTAATTTGTGGGGTAATAAAATTGAACAGTGTTACATAAAACCAAGACTTATCTGGGACGATGGAGGCTAAACTATAAAACAAAAAAAGACAGTTATAAACATTTTGTTTTATGGTTTTTGACCCGGCAAATTTGGACAGTGAAGTGTGAAAAAACGGAAGAGTAGTGACAAAAGTTTGTAAATAAAAATGTAGTAAATTTATTTGTGTGCATTGTAGAATGTTGAGTAAATAATGTGTGTACGCAAGATAATTGTTGTAATAATAAGATTAATATTTCGCAATTTAAATAGATAAACAGAATTAATTCTGATAACAGTAATTGGCTAATTGTAATTGTTTTGGTAGAAATGAAACTTGTATTTTTCAGCAATTAATTTAATTAAAACAATTTGGTACATGTTAAATATTTTGATTGACTATTTAAATGTTGTGTAATTAAATTTGTTAATGAATTTAAATTATTTTACGAGATGGAAATTTGGTGATTAAATGATAAATTATGATTGGATAAAACTTCCGGGCTGAAAGGCCGTGGTCGATTGCTTGATGCATTGGCGCTATACGTTTCGGCCGCACCACCGGTGGCCATCTTCAGTAGCAAAATTTGTTCGAATAGATGTACGCCGAACACGTCCCCAATGTACTGGGAACAAGCAACAGTGAGTTACGGCTACGATGCCTCTATTTATAGCTTTTTGGCCGCTTCAGGTGTATCGCGCGGACCAATGAGAAGCCAGCTCGTCATTCTTGATTCTGATTGGCCATGGAAAATAAACCATGCCAGACACTATTTAAGGAGATGCTTTCTCCTCGGCGGTTCATAGCGACGGACGCATTCTTATGAATATGGATGGACTCCAGATGCAGGCGAGTGAAGTAACCCCGGACAGAAGACAACACGCGGGCTTCATCAAACATCACCCGGTGATCGTCGTGGGAAAGAGCGTGTTCAGCAACTGCAGACTTTTCCGGCTGGCCCAGGCGGCAGTATCTCCGGTGTTCAGAGAGGCGCGTCCGGACACTACGCTTCGTGGTGCCTATGTAGACCTGGCCACACGTACAAGGAATACTGTACACCCCGCACGACGAGAGTGGATCCCTGGCGTCTTTCACCGGTCGCAGGAACTGTTGGATCTTTTTGGTTGGCTTGAAGATCGTCCTGACGCCCCGCTTACTCAGCAACCTGCCGATGCGGTCAGTCACGCCACGGATGTAGGGCAAGACAGCAGAGCCAACTACCTCAGGCGACACCGACTCGTCCAGCCTACCAGATCTTCTCGGCCGGGCAGCTCTCCTAACCTCCGCAGCAGAATAGCCGTTGGACTGCAGTGCTTCCTCGAGATGCCGAAACTCATCTTCGAGATACTGGGGCTCACAGATTCTTTTTGCCCGGTCTACCAGAGTCTTCAGCACCGCCCTCTTCTGCCTAGGATGATGATTGGAGGCTTTGTGCAGAGCAAAGTATTCAGTTGCGAAACCAGGCAAAGAATTTGTACCACCCTCGAATTCTCAGAACTTTGTTTAGATGTGACCGCGCACGCACGCGCCACACAGGTTTGCGCGCTGGAGTGACGCTTCTTTCAGAAAACTCAAAATGGCCTAGAGCGGAATTGTTGCAGTCTCCTTTACCCTGAGGCCGGATACGAAGACCTAAGGACTGCCTCCTGTTCGTGACGTCAGTCTAGCAGTGCCAAATATCGTCAACACTCACTACAGAAACAATCACTTTATAGCATGTGCTTAACCAATAAGCCACGGCAAATCAACTTTGAACGACAACGAGATCCGCTGGCAGTGGGCATGAACTTCCTACCGCTCGCCAAGTAAGTTGCGCAGTTGTTCGTCCCAAGAGTAACCGGCCGGTTCACTTAGAAGAGGTAGCTCTTCTCAAAATTCAAACATGTGGCAGTAAAAGTGGATTAATCATTATTTGAATCAGTGGCAGTGATGAGGGAATAACTTCCGAATACTAACATACAAGTTTATTATTTTTTTGTTTTTTCGGGACGATTACAACTCACCACGGGACGACTACGAGGTCACGGATTACCGCGTGACCGGCGGGGATTGTATAATATGATGTATTAGCTTGATCAAGCAGGGTAACGGGGGTTTTATTTTTTAGAATGTGAGAGTGCGTGACGCAGGCTGGGCTATCTGCATAGATGTAAGTAATATTATGTAAGTCGATAAAATAAGATGTATAAGCAAGAATTCCACAACCTTTGAAAAACATGTAAGTAAATGTATTTGGTAAACAAAAATTTAAAATTGCAATAGTTGATCATTAAAAAGCTAATCATTTCTCTTCATAAAGATGTGTAGAGTTATTTATTTCGAGAACCTCAACACAGGTTTGCATCCGACGTACATATGATCGAATTCTGGACCCAAATAGAAGTTTTGCAGGTAGGTGGAAATTATACTTATGTATTTTGTGTATTTTAAACTGTATTGAACGTCACAACAGGACTTTTGATTACAACCTATATTTAATTTTCATCAGTGAAATATTATATTACTTGTCTTGTGTTTAATGAAGAAATTTGTGTTAGTGGTTGAAATCACAATCAGAATGATCACAGTTGCACACCACTATATAAAAATTATCCCGATTAGCGCTTTCAAGCCTCACAGCCCATCGTCAGATCGGAATAGGCAGAAATTATTTTAAAAACAAACCCTTCACCCCTCTCCCCCACCCTGCTCACACACAACAAGCTATAATATAAATGACCCTTCCCCACCCCCTAAACCCTGTCCCACACCATCTGTACAGTTACATATTTTTCTAGCAAATCCCTTGTGTTTCAGTGTGTGTGTGTGTGTGTGTGTGTGTGTCCTTTTAAACTTACCCTACTTCCTCTCCACACACATGGGTCAGTCACACACCCTTATTTTAACCCTCCAATTAGTACTATGCAAATAATTCTTAATCTTATCTATCTGTCCTCTATCATTTACTTCTTAATCATGTTATAAAATATTTCTTCATTATCAAATTTAATTTTAATATTAATTAAATTGTCTAACCCTTTTTCTCTTTCTTTTAATATTTCTAACTCCTCTCTAAGCTTCCTTTCAACTGTGTTATTTACTACTTTTACAATTTCGTATTCTTCCAAAGGATTAACAAACTTATGGTTGTCTTCTATGAAATGTCTTGCATATAACGAATTGGTTGTTCTATTACCTTCTCCACGTTTGTGGTCAGACAACCTGCATACGAATTTTCGTCCTGTCTCACCTAGGTACACTTTGTTGCAGTCTTTACATTTTAATTTATAAATTCCGCTTTTCTGTAATACTGGAATTTTTTCTATATTCTTATTCCTTATCTTATCAAATACCGTTTCACATTTTTTTAATAGCTATATCTACTCCATATTTATTAAAACATTTTATAATTTTTCTAGTATGTGAACCTATGTATGTCAATGACCCTGCATAATTCTTTTGTTCTGGTTCTATTTTAGCTTTTTGTATGTTAACCCTTTTCATAACTTTATCCACTATGTTGGTGTTATAATTATTATTCCTTACAATTCCCTTTATCGTTTTTAACTCCCTAACTTTTGATTCGGTCTCTTTTAAACACTTCTGAGCTCTGTAACAAAATGTATTGAATGCCGCCATTTTATATCTATATGGGTGGTAAGACTCTCTTGGTATAATTATATCAGAATACGACTCTTTCCTAAATATCCCAAACTGTAGTTTCTCATTATCCTTAATTTCTATGTTCAAATCTAAGTAATTTATTTTCTTACCTCCTATCTCTTCTTTAAATTGTAAGTTTTTATCCTTATTATTTACCTCATTTATAAACTCATGCACTTCTTCTATGCTTCCTTCCCAAATTACTAATACATCATCAACGTATCTAGACCATAATTTTATATTGTCTTTATACTTAGTGGAAGTTATTAATTGCTTTTCAAAATCATTCATGTATATTTCAGCAAGAATAGGGGATAATGAAGACCCCATAGGTAAACCTTTTCTCTGTATATAAAACTTGTTATTAAACCTAAAATAGTTCTGATTTACACATTCTTTAATTACTTTCATCAACTGCTTTTTATACCTGTATTCTCCCATATTATTATCGTTTATTAACTTAATAACTTTATTTACTGTGATATTGGTAAACATGTCCTTAACATCCAGTGATATCAATTTTGTATTTACATTAATCCTAATATTTTCTAATTTTTCTATCAATTGTACATTATTCTCTATGTTGTATTTTGTCCCAAATTCATATTTCTCTCTCAGTACTCTGCTAACTTCCTTTGATAATTTATAAATAGGTGCATTAATAAAAGAAACAATCGGTGTAATTGGTTTTCCTTCTTTATGTATCTTAACCTGACTTTTAAAAGTTGGTGCTGTTGGATTACTTTCCAATAAATACTTTTTCTTATTTTCTTCTATAAATGTTATCTGTTTCATCATTTGTTTTATCCTTGACTGGTACTTACTTGTATAATCATACTTTATTTCCTCGTATGGTCCTTCCCTTATAAATTCTTCCGTTTTCTTTATGTATTCGTCCTTTCTCAGTAGTACCATTGTATTTCCTTTGTCCGCCTTCGTAACTATAATATCATTTTTCTTTATTTTATTCTTTAGTTTAGTTACAGTTGATTTGATTTTTTGTTCATTTTTTGAATTATACAAACTTTTCTTAAATATTTTATCTACTACATTCCCTACTTCCCACCTTATTCTTTTTTTATCATTTTCATTTCCTAGTTTTTGTATTATGCTTTCGCATTCAATAATCGTTTTTTCTTTTTTTTTTATTTAATTCTGGTGGCGGTGCGAATTTAAGCCTTTTGCTAACATTTCTTTTTCTTCTGTATTGAAATTCACCTCTGTAAGGTTTATTACTCTTTTTTCATAGTTATTCTTAGAGAGGTGTTCCTTTTTTACTTCGTTCTTTCTTATTACTTTATTTAACTTATCTACCATTTTTTTATTTTTCTTTTCCAATTTCTTTTCTACGTACCCCAAACCAAAATTATATAATATTTCTTCTAACTTTACATACGAGTATATTCTTAACAATTCTATGTGTCTGTCATATAATTCCCTATTATATCTATTGATTAAGCCGTAGAATGACCTTATTTCCAGTTTTATCCACAACTTCTCGCTTTGTTCTTTTACTTTTTTGGCTACACTCTTATTTTTAATTTTAACTTGAGCGTAATTTGGGATGACATTATTATCCAGACATTGTTTATTAAACCATATTTTACTTAAAACCCTCTTCAATTTAACTTTTAACTTAAGATATTTAAAAACTTTACTTACCTTATTGTTGTCGTTTATTACCTCATTGTTGTTGCCCATTACCTGTAGTCGATTGCACATCTTAACAGACGTTTAATGAAGAAATTTGTGTTAGTGGTTGAAATCACAATCAGAATGATCACAGTTGCACACCACTATATAAAAATTATCCCGATTAGCGCTTTCAAGCCTCACAGCCCATCGTCAGATCGGAATAGGCAGAAATTATTTTAAAAACAAACCCTTCACCCCTCTCCCCCACCCTGCTCACACACAACAAGCTATAATATAAATGACCCTTCCCCACCCCCTAAACCCTGTCCCACACCATCTGTACAGTTACATATTTTTCTAGCAAATCCCTTGTGTTTCAGTGTGTGTGTGTGTGTGTGTGTGTGTGTGTGTGTGTCCTTTTAAACTTACCCTACTTCCTCTCCACACACATGGGTCAGTCACACACCCTTATTTTAACCCTCCAATTAGTACTATGCAAATAATTCTTAATCTTATCTATCTGTCCTCTATCATTTACTTCTTAATCATGTTATAAAATATTTCTTCATTATCAAATTTAATTTTAATATTAATTAAATTGTCTAACCCTTTTTCTCTTTCTTTTAATATTTCTAACTCCTCTCTAAGCTTCCTTTCAACTGTGTTATTTACTACTTTTACAATTTCGTATTCTTCCAAAGGATTAACAAACTTATGGTTGTCTTCTATGAAATGTCTTGCATATAACGAATTGGTTGTTCTATTACCTTCTCCACGTTTGTGGTCAGACAACCTGCATACGAATTTTCGTCCTGTCTCACCTAGGTACACTTTGTTGCAGTCTTTACATTTTAATTTATAAATTCCGCTTTTCTGTAATACTGGAATTTTTTCTATATTCTTATTCCTTATCTTATCAAATACCGTTTCACATTTTTTTAATAGCTATATCTACTCCATATTTATTAAAACATTTTATAATTTTTCTAGTATGTGAACCTATGTATGTCAATGACCCTGCATAATTCTTTTGTTCTGGTTCTATTTTAGCTTTTTGTATGTTAACCCTTTTCATAACTTTATCCACTATGTTGGTGTTATAATTATTATTCCTTACAATTCCCTTTATCGTTTTTAACTCCCTAACTTTTGATTCGGTCTCTTTTAAACACTTCTGAGCTCTGTAACAAAATGTATTGAATGCCGCCATTTTATATCTATATGGGTGGTAAGACTCTCTTGGTATAATTATATCAGAATACGACTCTTTCCTAAATATCCCAAACTGTAGTTTCTCATTATCCTTAATTTCTATGTTCAAATCTAAGTAATTTATTTTCTTACCTCCTATCTCTTCTTTAAATTGTAAGTTTTTATCCTTATTATTTACCTCATTTATAAACTCATGCACTTCTTCTATGCTTCCTTCCCAAATTACTAATACATCATCAACGTATCTAGACCATAATTTTATATTGTCTTTATACTTAGTGGAAGTTATTAATTGCTTTTCAAAATCATTCATGTATATTTCAGCAAGAATAGGGGATAATGAAGACCCCATAGGTAAACCTTTTCTCTGTATATAAAACTTGTTATTAAACCTAAAATAGTTCTGATTTACACATTCTTTAATTACTTTCATCAACTGCTTTTTATACCTGTATTCTCCCATATTATTATCGTTTATTAACTTAATAACTTTATTTACTGTGATATTGGTAAACATGTCCTTAACATCCAGTGATATCAATTTTGTATTTACATTAATCCTAATATTTTCTAATTTTTCTATCAATTGTACATTATTCTCTATGTTGTATTTTGTCCCAAATTCATATTTCTCTCTCAGTACTCTGCTAACTTCCTTTGATAATTTATAAATAGGTGCATTAATAAAAGAAACAATCGGTGTAATTGGTTTTCCTTCTTTATGTATCTTAACCTGACTTTTAAAAGTTGGTGCTGTTGGATTACTTTCCAATAAATACTTTTTCTTATTTTCTTCTATAAATGTTATCTGTTTCATCATTTGTTTTATCCTTGACTGGTACTTACTTGTATAATCATACTTTATTTCCTCGTATGGTCCTTCCCTTATAAATTCTTCCGTTTTCTTTATGTATTCGTCCTTTCTCAGTAGTACCATTGTATTTCCTTTGTCCGCCTTCGTAACTATAATATCATTTTTCTTTATTTTATTCTTTAGTTTAGTTACAGTTGATTTGATTTTTTGTTCATTTTTTGAATTATACAAACTTTTCTTAAATATTTTATCTACTACATTCCCTACTTCCCACCTTATTCTTTTTTTATCATTTTCATTTCCTAGTTTTTGTATTATGCTTTCGCATTCAATAATCGTTTTTTCTTTTTTTTTTATTTAATTCTGGTGGCGGTGCGAATTTAAGCCTTTTGCTAACATTTCTTTTTCTTCTGTATTGAAATTCACCTCTGTAAGGTTTATTACTCTTTTTTCATAGTTATTCTTAGAGAGGTGTTCCTTTTTTACTTCGTTCTTTCTTATTACTTTATTTAACTTATCTACCATTTTTTTATTTTTATTTTCCAATTTCTTTTCTACGTACCCCAAACCAAAATTATATAATATTTCTTCTAACTTTACATACGAGTATATTCTTAACAATTCTATGTGTCTGTCATATAATTCCCTATTATATCTATTGATTAAGCCGTAGAATGACCTTATTTCCAGTTTTATCCACAACTTCTCGCTTTGTTCTTTTACTTTTTTGGCTACACTGTTCTTATTTTTAATTTTAACTTGAGCGTACTTTGGGATGACATTATTATCCAGACATTGTTTATTAAACCATATTTTACTTAAAACCCTCTTCAATTTAACTTTTAACTTAAGATATTTAAAAACTTTACTTACCTTATTGTTGTCGTTTATTACCTCATTGTTGTTGCCCATTACCTGTAGTCGATTGCACATCTTAACAGACGTTTAATGAAGAAATTTGTGTTAGTGGTTGAAATCACAATCAGAATGATCACAGTTGCACACCACTATATAAAAATTATCCCGATTAGCGCTTTCAAGCCTCACAGCCCATCGTCAGATCGGAATAGGCAGAAATTATTTTAAAAACAAACCCTTCACCCCTCTCCCCCACCCTGCTCACACACAACAAGCTATAATATAAATGACCCTTCCCCACCCCCTAAACCCTGTCCCACACCATCTGTACAGTTACATATTTTTCTAGCAAATCCCTTGTGTTTCAGTGTGTGTGTGTGTGTGTGTGTGTGTGTGTGTGTGTGTGTGTGTGTGTGTGTGTGTGTGTGTGTGTGTGTGTGTGTGTGTGTGTGTGTCCTTTTAAACTTACCCTACTTCCTCTCCACACACATGGGTCAGTCACACACCCTTATTTTAACCCTCCAATTAGTACTATGCAAATAATTCTTAATCTTATCTATCTGTCCTCTATCATTTACTTCTTAATCATGTTATAAAATATTTCTTCATTATCAAATTTAATTTTAATATTAATTAAATTGTCTAACCCTTTTTCTCTTTCTTTTAATATTTCTAACTCCTCTCTAAGCTTCCTTTCAACTGTGTTATTTACTACTTTTACAATTTCGTATTCTTCCAAAGGATTAACAAACTTATGGTTGTCTTCTATGAAATGTCTTGCATATAACGAATTGGTTGTTCTATTACCTTCTCCACGTTTGTGGTCAGACAACCTGCATACGAATTTTCGTCCTGTCTCACCTAGGTACACTTTGTTGCAGTCTTTACATTTTAATTTATAAATTCCGCTTTTCTGTAATACTGGAATTTTTTTTCTATATTCTTATTCCTTATCTTATCAAATACCGTTTCACATTTTTTAATAGCTATATCTACTCCATATTTATTAAAACATTTTATAATTTTTCTAGTATGTGAACCTATGTATGTCAATGGCCCTGCATAATTCTTTTGTTCTGGTTCTATTTTAGCTTTTTGTATGTTAACCCTTTTCATAACTTTATCCACTATGTTGGTGTTATAATTATTATTCCTTACAATTCCCTTTATCGTTTTTAACTCCCTAACTTTTGATTCGGTCTCTTTTAAACACTTCTGAGCTCTGTAACAAAATGTATTGATTGCCGCCATTTTATATCTATATGGGTGGTAAGACTCTCTTGGTATAATTATATCAGAATACGACTCTTTCCTAAATATCCCAAACTGTAGTTTCTCATTATCCTTAATTTCTATGTTCAAATCTAAGTAATTTATTTTCTTACCTCCTATCTCTTCTTTAAATTGTAAGTTTTTATCCTTATTATTTACCTCATTTATAAACTCATGCACTTCTTCTATGCTTCCTTCCCAAATTACTAATACATCATCAACGTATCTAGACCATAATTTTATATTGTCTTTATACTTAGTGGAAGTTATTAATTGCTTTTCAAAATCATTCATGTATATTTCAGCAAGAATAGGGGATAATGAAGACCCCATAGGTAAACCTTTTCTCTGTATATAAAACTTGTTATTAAACCTAAAATAGTTCTGATTTACACATTCTTTAATTACTTTCATCAACTGCTTTTTATACCTGTATTCTCCCATATTATTATCGTTTATTAACTTAATAACTTTATTTACTGTGATATTGGTAAACATGTCCTTAACATCCAGTGATATCAATTTTGTATTTACATTAATCCTAATATTTTCTAATTTTTCTATCAATTTTACATTATTCTCTATGTTGTATTTTGTCCCAAATTCATATTTCTCTCTCAGTACTCTGCTAACTTCCTTTGATAATTTATAAATAGGTGCATTAATAAAAGAAACAATCGGTCTAATTGGTTTTCCTTCTTTATGTATCTTAACCTGACTTTTAAAAGTTGGTGCTGTTGGATTACTTTCCAATAAATACTTTTTCTTATTTTCTTCTATAAATGTTATCTGTTTCATCATTTGTTTTATCCTTGACTGGTACTTACTTGTATAATCATACTTTATTTCCTCGTATGGTCCTTCCCTTATAAATTCTTCCATTTTCTTTATGTATTCGTCCTTTCTCAGTAGTACCATTGTATTTCCTTTGTCCGCCTTCGTAACTATAATATCATTTTTCTTTATTTTATTCTTTAGTTTAGTTACAGTTGATTTGATTTTTTGTTCATTTTTTGAATTATACAAACTTTTCTTAAATATTTTATCTACTACATTCCCTACTTCCCACCTTATTCTTTTTTTATCATTTTCATTTCCTAGTTTTTGTATTATGCTTTCGCATTCAATAATCGTTTTTTCTTGATTTAATTCTGGTGGCGGTGCGTATTTTAAGCCTTTTGCTAACATTTCTTTTTCTTCTGTATTGAAATTCACCTCTGTAAGGTTTATTACTCATTTTTCATAGTTATTCTTAGAGAGGTGTTCCTTTTTTACTTCGTTCTTTCTTATTACTTTATTTAACTTATCTACCATTTTTTTATTTTTATTTTCCAATTTCTTTTCTACGTACCCCAAGCCAAAATTATATAATATTTCTTCTAACTCTACATACGAGTATATTCTTAACAATTCTATGTGTCTGTCATATAATTCCCTATTATATCTATTGATTAAGCCGTAGAGTGACCTTATTTCCAGTTTTATCCACAACTTCTCGCTTTGTTCTTTTACTTTTTTGGCTACACTGTTCTTATTTTTAATTTTAACTTGAGCGTACTTTGGGATGACATTATTATCCAGACATTGTTTATTAAACCATATTTTACTTAAAACCCTCTTCAATTTAACTTTTAACTTAAGATATTTAAAAACTTTACTTACCTTATTGTTGTCGTTTATTACCTCATTGTTGTTGCCCATTACCTGTAGTCGATTGCACATCTTAACAGACGTTTAATGAAGAAAGTTGTTTTAGTGGTTGAAATCACAAGCAGAATGATCACTGTTGCACACCACTATATAAAAATTATCCCGATTAGCGCTTTCAAGCTTCACAGCTCATCGTCAGATCGGAATTGAAAGAAATTATGTGAAAACAAACCCTTCACCCCCTCCCGCCTCTCCCTGCTCACACACAACAAGCTATAATATAAATGACCCTTCCCCACCCCCTAAACCCTGTCCCACACCATCTGTACAGTTACATATTTTTCTAGCAAATCCCTTGTGTTTCAGTGTGTGTGTGTGTGTGTGTGTGTGTGTGTGTGTGTGTGTGTGTGTGTGTGTGTGTGTCCTTTTAAACTTACCCTACTTCCTCTCCACACACATGGGTCAGTCACACACCCTTATTTTAACCCTCCAATTAGTACTATGCAAATAATTCTTAATCTTATCTATCTGTCCTCTATCATTTACTTCTTAATCATGTTATAAAATATTTCTTCATTATCAAATTTAATTTTAATATTAATTAAATTGTCTAACCCTTTTTCTCTTTCTTTTAATATTTCTAACTCCTCTCTAAGCTTCCTTTCAACTGTGTTATTTACTACTTTTACAATTTCGTATTCTTCCAAAGGATTAACAAACTTATGGTTGTCTTCTATGAAATGTCTTGCATATAACGAATTGGTTGTTCTATTACCTTCTCCACGTTTGTGGTCAGACAACCTGCATACGAATTTTCGTCCTGTCTCACCTAGGTACACTTTGTTGCAGTCTTTACATTTTAATTTATAAATTCCGCTTTTCTGTAATACTGGAATTTTTTCTATATTCTTATTCCTTATCTTATCAAATACCGTTTCACATTTTTTAATAGCTATATCTACTCCATATTTATTAAAACATTTTATAATTTTTCTAGTATGTGAACCTATGTATGTCAATGACCCTGCATAATTCTTTTGTTCTGGTTCTGTTTTACCTTTTTGTATGTTAACCCTTTTCATAACTTTATCCACTATGTTGGTGTTATAATTATTATTCCTTACAATTCCCTTTATCGTTTTTAACTCCCTAACTTTTGATTCGGTCTCTTTTAAACACTTCTGAGCTCTGTAACAAAATGTATTGATTGCCACCATTTTATATCTATATGGGTGGTAAGACTCTCTTGGTATAATTATATCAGAATACGACTCTTTCCTAAATATCCCAAACTGTAGTTTCTCATTATCCTTAATTTCTATGTTCAAATCTAAGTAATTTATTTTCTTACCTCCTATCTCTTCTTTAAATTGTAAGTTTTTATCCTTATTATTTACCTCATTTATAAACTCATGCACTTCTTCTATGCTTCCTTCCCAAATTACTAATACATCATCAACGTATCTAGACCATAATTTTATATTGTCTTTATACTTAGTGGAAGTTATTAATTGCTTTTCAAAATCATTCATGTATATTTCAGCAAGAATAGGGGATAATGAAGACCCCATAGGTAAACCTTTTCTCTGTATATAAAACTTGTTATTAAACCTAAAATAGTTCTGATTTACACATTCTTTAATTACTTTCATCAACTGCTTTTTATACCTGTATTCTCCCATATTATTATCGTTTATTAACTTAATAACTTTATTTACTGTGATATTGGTAAACATGTCCTTAACATCCAGTGATATCAATTTTGTATTTACATTAATCCTAATATTTTCTAATTTTTCTATCAATTTTACATTATTCTCTATGTTGTATTTTGTCCCAAATTCATATTTCTCTCTCAGTACTCTGCTAACTTCCTTTGATAACTTATAAATAGGTGCATTAATAAAAGAAACAATCGGTCTAATTGGTTTTCCTTCTTTATGTATCTTAACCTGACTTTTAAAGGTTGGTGCTGTTGGATTACTTTCCAATAAATACTTTTTCTTATTTTCTTCTATAAATGTTATCTGTTTCATCATTTGTTTTATCCTTGACTGGTACTTACTTGTATAATCATACTTTATTTCCTCGTATGGTCCTTCCCTTATAAATTCTTCCGTTTTCTTTATGTATTCGTCCTTTCTCAGTAGTACCATTGTATTTCCTTTGTCCGCCTTCGTAACTATAATATCATTTTTCTTTATTTTATTCTTTAGTTTAGTTACAGTTGATTTGATTTTTTGTTCATTTTTTGAATTATACAAACTTTTCTTAAATATTTTATCTACTACATTCCCTACTTCCCACCTTATTCTTTTTTTATCATTTTCATTTCCTAGTTTTTGTATTATGCTTTCGCATTCAATAATCGTTTTTTCTTGATTTAATTCTGGTGGCGGTGCGTATTTTAAGCCTTTTGCTAACATTTCTTTTTCTTCTGTATTGAAATTCACCTCTGTAAGGTTTATTACTCTTTTTTCATAGTTATTCTTAGAGAGGTGTTCCTTTTTTACTTCGTTCTTTCTTATTACTTTATTTAACTTATCTACCATTTTTTTATTTTTATTTTCCAATTTCTTTTCTACGTACCCCAAGCCAAAATTATATAATATTTCTTCTAACTCTACATACGAGTATATTCTTAACAATTCTATGTGTCTGTCATATAATTCCCTATTATATCTATTGATTAAGCCGTAGAGTGACCTTATTTCCAGTTTTATCCACAACTTCTCGCTTTGTTCTTTTACTTTTTTGGCTACACTGTTCTTATTTTTAATTTTAACTTGAGCGTACTTTGGGATGACATTATTATCCAGACATTGTTTATTAAACCATATTTTACTTAAAACCCTCTTCAATTTAACTTTTAACTTAAGATATTTAAAAACTTTACTTACCTTATTGTTGTCGTTTATTACCTCATTGTTGTTGCCCATTACCTGTAGTCGATTGCACATCTTAACAGACGTTTAATGAAGAAATTTGTGTTAGTGGTTGAAATCACAATCAGAATGATCACAGTTGCACACCACTATATAAAAATTATCCCGATTAGCGCTTTCAAGCCTCACAGCCCATCGTCAGATCGGAATAGGCAGAAATTATTTTAAAAACAAACCCTTCACCCCTCTCCCCCACCCTGCTCACACACAACAAGCTATAATATAAATGACCCTTCCCCACCCCCTAAACCCTGTCCCACACCATCTGTACAGTTACATATTTTTCTAGCAAATCCCTTGTGTTTCAGTGTGTGTGTGTGTGTGTGTGTGTGTGTGTGTGTGTGTGTCCTTTTAAACTTACCCTACTTCCTCTCCACACACATGGGTCAGTCACACACCCTTATTTTAACCCTCCAATTAGTACTATGCAAATAATTCTTAATCTTATCTATCTGTCCTCTATCATTTACTTCTTAATCATGTTATAAAATATTTCTTCATTATCAAATTTAATTTTAATATTAATTAAATTGTCTAACCCTTTTTCTCTTTCTTTTAATATTTCTAACTCCTCTCTAAGCTTCCTTTCAACTGTGTTATTTACTACTTTTACAATTTCGTATTCTTCCAAAGGATTAACAAACTTATGGTTGTCTTCTATGAAATGTCTTGCATATAACGAATTGGTTGTTCTATTACCTTCTCCACGTTTGTGGTCAGACAACCTGCATACGAATTTTCGTCCTGTCTCACCTAGGTACACTTTGTTGCAGTCTTTACATTTTAATTTATAAATTCCGCTTTTCTGTAATACTGGAATTTTTTTTCTATATTCTTATTCCTTATCTTATCAAATACCGTTTCACATTTTTTAATAGCTATATCTACTCCATATTTATTAAAACATTTTATAATTTTTCTAGTATGTGAACCTATGTATGTCAATGACCCTGCATAATTCTTTTGTTCTGGTTCTATGGCAGTCTGACTCAAAGCTGAAGAAGGCGGATACGTACGCCGAAACGCGTCCAACGAAAAAAGTAAGTTTCACAAGAAAAAGTTCATTTTTACATAAGTGTTAGTGCTGTGAAAGAAGAGATGAATAATCAAGGCAAAATTAGTATCTTGCAAACCATACTTCTTCTTCACTTTATTAACAAAATTGTAAACACATACAATAATAATACCAAAACCATTTTTAAATAGAACTCTGAAAATACTCTACATGTATCAACAATTCATACCTGCACAAAATGGTTCATGACCAGATCCACCTCCTGATATTAATCCAACATGATTAGGTCGTGTACCCTATACAAAAAGTGGTTTATTAGTTACAGCTTAACAGAAATCAACTCTTAAAATGTGAGCGTTGTTTGAACTTTTTATGGTGGTAATTTTTAAAATGAAATTTCAATATAACCCTTAATTCTTATAACATAATATCATATTATGTCTTCTGCAATGATACTTCAATCCATAACAAACACATCAAGATTTGGCTTTTTTAATTCTTTACATCCAAATAATTATATCTTTTACATATCCCTTTTAACTCTAATGCTTACAAAAATGATGTTGTAAATTATACTGAACAATTTTACTGTTCTAGCAGCACCACTACAGGTATATATTAACAAGTATATTAAAAAAATGATCGACAGAATTTTCCAAAATCTGTTTAAATACCCTTACAGATGATGAAATTAATTTATTCTAAAAAACTTTCTTAACAATAATTGACACAACCTTTCTTGAATTCAATTAAAGTACCTTTGAAAATAATATGGTTTTTCTAAATGGTAATGTTCATCCACACAACCAACGTAACAGAGACCAGATTTAAGTTGCCAATTTAAAACTATTACTGGGTACTGGCTGTAGAACATTGTATAATACAATTATACATACACATTTGTGTTTATAATAATAATAATAACAAAAACTATTTTTGAAATTAAACTTCTTTAGCGAAGGTAATGCAAGTACACTGTTTGGAAATAGCAATAGAATGAAAAAGTGAAACTGCTGTAAAGGGGCGACATACAGTGAGGGAAGGGGAAAGAAGGAGAGCAGCAGTGAGCCTACGCGAGTTTCACCTCTTCATTTCCTTCTCAGTGCATCTCTATTTGTTCATGAAGTGAGATTAACAGTAAAGTGAGGCCAATGTGTATCATATTCTCGTTTTGTTCACAGTTACTATTACAACATTACTAACTACTGTGTTGTAGGCCTATACATCGTCACATATGGTGAGTAAAATCTGTTATGAAGCGTGCACAAACACCACCCTGTTTCCTTCTCAATGCGTCTCTATTTGTGAAGTGAGATTAACAGTAAAGCGAGGCTAGCATGTTTCATATTCTCGTTTCATTCACAATTACTATTACAACGATACTAACTAGTGTGCTGTATACATTCATTGTATTTGTCGGGTAAAATTATGTTGTAATAATCTTGTCAGTGCTATAAAGATGCAAAAAAAAGTACGGAGCACGTACGAACATTTCGTGAAAGAAAACGTGCACAAAGACCACCTAAAAACCCCCAAAGATGCCTTGCAATGTCTAAGGGAATTCAGAGCATGGCAAAAAGCCATTAAAAATGACATCCAGTTAGACTCTGCAGTGTCATTGGCCCAAACACCATTGGTGAATAATGTCACCAATATAGTCAATCCATCAACAAGTAATGACACATCAATGGAGTGTACCTTCAATTTCAACTGTAATAAGTCTACCGTACACAAATTTCAACCGGAATCACAGTTTTTATGGAGAATTCAACAAAAAAATTTTTTGAATGAAAATTTCAACTGGAAAATGAATAATAATCCAGCAGTTTCCACAAAAAAAATATATCGGGAACTACTATTGACGCAGTATTCACCCAGTACTTGGACAATTTAGAAACTACAGTATATATATTGTTACGATGGTCTACTTCATCGTCGTAGGTACAATGGAAACAAAATAAGTACAAGACACCAATTAAGTCACTATCACCAGCTTTAATTTTTACAGTTAAACAATTCGTAATTAACAACACAGTCTACTACAACAAATCAAATAAAAATTGTTCACACGCAATAAAATGTCACTAATATTAAACACAATTGTATTACAATTATACCGACCGATTATAAAACGCAACACTTCACTAATAACCACTTGAACGTACACAGTAATCTCGCCCGATAATAACTCGAACGGCTCTGTAAATATATCGCCACTATACTGAATTGAACGTCGTTGAGTACTGGTATTTATAGCTGCCGAAAATCTAGACGATTCCACATACTACGTATTATCTTTAAACTATGATGTAATTGTTTGCGGTCATGTGAATTCTCGCACCATTTATCAAATGCGTCTACAAGCAAGTACGCCACACGCTTACATTCTGGATCTCTCTGGAATGTTCAATAAACACATAGATTGTTCTGTGATGTCGTAACACTGCCCCCTCCTTAAGCCTGTTCGTCCTGAACTGGCAAACCGTCTCTGAAGTACTACTTAGCCAGGCAATCTAGGTGGATGACCTTGAACTTTCGCTGTCCTTCCTGTTGAATCTGATAAACAACATCGCTGGTTTTTTTTTTCACAGTGTAGGGTCCTTCCCAGTTAGACTGAAGCATAAGTTAGCGACCACGACGGCGCTTTGGATTCAACAACCAGACCTGATCTCCTTCTTGGAAACCCACACTATTGCTGTGAATGTCATACCGAGTTTTCATTTTATCACTGGCAATCTTCAATCGTCCTCTTACCAAGCGATTCATTTCTTGCAGTTGGTTTCTAATTGCGAGGAATGGTTCTGCGGCTCTTGGGACTGAGTCTCAGGGGTTCCCAAACATTAAGTCCCCAGGAAGACGAATCTCCCGCCAAAAACACCAATTTTGCTGGAGTCATGCCGGTTGTGTCATGTACTGATGATCTATACGCCATGAGGAATAGTGGTATACGTTGGTCCCAGTCTGTTTCGTTCTCGTCAACAACCTTCGAAAGATGCTGATCAAGTGTCTATTGAATCTCTCCACCATCCCGTCGGACTGAGGATGCAGAGGCTTTGTTCTGGTCTTTCGAATTCCGAGTAGATGGCATAATTCTTTACAGACTCCTGATTCGAAATTTCTCCCTTGATCTGTATGGATTTCCATAGGGGCTCCATAACGGCAACAGAAGTTATGAACTAACTGCTTTGCCACAGTGGTAACCTCCTGATTTGGAATTGCATAGGCTTCTACCCACTTAGTAAAGTAGTCACCTACAACCATGATGTACCAGTTTTCATCGTCAGTAACTGGGAATGGTCCAGCAATGTCTATGGCAATTATCTCGAAAGGCAGTCCAACGTTATACTGTCTCATTTTACCCCTGCTTCTGGTTTTTGGGCCCTTGCTTGCAGCACAGAGTTCATACGTCCAAACCCATTCCTCTACGTCGTGGCAAAGATAAAGCCAATAAAATCACTTTCGTATTTTGTCAAGGGGTTTGTTAATGCCAAGATGGCCTCCAGATGTTCCATCATGCATCTCCTTCAAAACAGACTGCACTTCACTTCGGGGAACTATCAACTGCATGACCACGTCTCGTCCATCTGCACTTTCCCAAGCCCTTTTCAGCAATCCATTTTCTAAGGTGAGAGATTCGCATTGTGGCCAGTAGCCCTTCGGAACCATGGCAGATATCTTGACAATCTGGGCAGCGACCTTCCTCTTTTGCTGTCACTTGCCAATATCCACTCTTCAGGTCCAATGTGGAAAACCACTGTGCTCCGGACAACGTGTCGAGTGTATCATCAACGCGAGGTAATGGATAGCAGTCTTTCTTTGTAATGTCATTTAACCTCCGGTAGTCTACGCAGAAACACAATCCACCATCTTCTTCGCTACCAGCACTACAGGAAAAGACCAAGGACTTGACGAAGGTTCAATTACTCCCACTGTCAACATGTCCTGTACTAACCGAGACATTTCCTCTTGTTTAGATAATAGATAATGGAGACCTTCGATGAGGTTGGCGTATCGGTGTTGTGTCTCCGGTATTGATGCGATGTTGCACAAGAGAGGTTCTTCCCAGTGACTGTCCCCGAACTGCAAAACAATCTTTGAATTCGTGTAAAAACTGTCTGAGTTCTTTTACCTCACCACTTGAGAGGTCGTTAGAAGACCTGTTCAATAATTCTTGCAGTTCCTCTGGTAATTTGGAATTATCTGAAGCACTGAATCTTCATTGTGTTATTCCGGCTACCCAGGTCAGAGGAGTCAATTTGCCTAGGAGCGTATTGCTTTGTAAAGCGATAGCTTGATCCAAAATATTCGCCACTCTAATAGGTACATTTCCGGTTTCATCAGGTTTTACTAAACTTCTGGCAATTAGTATGCCCGGTGTGCTGACTACCTGGGGTTCGAATATAGAGCACTGGTTGCCCCTAGTATCTACATCTGTTCTAACCATGATGATCTTTTCGGAGTTTGGCAGAACAGTTACGGCCACTTGGTTTATGACGTCCATCATTTTTTTTGCTGTCATCATTGTTGATAGCATTACCACTTCACCTCCGGTTCTCAAGACATTGTTTCTGAGGTCGACTATGAATCCGTATGCGTTCATAACGTCCAAGAATTGCATCATCCACAATGTCTGCAACAAGTACTTGATGACTGAACTCAAGTCGACCGAGGCGTAGGCATATCTCCACTTTTCCATACACTTTTACAGGCCGTCCAGTAGCTGTTCGCAAGCTGCAAGAGCACCAGATTGGCTTGAGATCTTTCACCACGTCGGGGTGCACAATAAAAACCGTTGCGCCTGTGTCAACTGTAATCGAGGTTGGCCTTTCTTGAACAAACCCGGTAACTACCAAGCTCCCGCTGTTTTTCTGAAGTGTAGAAATTGCGTATTGTCTAGGGGCTTCATTCCTCCAGTTAGTCAGCACATGCCCCGTTGTACCGACTACTGCTCGTTTCCCTGCTGCTGAACTCTAACCCGACAATCCCGTTCGCCGACTGTCGAGTCTCTATTCCTTGTTCTTCTTCCTCATCGTCTGTGCCGTCGCGATCTTTTAGCGCGCACTTTATGACTTGTCCAACCAGACGCTGATTTGGCGGCCTCAAATTGCAAAGCATGTACCAGGGTGTCCGCACTGTTCTGGTGTCTTGCCATTCGTAACACTTGCTGTAATTCGTCATCTTGGACACCGCCATTAAATGTCTGCATCGCAAAACTCGTTCGAAAATCTTCTGGCGCTTCAGGATAGGCCAGTCTAATTAGTCTGTCGATACTTGCTTCAAACTCTTGAAGGCTCTGCCTGGAATGATGTCGCCTTGCTCTCAACTGGGTGCAGTACACATCTCGCAAATGTTTATCACCATACTGTAATTCTACAGCTTTTATCAACTCGGCATAGATGTTCTGGCTATCAGGTGGCACTTTCTGTAGTAATTCGGCCGCAGGTCCTTTTAATGAGATAACGAGTGAAACTGCCTTGTCTTTCTCCATCCAATTATTTGCGCATGCAGCAGCTTCGAATTGGCGTAAATACGTCGCCCAGTGCGTGCTTCCATCAAAGGTTGGGGCCTTGACATGAACCGTCCCAACCGCAGGCGAGGTGACCTTCTCTATTGCCTTATTTTCTGTGTCTTTCTCTGTCTTTATCATTGGTACAGTCTGTTCACAACGTTGTTTTGTTTGTAACTTCAGGCACTGCTCGACTTCATTTTTAATCTGCTCTTTTATATTTGTAATCGAGTCTTCTATTTTTGTTGACATAGCTTTTTCCACACTCAAGACAGATTTTTCTACTTCAACTTTGTCGTATTTTGTTGCTTCTCTGCTATGTACAATTTTTCCTCGAACGAGACCTTTCGGTTTCGCAACCATTATCAAGTTCTTCCTACAACAAAATTAAATACCTACTTCCCTTATATATATACTAACCCTCCCACGCATAACCGGTTACATTCAACCAATAGGAGGCATTACTTACGGCCCAGCCCTTGTTAGCCCCGCCCTTTGTTTAGTTTAGTTAACAAAAAGAGTAGTGCACCCATCTTGTGACTTACGGGATGGTATGATTCCTTAGGTATAATTAAGTCTGTAGGTATACGTTTCTTTTCTAAATACATCAAATTTAAAAATACCACACTCTATCTTTATATTTAGATCTAGGTAATTTATTTGTACTCCACCTATTTCCTCTTTGAACTTAATTTTATTTTCAATTTGATTAATTTCATTCGTTAGTTCTGCGAAATTAGATTGAGAGATCATGCAAGAGGAGAAGGAGACAGAACTACGAATTCGCTCTACGCGAGACATTTTAATGAAACAGGGCATAGGTTTTTAGACCCAATAGAGAACGTCGAAATAGTAAGGTTAGAGAATAACATAAGTAAATGCAAATTGTATGAAGAATTAGAAATATTAAAAGTAAGGAAAAAGAATAGTAATGCGCTGATGAATATAAAGACCGAATTTAGTAATGAGGATATATTTTACTATATTTTGAAAGAGTAATGTATAAAAGGTGTAATACGGTTACAGGATATGTGTTCAGAAGGTAGAAAGCTGTAGGTGATTTCTAGATGCGTAATGTATGTGACGAGGTCAAGTTGACTAAGTAAGGGGCGGGGCTGACAAGGACTGGGCGGTAAGTAATGCCTCCTATTGGTTGAATGTAACCGGTTATGCGTGGGAGGGTTAGTATGTATATAAGGGAAGTAGGTATTTAATTTTGTTGTAGGAAGAACTTGATAATGGTTGCAAAACCGAAAGGCCTCGTTCGAGGGAAAGTTGTACATAGCAGAGAAGCAACAAAATACGACAAAGTTGTTATGAAGACTGCTAACACAGATAAAATAGCCGATTTTCTACTTCAGCTATTTTATTTGACATGGATTCTTCTACATCTGATATTCTGGTAATTTGATTGTTAAGCTCACCTCGTAATTTACCTGCGTCACCACGTAGGAGACCCAATTCTGCTGTAGTATGTTCTTGCATCTGATTTTGCTCTTGAATTAACGCTTTGATGTCACCTGCTTCACGTTTACATTCCTCTGCCTCCTGCTTACGTTCTTCTTTTTGTCTTTCTTCTGTTTCTAGCTTTAGTGCTTTCTGATGTTCCTCAGCCTCTTCCCTTTCCTGCCTGCGTTTTTCATCCTGTTGTTTTTCTGCTTCTTCTCTTTCTTGTCTTCGTTCTTCTTTTGGTCATCTTTCTGCTTCTTCCACCGCCTGTCTGCGTTTTTCATCCTGTCGTTTCTCTGTCTGTAACAGCAGCGCCTGTAAATTTTCCATCATCTGACTGGCATCCATTGTTTACCGATTAATTACGAATTACACTTGTCTTGTATAAAGTGTCCACTGTTTCCATTGTTAACCATTCTATTCCAGTTCTGACACAACTGTTACGACGGTCTACTTGATCGTCATAGGTACAGTGGAAACAAAATAAGTACAAGACACCAATTAAGTCACTATCATCAGCTTCAATTTTTACATTTAAACAGTTCGTAATTAACAACACAGTCTACTACAACAAATCAAATAAAAATTGTTCACACGCAATAAAATGTCACTAATATTAAACACATTTGTATTACAATTATACCGACCGATTATAAAACGCAACACTTAACTAATAACCACTTGAACGTACACAGTAATCTCGCCCGATAATAACTCGAACCGCTCCGTAAATATCTCGCCACTATACTGAATTGAACGTCGTTGAGTACTGGTATTTATAGCCGCCGAAAATCTAGACGATTTCACATACTACGTATTACCTTTAAACTACGACGTAATTGCTTGCGGCCGTGACACACTGAGAGTGGCCGTGTGAATTCTCACACCGTCTAGCAAATGCATCTACAAGCACGTACGCCACACGCTTACATTCTGGATCTCTCTGGAACGTTCGATAAACGCGTAGATTGTTCTGTGATGTAACAAAATCATATTTTAACTATCACAAACCACTTGGTTCTGTTTTATATTATGAAAGAATGAACATTGACTAATACTACACATTTTAATTTGCAACTTTGTACATTCAGCTTGAATAAATCTTTGTCATTATTACAATCATAATTCTCTGTCAATTCAATCATAGCATACTTTCCTTTCCTACTCACTCACCAGCAGAAGTTACAATTCTACATATAACAGGCGTGGCGAACACCACTTTTTAATTATTTTGTATCACAAAAGTAATTTAGGAGAAGCAGATTAGGCTGGCTTATGTAATCCATATTCAGTATAGAAGAATAGTAGTGTGACCACCAATACATTTCAGCCCATTATAACCACAAGATGTCATCCCAAGTATTCATTTCTGTAAGTTGAGTTGACCTGGGCTCACAGGCTGAAAAACACCTTTATTATATACAGTACAAGATACGTGTTTTTACATTGGCTAAATAAAATGCCAATTCATATTAGTATTTAAAAATGATTGTTACAACTATCAGTTCAAGAAATGATTTATATAGAAATAGAAGTAGAATAAATGAATTAAATTGCTTCTTCACAACAGGAACACAGCTAGAGATAATTTAACCAAAAAACAAAAATTTACAGAATATGAGCATTTTAAAATAATCTTTATATTTTTAACAATGGTAATAAACAAAGTCACATGCACATTATGTTAGATACTTTGCACGTACAAACAATGAATGGTTGACAGAACCCAACAAGTATGTTCTGAGTGAAGCACTGGGCACTTTCAGCTAAATGATTTTCTTCAACTATCCCATTTAGATATTCCTGGTCTATCTGTCTGTCAATTTTCCTCAACAGCATTACTTTCAATTTGTTATTATTCTTACTCTTGCTTAAGTAAACATCATTTTATACTGTGAAAAATGATCAGCAAGGATTTTGAAACTAGTAGCCTCGAATGAAACTCTTCACTCAATGTAAAGCAACCAGCAGTTTGAAAATTATAAATGACAGTGTTATAATATTTAGATTTATAAAACCGCTTATTCATAAGTAGAGTACTATCAATATTCAGAATATGTCAAACCTATTTTCAAGTACTCCTCCTGCCCTTATCTTAATTTTTAATTATCACTGTATAAAAACTTGTGGTTTGTCTGCAGCATGTTCACATCAACATTAAAATGTTTTCTCCTGAACACATTCACATTCACATAAAAATATTCTCTGTAAAAATATACAAATTGTACTGAATAAAATGTTTTTATTCCTACAGTCATGTATGTTTGTTGTCTTATAATGTCATATTTTGTACTTGTGTACTACACATACTCAGATGTCACCAAATAGCATTTATTCTGTATTCAAGACATGCAAATTCCTTATCATAATATTATGCTTTTCCTAAATTAATCACAAGTAAGTAAAAATAGTAAAAAAAATTACATGTTATTTCATATACAGTACTGACTTGATTATTTTCTATTACTATTTTTTAGAGACTATAAATTTATGATTGTGTATTGTTCAACTGTGATATTATATGAAGACAATATATTAGTAAACATTACGAAATTGATACTAATAACAAACTATGTGTAAATTTTAAATTCTAATTCTAATTACACTAGTTAACAGCCATTTTGTATCTGGTATATGATACATCAATGCTTATGTGTTTTTGGATGTCGAATCCAAATCTGTCTTTGGAAATGCTGTACCATGTGAGGTTTTTCAAGTATTTCACCATACTTAAAGTAAAAAAATTAGTTTTGTCTGTGACCTGTTTGTTCTGTCTTTAAGATGACGTGTACAAAATAAAATCAGTAGCTATGCTAATTACACCCTTTATTTGGAAGTAATATACAATGGAAGAAGTTCCAAAAATTGTTACTAGATGGCAGGACAATTGAGTTCTTGCAGGTTTTGAACCCTGGTGCCTATTTTTAACTCTTCATTGTATGTCCTAATGGGCATATTTTTCCAAAACAAGCCAGTTTCATACAATTGAAGACTTCTTATGGATGATAGCCTTTCTCGTCGTTCAGCTTCTTTAATTCTGCTGGGAACTTACAACAGCTTTTTCATCAGCAGATGCAGTCTCTTCAGTAATTTTTATATTATCAAATTATAGCTGTGCCTAAATCTATGCAACATTTCTCACTTGCTGTAAATGGCCTGGTGTCCTCTTCAGTGGATTCTCCTCTAAAATCTTCATATAAGCTTAAGGCCTGTTGCCGTCACACATTGCCATCAATAGACACACATTTCCTGTTCACATCTTCAATCCACAAATTTAATGCTTTTTCAATCTTAAGTAACACCTTATCACACTCTGTAGATGTAACTTCCACGGTTTGCGGTCCACAGACTGAATGTTTGTTTCGTTCTAAACCACCTCACCTCACACATTCATTCTTGCCATTCGGGTTAGCAACTGCAGCATACAATTTTCATTGTTGTATTAAGTTGAGAATTCACATTTTTTCACTGATAACACTTCACAGCTTCTCTTAGTGTTTGCAGAACTGCCAGAATAACTACTTTTAAGCTTTGGAGTCAGTATTTAGGAAAATCAAGGGTTGTTTTCATAATAACACTAAGATAATGTGTGCAGCAACAAATGCACATAGCCTGAATGCTACAGACTAAATGGATGCAAGTAAAGTGAGCCAGCATGAGTACAGGGGATAAAGAGAGGTGAGTGATACTGAGCGTGATGGGCTGGGAGGGTTTTACTGTATTATTTAAAATGGCGCACAATTTAAAATCTATGAATTGTTCATTTCTGAAATTTTCTATTTAATATTCTCAAGCTGTGGTAAACCGTGAATAACTGAAACCACAGAAACTGAATCTAGGGATACAGGAGATCTACTGTAATAGCAACTAATAAAACTCGTGGTTGTGTGAACTACCCTGTTATGTGTGTGGAAAGTTTACCCCAAAGGCACAAAGCAAGCCTTTACTGATTTACTTACGGAGACATTTAAACTGTATTTTGATTGTGACTTAGGTGAACAGGACAAAAGCTTAGCTGTATAAAAGCACATTGTTGTATAACCTGCACCACTTCTCTAACAGAATGGTGAAAGGGATAGCGTCATGCCATGCTATTTGCTGTTCTAATTACTTGGATTGAGGCAAAAGGACACATGGACAGTTTTTTCTGATTCACAAATAACTGCAAGACATTCCAGTAAAACCAATATAAAATAAAATATCCTGCTGTCATCAGTGCATAAACCTGTGCCTCACGGGGAAGGTTTGCCTGTTTCTATATGTAACTTACAATCCACTGTATCAGATCCATCAGAGGAATATGAATCAAAAGATGCAGGACCTATAGAAGAATAGAGCCCTGAATCTCACGACAGATCACCTCATTTCATAGAACAGGAGGAACTGAACAACTTGGTCCACGATTTAAAACTTTCTAAATGGCAACTTGAACTGTTGCTGGGACCAAGATTGCAGCAATGGAACCTTCTAGCTCCAGGGACAAAGATTTTGAGTTTTAAATCTAGAAATATTGATTCTGCATATTTTGAAATGAATAATTCAGTGTGTGTATGCATGGATGTGAATAGTTTGGTGATGGAGTTGGGTGTCCATCATAACCCACAGGAGTGGCGACTATTTATTTATTAGAGTAAAACCAGCTTAAAAGCTGTGTTATTGCACAATGGTCATAAACTCCCATCAGTGCCTTTGGCTTATGTAATAGAGATGAGAGAAATGTATGAAATCATGCCTTTGCTGTTGGAGGCAATCACGTTTAAAGAGCACGAGTTGTAGATACGCTGTGATTTAAAAACTGTCTCACTACTTACAGGTTTACAAGATGGGTTTACAAAATACTGCTGTCTTTTGTGCCTCTGGGACAGCTGGGGAACCAAGAATCACTACAAAGTTGAGAAGTGGCCTGTTAGGAAGTCATACATTACTGGAAAGGATAATGTAAAGTTTATTCCATTTGTTGAGCCACTGAGCCAAGAAAAGTAATTCTGCCTGCTCTTCATATTAAGTTGATTCAACGAACAGCTTCATTACAGCTCTTGATAAAGGGGGTCACGCCTTCAATCATTTGAAAGCAAAGTTTCCCAAACTCAGTGAAGCAAAGCTAAATGATGCATATTTGTTAGACCAAAGATACAAAAGTTGAAAGATCCAATGTTTGATGCTAGGCTTACAGATCTCAAGTTAACTGGTTTGTCCTCTTTCAAAGCAATTGTGCATGGCTCCTTGGCAACACAAAAGACGATAACTATGTTTCTATTGTGAGTGATCTATTGGGGAACTGCATGAATATTAGGTATAAAATGTCACAGAAAATCCACATTTTATATACCTTGACTTTTCCCTGGAAAATTTTGGTACAATAAGTGACCAGCAGGGTGAATGCTTTCACCAGGATATCCTTACTATGGAGCATTGTTATCAGGAATGCTAGAATTCTTTGATGGTAGGGGGTTACTGCCCATTTCTTCTTAGGGAGACTGATGAGACACCATACAAAGTAAAAACATCATCATCCCATTTTACCAAAGATAAATGACATTAAACTGTGTAATTATATAGTGAATTATTATTTTAGTTCTTCTGTTGGCCACGTGTCCACACATATATTACCATATGAGTTCTGAGTCTGTATTTTAAATAATGAATGTTTGCCAATATTTTATTAATATATTCATATTACCACTGTGTGACTATACCTTATCCTACAGTCAAATGAGACTATAAGTGAGATAGAGAAATACATTGTACTCATGCAGAAAACACTCGCCTATACTATTCTAGCTAACTTGAAAATTTAGTAATCAAGAAATTAACTTAAAATAATTATAAAATACTATCATGCATTATCAATAATTTTACTTTAGATCATATGAGTTACTTTAAAAAATTTACAGTTACAAATAAAACTATACAAAAATATAAATTGCTATACTGAGAAAAACAGGAGTATTAGCTAGTTTAGAAACTCAACTCGGCATTACTTAGATATTATACACTTAAATGAAATTATTTTTTGTGTGCTTCCAGGTATACTACAGTGCATTAAACTGCATTAATGTATTGACTGAACAAAGAAAAAATATTTTGTTACATTCGGCTCAGTATTAAGGGCAAAAAGTCGATCCTCAAGGAACTTTCTTATTATTGGGGGTAGTTGCATGGTATAAGCACGAGATTTGTTCAGAAAAATATCAAAATTATTTCTGAAACCCATCCCAACTTATTACCTCTTTGAATATTGTAAATACAGAGCACATTGTAACACACCGCATAGTCTTACCAATCCGTCGTCGCTCTGGAACGTAACTCATGCAGATTGTGTCCGTCGTGAACGTACAATAACCAGTATCGGAGTCCTTACCTGTTGTTCACTAGGGGTGTATAAATCCCGGGTGGCACCAAATTGTTTAATTAAAACAATTAAAAAAATTTAGGATGATTGGGCGATCTCAGCTCAGGCGGTGTGGAGAATTCAACCTTAGTTCAACCTTCTTAATCAAGCAGGTAGTTCGCTGAGTTTGCGACATGAGCGCTTGCCGTCAACCTTGTTGTTCGCTAAAATGCACAAATGTATAATACACTTTCCTAATGAAATAAAAAAACAGTGGTTACACTCTGTACTAGTTTATTCATTGGTGATTGTTAATTACTCAGTTTGACATGAATTATATTTTGTTTTTTAATAAATTTGCACCGACAATTATTATGAGACAATTTCTCTAGGGTTTAGCAAATCGATTTTGAACGAATTATACAGTCAAAGATGGTGACTGTTTTGTTTGTTTACAATTTGTTCCGTTCAAAATCCAGGTTCTGGAGATTACGATAAAAGGATTATTAATGATTACAATAAAAAGTACACTACCTTACATTATTTGTACTTAAATAATATAATGTGTAATTATAATTTGTTCCTGAAGTGTAGTAAAGTGTGTTTCAAAAGTTCGGAATTTAACAACAGGTTATTTTATTAGTTGACACATTTTCAGTGTCTTAATTTTTACTTAATCTTTGAAAGAAATTATGTTCAGTTTATAGTGAGAGTTCATATTACTGTGAGAAATATTTAAAGTGAATTTATTTCTGAAAATCGGGTAATTTAATAATATTTATCAAATCAGTATACTTGATGTAAACAGTCGTTCAGTTGAAATGAAATGAGGCGGCATTAGTCATCAATTTTCAATGATCTTGGGGCTTAGTATGTCTTACGTCCTTTTCATGTTAGTGGTAGTAATTTATTCATTTAAATTTCAGGTAAAATGGTCCTTGGCATCCGTTAAAGGTTCTCGTACATCGTCTGCTTCTTACTTGTTCATCTTTTGGAATTTTGTTTACTTTTTTGACATTTTAAATTAAAATTTTGGTCATTCACGACGTGGCGTCTATTCTGGAAGAGCGTCACTTTATGAGTAATAAGATTTAACGGAAAATTCGTAACCAACTTACCAGTTACCAGTTGTCATGGTTACAAATTAATTCCGATTGGTTAATCTTTATATATAACCATTGTTATCAATTTTGAATTTTTATTCAAAATTACTGTATCTCTTCTGATTGCTTTTATTCTCCCGTCTTCCTTCCTATGTATTAAATATTATCACTACTGTTTGTATTTCCTTTCAAAGATTATTTTGACATCCCATAAGGTTGGGTTCTATAATGTATTATTGTTTATACAATTATGTTAATATTTGTTAATTACTTTTCTTTTTTATATTAAGTTCTTATTCTAACATTTTTCTTTTAATATGATTCACAAATTATCCTTGGCTAGTTCTTTGCCTTGGATTTGTGAATTTCCTTTTTAATTTTTTACAATTTGTAGTTATTTGTTTTTTGACAGTTAGGCATTTCATAGGCCTAAGTAGTAACTGATTCTATTTACTTATTTTACACAAATTACATCTTATTTTACCCTAATGTGTTTTGTTTTGTTATTATAATTGATTTGTTTATTTGTTGTTGTGTTTTGGATCTGTTTTGATACTAATTGTATGTTCCCATTAGTTTTTACATTATGGTCTGTTATTTGATCTGTATTGATTCACCTTCTTATTTATTTAAATTGCCATTGTTAATTAATTTGGCTATTACTCACTATTCTTTATTACATAAAACATAACGTCTGTATCATTCCTTCAGCCATATCCTATTCATAAATTTAATTGAACAATTTTTTAACAGCTATTAAGCAACGTTTGTTAACCATTGGTTTCATTCTTATTTATTTTTAGGTAATAGCACATCATCACACCATTTAAACTTATTTAATTGATTACCCCTAATAACATGGGGTGTTTATTGATTTTCTTTTAATTTCTTTACTATATATTTTTTTCTTATATTATCTCTACTTTCTATCCATGTTAACACTCACTGTTGACATTCTATGGGCTTTCTCCCCTGAATAACATGATATCCTTCATTTATATTTAATCTTAATACTATCTTTAACTACTATCATTAACAAAATTCTTACTTACTATTCATGTTCACCATTAAATCGTTTAGTGTTTATCACTGATTTATTAAGTGTTCTTTAACTATCACTCTATTTCCTAATTCTATCAATAACGATATTCTTATTTATTAATAACATTTACTTTTAAACCATTTAGCATTTATCACTGATTTACTAAGTGTTTTTTATCTATCACTAGATTTTCTCATTATTTTGGGGTTTTTACACTTTCACTTTTGGCACTTCTTAAATTTTTATTTTAAGTGTTTATTAGTGGGTAATCCCTCCCATTACTTTTTCTTTGTCACTTAGTTATTTTTATTTTCTCACTATCTCACTATCTCTCTCTTTACAAATATATTATTTATACTATTAATAAGTTCATGTCTTTATATAGTTCTTTCTTACATATAACTCTAATTCTTGGGTTAGTGTACTTTTATTTATCGGATTTTGTCAATTATTATTTACATTTATCATTTAGTCAATACTAATACTTGTTTTTTAAATTGGTTAGTTACTGGGTTCGTTTCCTTTATGATATTTAAGTGTATCATTTCTCCCTTCCATATTCTATATTATTTGTCTGTGTTTTATCATTTAGTTTCACTTTATTTCCTTTATATGTGGTTTGTTTCATTTCTATTTTCCTTCTTCTTCTCCTTCATTTCCATTTCGTTTCATTTTATTTTGGGTTTTATCTGGCCAATCTCTGGGGTTGGGTCAAATTCGTTTGTTTGTCAGTCTAGTCTATTCTTTTAATAATTACTTTTGTTTACCATTCTTCCTTCTTCTTTCTTAACTACGTTTTATATTTTTTCTTCATTATTTATTTATCAAATTATATTACTTTTTAGCATTTCTTTCATACTTATAGATATCAAATATGATCTGAATTTGGCGATGTTATATAATGCCCTTCCACCAAAATTGATCATTTTATAAAACGTGATTCTAAGTTTGATGAAATTATCAATTGTATTGTATCTTCTTCTTCTTAAATTCTCCTGCTTCTTGTTCAGTTTCATGTTCAATTCTGTATCTTTTACTTCCTTTCTTCTGAGTCTTTTCTTCATTATTTTCTCCTATTACGATCTGGCTTATTGATTTTTTATTATAAATTATTCCCTATAAATCTTATTTTCCCTAACTATCCCTACTTTGTAGAATAAATCGATTTGGATGGGCTCTATTTGCTTACCTAACTCCGTCATTCAAAACTACACCTTTTCTGAGGTCAGGGGAACATCATCCCTGCTCAGTTAAATGATTGCTGGACTTATTCAACAGTCAATCTTAATTAATGAATCTTCAATACAGTCAACTTGTGACTAACAATAATAATAATAATAATATTTGTTGGGAATCTTTTACTTTTTTATTTCATTATTGCTCAGTTCGAGTCATATTTAATTCTCAATTCTCTCTGTCGATACCCTTTAATAATGCTTGAAGCGTTGATTTTTTATTGATACATTAACCTTTTTATTCACTTTCAATTACTCTCTGATTCATCTCATTTTATATTATAACTCTTAGAATATTTATTTTATTTATTTATTTCATTCTTGATCATTGGTTTGTTTATTTTATCTCACATATTTTTTCTAAATTGTAGTGGAAGTTGATTATTTCGTTTTTTTTTTTTTTTTTTTTTTTTTTTTTTTTTCATAGCAAGTTTGTCGTTCTTACTAGTTAGGAATTTTTGTAACTCATTCCTTTATTTTATTTTATTTTCATTTTTCCTCATATGTTGTCCAAACGTTATTGTAAGTTGATCTTATCTATATTTTCTTATTTTATCATTTATCTCAAATATTTTATACATGGTATTGCAAGTTGATCTCACATAATTTCTTTGTTATTATTTATCATTGATTAGTTTATTTTATCTCATCTTTTCCTCTAAATAACAGTGTAAGCTGATCTTACATAATTTTGAATTTTGATAGTTCATCTTACACATTTTTTCTTTATTATCATCATTGATTAGTTTATTTTATCTCATATTTTCCTCTAAATAACAGTGTAAGCTGATCTTATAATTTTTGAATTTTGATAGTTTATATACTTCATCTACCAATATTCTTTAATTCATATTTATTTGTAAACTTATTCGTTTGCTTTGTTTATATCGTTTTTATTTAATTTACTTTGGTTGTTTATTCACCTTTGGTTTTTTCAGTCAGTGCTGATTATCATAATATTTCTTAATCAATGCCTGATTGTATACACACTTTATTTTCTTAGTGATGGGGTGAGTGATCTCATAAGTGTTATTGCCCTTGTCTCTTGTTATAGTGTATGGTCCCACGTATAATAATAGTAACTTCTTTGTAATGCCTTCTATTGTGCTAGGTAATTCTCTGTTTTTTATTAGCACCTTTTCTCCTATATTGTATTTGATAGTCTTTTGCTGGTTCTTGGAATATTTATTCTTTTGTTGATCTACCTTTTCGGCTATTCTGTTGTAAAATTTTCTTTTCTCGAATTGATATTCGGGGTTGGTGGGAAAATTGATCATGTCATTTATCTCTCTAGGTGGTTGTCGCTCGAACATCATTGTATATGGTGTGGCTTCAATGAAGTTGTGGTATGCTAGGTTTATAAACTCCTCTGTGGATTTTAGGTAATTGTGCCATTCTTTTTGTTTATCATGGCAGTAGGTCCTTAGGATTCGACCCACCTCTCTAAGTACTCTCTCAGCTGGGTTACTGCTGGGGTGATAAACAGATGTTTTGTATGTTTTGATACCATGTTCCCAGAGTTTGTTTTTCCATTGATTTCCCTTAAACTGGGTCCCGTGATCCGTGACTATTGACATAGGTTTCCCTACTTCAGGTATAAATTTGGTTATTATAATTTCAATAATTTTCTTAGTTGTCGCACGGTTAATTGAGTATAATTTCATATATTTGGTGAAGTGATCGAATATGATTACTATGAATCGGAATCTGTGTCTTCCTCCACTGCGGGGAAACGGACCACATATATCAAGGAATACTTTTTCTAACTTTTGACTTGATATTATTGGTATCATCTCTTTTTTCGAATTGTTACACTTTACCATTTGGCAAATATTACATTTTTGGATCGTTTTACTTACTTTTCTATAAATGTTTTTTATATAGACTTGTTCCTCCAATGCTTTATCACCTTCATTGCCCCCATATGGCCGTACATAATGTGGTAGTCCAGTATTAATTTTTCTTCCACTGTAGATGGGATTACTAGTTTCCATTCTCCATTGTTAGGGTTGTTTTTAATAAATAATAGATTATTGTGTACATTATAATATTGTACAATGTTCTCTTCCTCCTTTAATAATCTCTCCCGGATACTCCTTATTTTTGGGTCTACATTTTGACATTTTCTTATTTCCTGTGTTATATTGTCTAGATCCATTCTATTTTTTAGAATGGTATATACTTTGACTAATTGTTCCTTCTCTCCCTCGAAAGTTTGTTGTTGGATGTTGATACGTGATAATACGTCAGCGGCTGTGTTTCTTTTCCCTGGTATGTATTCCCAGTTAATATGATACTCTTGCAGCAATAATATCCATCGAGTTAATCTTCCGTGACTGAGTTTACATTGCTTGAGGAACAAAATGGATCTATTGTCACTTCTCACGGTGATGGTGTATCCCAGAATATAAGTCCTGAATTTGTTGCAGGCGAATACAACACTAAGTAATTCTTTCTCTGTGACATGATAGTTCCTTTCACATCCATTTAAAATCCTACTAGCGAAACTTATAACCATATGTTGTCCCTTCTCATCTTCCTGGTATAATACAGCACCTACACTAACGTCACTCGCATCACAGTTTATGAAGAATGGCTTTTTGAAGTCTGGATGGTGTAAAATAACGGTGTTTAAAAACTTTTCTTTTATTTGATTAAATATCTCATCTTGTTCCGACCCCCATGTCCATTTATCCTTAGCAGAATGATCACTGTTGCACACCACTATATAAAAATTATATAAAAAATTTTTATATAGTGGTGTGCAACAGTGATCATTCTGCTTGTGATTTCAACCACTAACACAAATTTCTTCATTAAACATTTATCCTTAGTCGATAATTGTTTTTTGAATTTTGCTATTAAATTGGAATAATTGTCTTGGAATTTCCTATAATAATTGAAGATTCCAAGGAAAGACTGCAGCTGTTTTTTGTTTTTAGGTGTGGGAAAGCGTTTTATAGCTTCAACTTTTTCTAACGATGGAGAGATGCCTTCCTCCGTTAAATTAAATCCTAAAAATTGTACCTTGTGGGCTATAAATTTTGACTTGTCCAGTTTAAGGGTTATGTTGTTATCTGATACTTTCTTTAATACTATTTCCACTCTAGCATAGTGTTCATTCCAATTTGAGGATGTTATCAGCAGGTCATCTACGTATACGGTGGTAAAATTCAGTACACCTTGTCCCAATATTTGGTCCATGCATTTGACAAATACTGTGACCGAATTTATCAGTCCAAATGGTAATCTCTTGAACTGATAGTTCCTTCCATCGAACAGAAAAGCTAAGTATTTTCTACTGTTTGGATGTAGCTCCACCTGCCAATATCCACATACCGTATCCCACGCACTGATGTATTTCGTACCGTGGAACTTCTTCAAAATTTCCTCGATTTCACCTGGGATGTTCTGTCGTTCACTATCATTTTATTGATCTCTCTTGCATCAAGGCATATCCTCACTTTTCCATCCTTTTTTGGTATCGCCACTATTGGACTGGTATATGGTGATTGACTCAATTCGATAATATCGTCTTCCATCATTTGGTTGATCTCCGCTCTCACTGCGTTTCTTTGCGAGTATGCGATAGGATAAGACTTTTTCTTGAAATCTACGTGTTCTTTAAATTTGATCATACACTGGTAGTCCTTTACCTTACCCGGGGCGTTGGAAAAAATATGTCTATATTGATTGTATATGTTTATGAGCTCCTCTGCTTGGTGTACACTGATCTGTTGGTCTTGTCCTTCTCGTTGGAAGTTTCTGATCTCCTCCAACCTACTTTACCATAATTCTTCCTCCCTCTCTTCGTTTAATACCCTTCCATGTGATTGGTGGCAATAATAGTTTTGAATCATCGTGCAGCTTGTTGTTCTTGAAGGTAAGTTGCTGTTGTTCACTAGACTGGCTGTCCATGTTCCTTGTTCAGTGGTTAGTGATACTTCTCCTTGCCGTAGATTAATTATGGCAGAGTATTGTCTGAGTATATCGCACCCAACAAGTATTGACAAGGGCAGGCCGCTGGCAACAAGAAATGGCATAGTTAATGTTATTCCTTTACTGATAATCTCCAAGGATACTTGTTTCCTGATTGTCTTATTTTGCCTGCCTGTAGCACCGATAATTGTTACATTGTTTATTGGCAGAGTTGGTATTGGTATTCTACTTCCCTGTTATAGTCTATTTAATTCTACTTGGTCGATCAAAGAGATGTTGGAACTGTATCGATCATTATGGTTGAGTTGGTGCCATTTATTTGGGCACTTATGTACACTATTTCACTGTTCCTGCTAGGCATCAAGTCATTATTCTCTTCAATTAATTCGTCCCTTATATTTTTTAAGTAGTTTGTCTGTATTATGGTAATCTTCTTGTCCGTCATAGTCTTTAATTCCCCAGGAGATTGCTCCAGTGATGGGGTGTTTTCAGTTCTCACCGACCTTATTCGTTTAAATGAGGAATTACCTCATTGCTCCTGGCTTCAGTGGGGTTTATATTGTGGCTCGTTGGTGGCTCCTGTCGGTTGTTCGAGTTATCTCCATCATGTCCGGCGTTTTCTTCGAATGAGTGGGTTCGGGTGTTTGGTACCTGGTTATAGTACGTTCGTTGGTTATTTGTACAAGAATAGTTTCTTCCTGGACTTCGCTGGGTTTGAAATCGTACGTAATTTATTTGCAGTCGATATCCTCAGTTGGTGTTATTACCGTTCCCTGGACAATAATAATTGTTTGGACCGTTCCGTTGGTAGTTACCCCTGTAGTCGTTTCTATAGTTTCCGTTGCCGTTACCATTTTGGTTATAATTCCTTGGTGTATTATTATCGTGTTGATTCCTTTGGAAATTATTGGGGTTGTTCGTTGGTGGTTTGTTATCACTCTGCTGGTTTGGTGGGGATGGACCTTCATTAATTTTATTATTCCGGAAACTCATGAATCGGTTCTTTCAGTATTGCCATTCGTGTTCATGGCTCTCTAATAGACTGGCCATGTCCTGAATTGTTTTAACTTGACTATACATACGGGCTTTCTGTATCGCATCATCATAGTGGTATGATAGTTGTATGACTAGACACTCTTCAGGAATGCGGGGTTCCAAATTTCTGGCCATGCAGATTTTTCCCAGAAAGTATGACGTGAGAGACTGTCCGTTCTGGTTCTCATACCTCCCGTTACTCAAGTTGTTGCGGACCATGTTCTGGGTTGATTCTGACCAGTATTTTGCCTTGAATTGTGTCTTGAACTCCTGGATGCTCTGTATGTCTGGTCTTGTGGCGGTCCACCAGTTGTCATAGGTTTCTTCCAGCATTCCCCTCACTGTTGTCCATCGGGTTTCGCGATTTTTTATAATTAACTCTTCCACTCTTTTCAGAAATTCTATTGGATTGCACTTATAGTTGCGGAAGTAGATTGTATCCCGATTGTCATCGTTAATTATATGATTACTGTTACATGGCCGGTCACGCCAGGCGTCCACTTCTTCCTGTAATATTTCTTCTCGTCTATGCATCTCATCAATTCTTTGTTTATTTTTGTCCACCTTGCTGTCGATTTTATTTAGATTGCTGTACACTCCTTCCATTCTTTCTCCCAGGTCTGTTCGTATGATTGTTATCTCCTTCTGGTTTTCTTCTTGGACTTTTGACGGATGTCCTGTTTCACTTGTTGACATTTTTTGGTTGTTTCTTCGTGACATTCATCAAATCTCCTTTTGTTTTCTCCTTCGAGGTCATTTATCTTATTTATTACCTCCTTACGGACTTCTGAAACAGTTTCGTTAGTCTTCTCCAACCTCTCCAGTGTCTCCTCTAATTTCTCGTTGGTTTCTGTGAACTGCTGTTTTGTTTCTTCCCGGTACTCCATTAATTGGTGCATCATTTGCTGCTGCATTTCTTCTTTATTTTTCTCATGGTCGTCCTTCAATTGTTCCCTCAATTCTTCCTTCAACTCTTCATTTCTTTGTTGAATGTCCTCCGTCAATCGCTGCTGTAAGGTTTCATTATTTTTGTTAACTGTCTGCCTTAATTCTTCTTTAGTACTTTCGTTTGTACTATTTTTTCATTTATTTGTTTCAAACTCTCCTCACTCTTGTCAAACTTTTCGTTAATTTCTTTTAAATTGTCATAGTTTCTTCCTTGTTTCTGTCCAATTTTTCATTCGTACTATTCATTAGTTCCATTAATTTCAGTATGTTCGGGTCTCCTCTAACTTCTCCCTTGTCACCCGCCTGTGGTTCCATTTCTTTGTCTTGGGTTGGTTCTGCCATGGTTAATATTGTCTCCACCTCTTCAACCGATGTTCCTTCCTCTTCTTCCCCTCTATTTTCTTCCGTTTCTTGGTCCTTTGCCAACCTTTTTGTCACTCCTCTTGTATGCATCTTGTTATCCTTTCGTAATCGCCGCTAGAACGTCGTATTTTCTTTTCTTCTAGCCTCACCAGTTGGTCGCCAATTTGTAATATAATGATGTCCTTCTCATTGTAAACGTGTAATTGGGGTAATGTGTATATTCTCAAGTCTTCCCAAACCGTCATCGCTCTGGAACATAACTGACACAGATTGTGTCCGTCATGAACGTACAATAACCAGTATCGGAGTCCTTACCTGTTGTTCACTAGGGGTGTATAAATCCCGGGTGGCACCAAATTGTTTAATTAAAACAATTAAAAAAATTTAGGATGATTGGGCGATCACAGCTCAGGCGGTGTGGAGAATTCAAATTTATTCCCGCCTTAGTTTGACCTTCTTAATCAAGCAGGTAGTTCGCTGAGTTTGCGACATGAGCGCTTGCCGTCAACCTAGTTGTTCGCTAAAATGCACAAATGTATAATACACTTTCCTAATGAAATAAAAAAAAACAGTGGTTACACTCTGTACTAGTGTATTCATTGGTGATTGTTAATTACTCAGTTTGACATGAATTATATTTTGTTTTTTAATAAATTTGCACCGACAATTATTATGAGACAATTTGCTAGGGTTTAGCAAATCGATTTTGAACGAATTATACAGTCAAAGATGGCGACTGTTTTGTTTGTTTACAATTTGTTCCGTTCAAAATCCAGGTTCTTGAGATTCGATAAAAGGATTATTAATGATTACAATAAAAAGTACACTACCTTACATTATTTGTACTTAAATAATATAATGTGTAATTATAATTTGTTCCTGAAGTGTAGTAAAGTGTGTTTCAAAAGTTCGGAATTTGACAACAGGTCATTTTATTAGTTGACAAATTTTCAGTGTCTTAATTTTTACTTAATCTTTGAAAGAAATTATATTCAGTTTATAATGAGAGTTCATATTACTGTGAGAAATATTTAAAGTGAATTTATTTCTGAAAATCGAGTAATTTAATAATACTTATCAAATCAGTATACTTGATGTAAACAGTCGTTCAGTTGAAATGAAATGAGGTGGCATTAGTCATCAATTTTCAATGATCTTGGGGCTTAAGTATGTCTTACGTCCTTTTCATGTTAGTGGTAGTAATTTATTCATTTAAATTTCAGGTAAAATGGTCCTTGGCATCCGTTAAAGGTTCTCATACATCGTCTGCTTCTTACTTGTTCATCTTTTGGAATTTTGTTTACTTTTTTGACATTTTAAATTAAATTTTGGTCATTCACGGCCTGGCGTCTATTCTGGAAGAGCGTCACTTTACGAGTAATAAGATTTAACGGAAAATTCGTAACCAACGATATAAAATTGAGTTAATTTTATATTAATAGAATTATTTCGATTGCTATTAATTTACTTAGAAACCTCTGATGATACTGATATTTTTCAGTGAAACATGCGTCAGGTGTTAAAAAGAATATACAAAATTATACTACTTGCACAAGAAACAAATTGAAAACATCACAATTATATATATATATACACACAACACAAATAAGCCACCCCAATACCAGGGATAAAAAAGATGAATCAACAATATAAAAAATAATTCGTATAATAAAATGTTTAAAATAATGAAAATAAAACGACAATGACGCGACAAACGACGACATGACCTATCCCAAGTGATTGACCAAATAAAAAGAAACAAACGGAGAAGGGGAAAAAACGAAACCAAATAAGAAGAAAGTGAATGAAATCCATACAACCAAATGAAATAAAACGAAATGAGAAGGGGAAAACCAAAATAAATTGAAAGTGAAGAAGAAGGAAAATGAACATGAAACAAACCAAGTATAAAGGAAATAAAGTGAAACCAAATGAGAAAACACAGACAAATAATATAGAATATGAAAAGGAGAAATGGTACACTCAAATGTAATATTGGAAACGAAACCAATAAATAACCAATGTAAAAAAATAAGTATTATTATCGATAAAAGATAAATGTAAATGATATTTGATAAAACCCAATAACGTAATGTGAAAAATAAAAGTACACTAACCCAAGAATTAGAGTTAGATGTAATAAAGAACTCTATAAAGACATAACTTATTAATAGTATAAATAATATTTGTAAAGAGAGAGATAGTGAGATGGTGAGAAAATAATATTAACTAAGTGACAAAGAGAGAGTAATTATACGGATTACCCACTAATAAACACTTAAAATAAACATTTAAGGAGTGCAAAAGTGAAAGTGTAAAACCCCAAAATAATTAGAAACCCTATTAATAGGAATAAACACTTAATAATCTGTAATAAACACTAAATGATTAATGGTGAACCATATTAGTAATTAAGAATGTTGTTAATGATAGTATTAGATATACACACTTAATAATCTGTAATAAACACTAAATGATTAATGGCGAACCATATTAGTAATTAAGAATGTTGTTAATAATAGTATTAGATATAAACACTTAATAATCTGTAATGAACACTGAAGATTGATGGTGACATTATTATTTAAAAAAGAATCTTGTTATTAATAAAATTAAGTTTAATTGTAAGAGAGGGATACAATAGTATTTAAAAGGGAGAATCCCATGGAAGGTAAACAGTTAGTGTTACCATGGATGGAAGGTAGAGATTATTTAAGAAATAAGAAATTAAAAATGAAATCAATAAACACCCCAGGTTATAAGGGATAATCAATTAAGTAAGTTTAAATGGTGTGATGATGTTTATCACCCAAAAAATAATAAAGAAAGAAATGAATTGTAAGCAAACATTACCTAATAACTGTTAAAAAATTGTTTAATTAAATTTATGAATAGGATATGGCTGAAGGAATTGTACTGACCATAGGCCTAGATGTTATGTTTTATGTGATAAAGAATAGTAAGTAATAGCCATATTGTTAACAAGGGCAAAATAGATAAATAAGAAGGTGAATCGATACAGATCTAATTACACTGGAAAATCAGTTAGGAAATAATTAACAAGCCATAATGTAGAAAATAATAGAAACATACAAATAGTATAAAAACATCCAAAACACATCAACAAATAAACCAATCAATTATAACAGAACACATTAGAGTAAAATGAGATATAATTTGTATAAAATAAGTAAATATAATCAATGGCTACTTAGGCCTATGAAATGCCTAACTGTCAAAAACGAATAACTACAAATTATAAAAAAGCAACAAGGAAATTAACAAATCCAAGGCGAGTAACTAGCCAAGGATAATTTGTGAATCATATTAAAAGAAAAATGTTAGAATAAGGACTTAAATTAAAAGAGAAATATAATTAACAAATATTAACATAATTGTACAAACATTAATAATTTAGAGAACCCAACCTTATGGGATATCAAAATAATCTTTGAAAGGAAATACAAACAGTAGTGATAATATTTAATACATAGGAAGGAAGACAGAAGAATAAAAGCAATCAGAAGATATACAGTAATTTTGAATAAATTGTGTATTGTATAGCAGAGAGAGCGGGAATGACAGCCAGCGCTCACGTCGCAAATCCGACGAACTAACTTCTCGATTAAGAAGGTCGAACGAAGGCGGAAGTATCATTTGAATGCTCCAGGCCGTCATAGCTAAGAACACTGTTTACCACACTATCTATTAATTTAATTGTTTTAAACGAACAATTTGGCGCCACCCAGGATTTACAAACCCCTATTGAACTACAGGTAAGGTTTCCACTCGTGTTGTACTGGTAATTGAAGGATTGCTACGGAAAACGCTAGCACAAAACATAGAAGTAACGACACCAGTGTGAGGCGAACACACAACACATACACTTTTACAGAGACGACCACATCTATTCGTTACAATATATATATATATATATATATATATTTGTCCAGTGCCAGACTTAGCACAGGCTACATAGGCTGTAGCCTAGGGGCCCGCACCACAAAATAAAAAAAGAACAGTCAACTTGCATAAAAATTATTTGGTTCATGTTTCAGAGAACAATAGAAGTTATTAGAGGAAAAGGTCTTATGAGCCATGTATAGGATAGAGTGGGGAAAGAGTGCACATTTGAATTTTAAATTCATCTCAAACTGCATTCATTGCACTGAGATAATTAATAATTTGTGATAATTAGAATGACATTGTTTTACTTTCCTTTGGAAATCAGTTGTTTTTATTTTTCTTACATTTTTATTCTGTTTAGGGTCTTTTGAGTGTAATATAAAAATGAGTACAAACTTTTATTATTATTTTCATAAATTCCAGAATGCCACTGTACACTGAGATACCTTGAAACTGTTAAACCTTGTTTAACATAGTCTTAAAAACAGTGTTTCCCAATTTAATTTGTACACTTAAAAATAAATTTTTTGCAGTTCTGGAAGATGCATTTTTCAAAATTTTCTGGGGGAGGAACCCAGACCCCCATTTTACTGGGGAGTATTCCATACTCCCACACCCCCTGGATCCAACCCCTAGATATTCCATACCTTAAATCTGACCCTGTATCTGTACACACACACACACACACACACACACACACGCATGCATGTGTGTAGACATGGGTACAGACTACAGTTGGGTATGCAAATTTAACAAAAGTGTACATCCTGACTATTTCCGACATCGTATATACTTGGATTTCGTTGTCCATGACGTGTCCGTTACTTAACTAAATATCACTATAATATTGACGACTCGGAACACAAAGTTTTTTATAAGTAAAAACGTAAAGTTTTACCTTACAGCCTAAACCGGCTTTCACCTATAGGTTTTTTTTACTTATAAAAAACTTTGTGTTCCGAGTCGTCAATATTATAGTGATATTTAGATCGTATATACTTTTATGCAATAAATGTAATCTTTCTGTGCATGCACATGTATGTGTAAATATATGTTGCAAGGTAACAGGTTCGAGCCCAGACCAGACTTGCAGAAAAGAATGCACAATTAGTGAAAATTTAATACATTTATTGTTCTTTCTTGTACAATTAGTATTAAAATGTTCTCTAAACGTTTTATATACAATTAACTTATTGTTGATAAAATTTTTACTTGAAATGCCTTTTGACAAAATCTTTCTTGCTTTACACAAATTTATGAATTTATTTAAATGCTCAAAAGTCTTCCTTTATTAACAAAATTATTTCAACAATAATGTTCTTTAATGTGCTCTCTAAAATTTTACAATTTGAGAATGATTTAATTTTTGCTTCCCTGTTTGGTCGTCCTCTCAGTCCTCCTGGTCAACAATCTCGATCCGGCCTCCAGCGTTCTGTCATCTCGGTCCACGTTCCAGCAATCGCCTCCAGGTAGTGCCTTGCTTAAGGTCTCTGTATTCCAGTCGCTAAGATCGGCAAACGATGCCCAGGAATGGTAGCTGAATATCTCAGACTCCATGCTAGTTTCCTGTTGACAATCGCCGCTCACTCATCTCTACGGACCCAAGGACGTCTGGAATTAGCGTCATCTGAAATCGCTTCCCACTGCGACCACCTTCGCTGACGAACTTTCAGAGAGACTTCAGAGAGTTATCACAGACTTTCAGAGAGAGTTCAAAGAAGACTGGCTGCTCCTTTTATAATGCCGTGGAATGTAAAGCACTGCGTTGCTGAGTGACGTCACCGCCGCTATGTGCGTAGGTGTCGTTTCAATTACTTCAATGTAATTCATAGTGGCCACGTGTTTCCAACTTATTCTGTCTTGAATGTTCTAGAACACACCTTGTAGCATATGAATATACTTCCCTAACATCCTATTCGTTATTCACATTACACAACACTTCACTCATATGTAAATTTATATTTTCATGGTTCCACATTGTCTTATTTTCTAATTTTCTTCTATTAATTCTAATTATTTTATTAATATTATTTATTTCAAGCATTCATTTATTCATTGAGACACTTATAATAGCTGAAACTCATTATTCTTTATATTCATCTATATTGAGACCATTTGTCACCTTGCAATATATATATATATTATTACCAAACGAAATCGTACTGTTTAATGATAATAATGTTAAGCTGTAATTAACATTAAATTAACCTTAAGTTAAGGTTGTTGGTTCACTGATGAAAACCGATTGAGTAAATAGTGTATCAGTTATTCGGTTGTTATTTATGTTGCATGTTTTGTGACGTGATTTCAGATATAATTTTTATGACTGAATTATTCTGCCTCGTTTAATAATTAGAATTGGTTTATTTTGATTCGTCAGTTAATATGTTTGAAATTAATTTGAATGTAGCGGTCGAGTTGTTCCAAACAATTCTCAACATGCACTTTCGATATTAGGCTTAACCCAATTTGTTGAGGTTAATCTTGGTTTTGTAGTTTATATGGTTCCAACAACTCCTCAACGTCTTCTTGATCTTCGTAAGTATAAAATAAATATTTATTATATCTTACCTTCAAGAAATAAGGAAGCATGGATATGATTTATTAACATTATCATTTAATCTTTGCAATTTTAATTCAAGCTGAGGGAATTTTGCATGAGATATACACACTAGTAACAATCGATATGTATCTCAGGGTCGAATAGCAAAACATGTGCTAAACATACAATGTGGGAATTCTTTTGGCTGGTACGAAAGGTTCCATTACATAATAAACAACAATATAGAGTACATTACAAATAATTCTAATGCTTATAATCTAATATGAGAGTTATAAAAAGTATTCAGACCAATAAAATGTCTGGTGATATTCAGTCTGCTACGTGCAGAGCATGCTGGTCTTAGAATGACGTCACCATCATGGCTGCCTTGCTCGTCTCCCTTAATGCAGAAATTTTTTGTACCAATATATTTTAAATAAAAGTGTTCCTTGTATGCACTGATTCTTATATAATGTGTTTCACTTTATGAAATGTCCACTAGTGATTATTTGTGGTGTGAGTTATTGATGTGACCAGTGATTGTTCGTTTTGGATTAATAATTTTGTCTATTAGAATAATGGTGTTATACTTTACTTATACGTGGAAATTAACTGTGCATCTTCTTGTTAATCGTTGAATTTTCTTACTGGTGTTCGTTCTTTTTGATGACGTGAATCTAGTTCATAATTTTGGTATCTTCTATTGTGGTTATATTTTTTTCTTCCAAATCGGTTCCTTGGTGTTATAATTTAGTTACATAATCATTCTGTGAGCACTATTCAACTGTCTTCAACCATAATTAACAATCAAGTGTGTTCTTCTTTCAGTCATCGAACTGACCAAAATTTCTTAAATTCTGATTGGCTCCTTATGCACAGTTCAGTTCAAGGGTTATATGACCAATACCCCTATGTAAATATATTTTACAAATTTCGTTTAGCTTATTATTTTATCATCATTTACTAATGGTTCATACAATGTTTATATAGTTATCAATTATAAAATTACAAATAATTTGGTACTAAACATGTCTTGGTTTAGTCCTGAAAAATCTTAGTATTTAGTGAAATTTCTAGATATCTGATGAAACAATTTATAATGGTTGACGGTAGTTGTACTTTGACCCTTTGAGATACATTAATTTAAATTAATTAGTTAATAACATGAAACTCTTATAATATATAACAAAACTCTTATAATATATAACAAAACTCTTAATACTACTACTTAGTTTAACAATTTTAATTTATTCACACTGTTCAACAATTGTCAGTATGATAAATCATTTATCCCTACTGTTAATAATAACTAAACACTTCTTTATAAATAATAGTACACTATTAAACTATAGTTTGTGTAACTATTATTATTATGCCACTTTTCAGTGTTTATCACCATCTTTATCACTGTAAGGGGTTGTGCCCTTTTCCTCTCTTTAGTTTCATATAATTTGATTCAATAAAATTTTATGTATTAAAGTTAATACAATTTTACTTTTGAATTTGTACTCTTTATTGGGTCTGTTTAGGTTACTCATTGCAAGTTATTTAGGCCTACTAGGTTTCTTTATTTTAAATTTGGTTTGTTTACTGCCCTATTCTACTGGGTAATGTCTGGGTGTGTCTTGATAGTATTAATTAAGTCAAAGGTTGATGTTGTTGAGTTATAATTGGTTCCTTACTGATCTTCAAAATTGAATATTTGCTGTTAACTAATTACTGCATTGTCTGGAGTTCCATCCCTGGATAAGGTTTCACTATTGTCATTATAATTATCTTTTACAGTGTTCTGTTTCGTTACAAATTGCCCCCCTTCAGAAGTAATTATTTCTGAACACTTCATTAGGTGTGAGGACATAATTACTTATGTTACATTTTTTTTTCTTCCTCGTGATATTTCTTCATGGATTGTTGATTATAATTGCCTTTGATCTTTTTTGAAATGGGGTCGGCTAATTCGTACGTGTTGTTGTAGTTTTTTGTTATTGTATAGGGTCCTACGTAGAGTGATAATAATTTCTTTGATATTCCTTCTAGAGTGCTAGGCAATTCCCTGTTCTTTAATAACACCTTCTCTCCTACTTCATATTTAATTATTTTACCCTTGATTTTCTGGTATTTGTTTCTACGTTTTTCTAGATTTTCTATCACTTGATTATAAAATTTTAACTTGTTAAATTGGTACTGTTGAGACTTAGGAAACTTAATTAATTCTTGGATCTCTCTGGGTGGTTGTTTTTCGTACATGGCAGTGTATGGAGTGCAATTTATTGATGGATGATATGCTAAGTTTAAAAAATCTTCTGTGGCTGATAAATACTCGGGCCACTTCCTTTGTTGGTGATGACAATATGTTCTTAATATTCTACCAACTTCTTGCAGTACTCTTTCTGACGGATTGCTACTGGGGTGGTATACTGAGGTCTTGTAACTTTTGATGTTCAGCTCTAACAATGTATTCTTCTATTTTCTGCCTCGAAATTGTGTACCATGGTCTGTAACTATTGAGATGGGTGTTCCTATTTCTGGTATGTATTGAGTAGTTATAACCTCAAGAATTTTCTGCGTAGTTGCTCGACTGATTGGATACAATTTGGTGAATTTGGTGAAGTGGTCCATTATGATTATAATATATTTGTATCGGCTTCTACCTTCGCTCCGAGGAAATGGTCCACATATGCCAATGAATAATTTTTCCAGTTTTTGTTCTGATGATATGGGTATCATTATACCTTCCTTTCGTTCATTATTAATTTTGAGTAACTGGCAAATCTGACAGGGTTTTATATAATTTTGTACGTTCCTGTGTATGTTCTTGATGTAACAATTCTTCTCCAATGCTTTCACTACTTTTACTGCACCCATATGTCCATATCTTATGTGATATTCCAACACTAGTTCTTTTTCCATGATTCTGGGAATGATTACTTTCCAGTCTTCTTGGTTCAGTGTATTTTTTATGAATAAAATACCATCCTGTTCACAATAGAATTGGTTTATTGGAGTGTTTTGTTTCTCCAAGCGTTCCTTGATTTTTATTAATTTTGGGTCTATTAATTGGTTGGCTCTGATATTTTGTAGTAATGCCTCCAGATCTGATCTACTTTTGAGAATGTTGTACACCTTGATAATCTTCTCCTTCTCTCCCTCAAATGTCTGGGTGTCCAGGTTTAATCGTGATAACACGTCTGCTATCACGTTTTGACTCCCTGGAATATATTCCCATTTGATATTATACTCCTGCAATGCGAGTATCCACCTTGTAAGCCTTCCATGACTCAGCTTACAACTTCTCAAAAATGAGATGGACTTATGATCTGTTCTAACGGTTACAGGATATCCTAAGATGTACGTCCGGAACTTACTACAAGCAAAGACTATGCTTAACAGTTCCTTTTCAGTGACGTTATATCTTCTTTCACAGTGGTTTAAAACCCGACTGGCGAAACTGATGACTAAATGGTTCCCTTCTTCGTCTTCTTGGTACAATACCGTCCCAAGACTGACATCACTTGCATCACAATTTAAGAAGAATGGGTGATTAAAATTTGGGTGATGAAGGATTACTGTCTCTAAGAATTTATCCTTTATTTGTTGTAATACAGCGTCTTGTTCATGTCCCCATATCCATTTGTTCTTGGAAGACAGCTGTTCCTGAAATTTAGATGTTAATGCGGAATAATTGTGTTGGAACTTCCGGTAATAATTACACAGTCCTAAGAAGGATTGGAGTTGTCTCTTATTCTTCAGCTGTGGGAACTTCTGGATTGCAGTAACCTTTTCTTGTGATGGGGAAATCCCTTGTTCAGTCAAATTGAACCCTAAGAATTGAACCTCCTTCGCTATTAATTTGGATTTTTCGAGTTTTACAGTTATGTTGTTCTCTGCTAACTTACTCAATACATATTCCACTCTGTGACAATGTTCCTCCCAGTTGGATGATGTAATCAACAGATCGTCAACATAAACTGTGGTGAATTGGAGCGCTTCCTGACCCAGTACCTGGTCCATACACCGTACAAAAATTGCTACCGAGTTGACTAATCCAAAGGGCAGTCTCTTAAACTGGTAGTTTCTACCCTCAAAAATAAAAGCCATACATTGTCGGCTCTTCGGGTGCAACTCCACCTGCCAGTAACCACAAACTGTGTCCCAGGTACTGATGAATCTTGTACCGTGGAACTTTTTTAGAATTTCTTCTATTTCTCCAGGTGACGTGCGATCATTTACTATCTGTTTATTTATTTCATGGGCATCCAAGCAAAGTCTAACCTGTCCGCTTTTCTTCTGTATCGCTACTATTGGGCTAGTATATGGTGATTGGCTATGCTCAATTATATCATTTAATAACATTTTATTAATCTCAGCCCTAACCGCCTCCTTCAATGAATATGGTATAGGATAGGATTTTCTGTGGAATTCTGCTGGTTCTTTAAATTGTATTCTACACTGATAGTTCTTTACTTTTCCTGGTTCTTCTGAAAATACATGTTTATACTTCTTATATATGGTAATGAGATCTTCTACTTGTTCTGCTGTCAGATTATCTGTGCCTTTGTGTAAACTCTCTTATTTCCTGTAATTTACTGTTCCACAGGTCTTCATTTGTCATATTATAGATTATTTTTCTGCATTGGGTGTCATTCTTTAAAAAATTTAATTCCCTAACTTGGTGGTGGGTACGGTTCAGAGGGGCACCATCGCTTCCTATTAACTCTGCCGTCCACACTGCACTTTCTGAGCTCAAGGACACTTTCTCCTTGCTCAGGTCAATAATGACTGAGTATTTCCTCAGCATATCACATCCGATTAGGATTTCGAATGGTAGGCCGATTGCGACAAGACATATAATATTAACTGTAACACCCTTACTTTCTAGTTCCAATGACACTTGCTTTCGCACTGTTTTATTTTGACGGCCAGTGGCACTTATTAAAATAACATTATTGACAGGTAAGGTAGGTATTGTATTTTTACTTTGTTTCTCTATTTTCTCCAGTTCAGTGTCGTTAATAAGTGACACATTTGCACCAGTATCTATCATTACTCGTGTGGGAATTCCTTCAATTTTAGCGGTTATGTATAAAATTTCATTATGCTGGTTGGTTCTACTTGTCACCGTTTCCTCCAACAGTTCTTCTCGAAGATTCTTCAAATAATAGTTGTAAATAATAGTAAGGTTTTGACTATCGGTCCTTAAAATTGATTCGTCAGTTAATATGTTCGAAATTAATTTGAATGTAGCGGTCGAGTTGTTCCAAACAATTCTCAACGTGCACTTTCGATATTAGGCTTAACCCAATTCGTTGAGGTTAATCTTGGTTTTGTAGTTTATATGGTTCCAACACCTCCTCGACGTCTTCTTGATCTTCGTAAGTATAAAATAAATATTTATTATATCTTACCTTCAAGAAATAAGAACGCATGGATATGATTTATTAACATTATCGTTTAATCTTTGCAATTTTAATTCAAGTTGAGGGAATTTTGCATGCGATATACACACTAGTAACAATCGATATGTATCTCAGGGTCGAATAGCAAAACATGTGCTAAACATATAATGTGGGAATTCTTTTGGCTGCTACGAAAGGTTCCATTACATAATAAACAACAATATAGAGTACATTACAAATAATTCTAATGCTTATAATCTAATATGAGAGTTATAAAAAGTATTCAGACCAATAAAATGTCTGTGATATTCAGTCTGCTACATGCAGAGCATGCTGGTCTTAGAATGACGTCACCATCATGGCCGCCTTGCTCGTCTCTCTTAATGGAGAAATTTTTTGTACCAATATATTTTAAATAAAAGTGTTCCTTGTACGCACTGATTCTTATATAATGTGTTTCACTTTATGAAATGTCCACTAGTGATTATTTGTGGTGTGAGTTATTGATGTGACCAGTGATTGTTCGTTTTGGATTAATAATGTTGTCTATTAGAATAATGGTGTTATACTTTACTTATACGTGGAAATTAACTGTGCGTCTTCTTGTTAATCGTTGAATTTTCTTACTGGTGTTCGTTCTTTTTGATGACGTGAATCTAGTTCATAATTTTGGTATCTTCTATTGTGGTTATATTTTTTTCTTCCAAATCGGTTCCTTGGTGTTATAATTTAGTTACATAATCATTCTGTGAGCACTATTCAACTGTCTTCAACCATAATTAACAATCAAGTGTGTTCTTCTTTTTGTCATCGAACTGACCAAAATTTCTTAAATTCTGATTGGCTCCTTATGCACAGTTCAGTTCAAGGGTTATATGACCAATACCCCTTAATCACTTTATATTTTACAAATTTTGTTTAGCTTATTATTTTATCATCATTTACTAATGGTTCATACAATGTTTATATAGTTATCAATTATAAAATTACAAATAATTTGGTACTAAACATGTCTTGGTTTAGTCCTGAAAAATCTTAGTATTTAGTGAAATTTCTAGATATCTGATGAAACAATTTATAATGGTTGATGGTAGTTGTACTTTGACCCTTTGAGATACATTAATTTAAATTAATTAGTTAATAACATGAAACTCTTATAATATATAACAAAACTCTTAATAATACTACTTAGTTTAACAATTTTAATTTATTCACACTGTTCAACAATTGTCAGTATGATAAATCATTTATCCCTACTGTTAATAATAACTAAACACTTCTTTATAAATAATAGTACACTATTAAACTATAGTATGTGTAACTATTATTATTATGCCACTTTTCAGTGTTTATCACCATCTTTATCACTGTAAGGGGTTGTGCCCTTTTTCTCTCTCTTTAGTTTCATATAATTTGATTCAATACAATTTTATGTATTAAAGTTAATACAATTTTACTTTTGAATTTGTACTCTTTATTGGGTCTGTTTAGGTTACTCATTGCAAGTTATTTAGGCCTACTAGGTTTCTTTATTTTAAATTTGGTTTGTTTACTGCCCTATTCTACTGGGTAATGTCTAGTTGTGTCTTGATAGTATTAATTAAGTCAAAGGTTGATGTTGTTGAGTTATAATTGGTTCCTTACTGATCTTCAAAATTGAATATTTTCTGTTAACTAATTACAGCATTGTCTTGAGTTCCATCCCTGGATAAGGTTTCACTATTGTCATTATAATTATCTTTTACAGTGTTCTGTTTCATTACAATATATATACATTTATATTGTAATGTGACATAATGGGAGCCCAAAATAATTAACCAAAATAGTCCAAATGACAATAAAAAAGTCAGAATAACTGAACTCTAATATTTAATAAAGTACAACACAATAGTGCGATAAATAAGAAGCCAAGTACTGTAGATAATAAGACAAAACTTGTGAAAAGTGCATAAGTGCAAAAGTGAAAAGTGGGAAAAGTGGAAAACAAGGGTGATCATTAATCACACAGATAAGACTGTAAAGATCAATGATCCCTCTAATTATGTTGAATGTAAAAAAAAATCAAATAGGTCAATACAAGAGACACAACTCTTAAAAGCATTGTAAAGTGACAGACATACTAAATGTTAGAGTGTAAACAAATAATTGTAGTAACGTAGCATTATTTATTGAAAAGTTTTATAGTTATTTATCCCATGTTGTTGGTTGTTAAAAGTAGAAGGCATTAGCAGTGCTTAACCATGTTTATTTTTCTTTTACTTAGGCCAATGCCAATAATTGTTATCATTAATAAATCATATGTAAAGGATTATAAGGAGTGTATTAAGCCTATAGGCAGAATAGAAGGTATATGTTACAACATAATATCCAAAAATACTTAAATAGAGGTCTCATATAAACAATATTAATGGTCCATTAGTAGAGCTTAATAGTATGGAAATGTAATGGGTATTATAGTAAACTAAATATTTTATGTTATCATTTGTCAAAAAATGAATGTAATCTTGGCCATGAAGGCAACAATTTTAGTTAGTATGTTAAGGGATTTTGTGTTAATTAATAAATATTGATAGAATATGTTAAGGGAAAAAATCATGTAATAATCTTTAAACAAATGTAATCAGGCAAAAGGGTTCAAAACAGAAAACAATTAATAATTAATGTGAATTAGAAAATGCTAATGAAATCAAATTTTAGGCCTAGGCCGAACATGTAATATAAAATAAAATAATGTCAGAAAGAATTAAATTACAAAATCAATAGAATAAAATAATAACAAATGTAATGGGGCAGAATGAGAAGTTTTATTTTTTATTAAATTTCTTTAATTTTCCATTGTAAATCCCAAGCAAAGTGCGACAGCAGTCAAACAAAGAACAGTAGAGTGAAATTTTGAGCGGAGGTGTTGTAATGGAATGAGATGAATGTTTTGTAACTCAAGTGGTTCCAAGAATTGGTTACGCACAATGTACGCACACACACCAGCGCGCGCAGATACGATGCACGTCTGTCCGAAAAGACGTTTCAAACAATGGCAAGCCAGAACCACTGCCTCGACAATGTGCTTTTAAGATGGTGGATATTAATTTGAGGCTCCGCCTACCACAGCCTCTATGTTGTAGTCGTTTGATATCATTGACAACTTGGAACATTGAAAAGACACACGACGTTTACGGTGACGAACAGTTTGTGATCCAGAGGCATTGCCTTCCCTGTTAAACCACCAGCCAGAGTGGGGACTTGATTAACAGTTGCCGTTCCCAGTCGACTTCACCTATAGACCGCATGCGGTCATTTTAATTTTCTGCTCGAGCAATTTTAAGGTCGGCCGACCGATCCAGTATATAAGAAATATGTAAAACAGGGTATAACTTCAATTTAAACATGTAATCTAGTGAAACAAGTGAATAATTTTATAAAAGTGACAAAACATTCGAACATAAACTCAGTGCGGCACGAGACGACAAGGATCGACGATGGTTAAGTAACACACAAACAATTGCATTTTAAAAGGGCCTAAAGTAAATAAATAAGGGGTGTTGTATGAATGAGTGAATAAGCAATCTGGGTCGCTTTTGTAGAGAATAAGTTAATCATTATGTTATAGTCAGTAATAAGTGAATTTCGATAGCATGCATATGTGAATTAAATATTGCTCGGAATGTTACTCCTAGAAAAAGCATAACCCAACAGTAAAAGTCACGATTTGAAGTAGTTGTCATTATGTATTATGTAGTACGATAAAAGGAACGGGGTATATCAGTAGATTCAAACTAGAAATAAAAAAGAAAAAATGTCATGCTAAAGAAAATAAAGTAACATTTTATTTGAGTTTATAAAAAATGTGTTTGTTAATTTGCATTCACCTGTGGTTTTACTCTGCCACCAGAGTACATCAGACGACACCCTGGTAAATTATCGGTAAAGGTAAGTGACTAGAATTTCAATATTTTAAACATTAATAAACATGTACAGCTTCAGTTGGTGCCCTAAAAAGGGACTCGATTTCAGTATTGTAATACCTAATTAACTCGTAAAGCTTCAGTTGGCGCCCGTAACAGTTGACGTAAATTAATTTTTAATTTAATATAAATTGAATTAATTTGCAACCTGATTAAAATGGCAGAGAAAAACAAAAGTGCAAATTTATGTGAAAGTGTAGAGAAATCTATTTTAAATGTTACGCAAGACGATATAATACCAACAAATATTAACGAGAGCTTAGACAATACAACAGACGAATTAACGATTGAGACGGTAGACACTAAGAGTAGCAGAATCGACAATGTAGATGTACTTAGTCAATTAGCATTATTTATGGAAATGATGAGTATTAAATTTGACCGACAAAATGAGAAATTTGACCAACAAAACACGAATTTGAATGAGTTTAGAACGGAAGTAAATGATAATTTAAAAACGAGTTTGAATGAATTTAAGATTGAAATTAAGTCAGAAATAAATGCTAGTAACATAGAACTGAAAACGGAAATAAACAAACAAGACAAAAAATTAAGAGAAATAGACAATAAGTTGGAAGAACAGAAAAAAACTATTGCGGGAGTGAAAGATGAACTGACCATAGATATAAATAAAATACAAACCGAAATGAGAGTTGATATAAAAATAATTAACGAAAAACAAAATGAGAAAATGCTAGAGACAAATAACAAATTTGACGCATTAACAAATAAATTTAACGATAAAATTAAAAAACAGAATGACAAAATTGACAGTAATGTTCAAGGTGTAATTGATGAGTGTGAGCAAATTAAACAAGCAAATAAAATACAAGAGAATATAAATGATGAATTCAGAAGTAACTTTGAGCAAGTTGATGCAATTAAAATTAATGTAACCAGTTTGAAAAATAAACAAACAGAACACGAACGAGAAATAATTAAAGTCAAAGAAGATTTAAGTGTAGCAATTAACCAAAAATTGACTAATGTGAGTGAGAGAGTGAACATGGAAGTGGAATTAGGTTATTTTAGTAATGAAAGTAGGGGGGTGAACCCCATACAATTTTTAAACTCGATAAAAAGTTTCAATAAATATAATCAAGAAAGTTGGGAAATTAAATTGGTAAGAATTTTAAAATATTTTAAAGGGGATGCAAAAATATGGGCGGACGCTCATAACAATAACTGGGCAGATTTAAATGAGTTTGAACAAGCATTTAAAAATAAATACTGGTCGGAAGAAAAACAAGAGGGTTTACACAGTACTATAATGGGATGGGGTAATTTTAATATTAAACATATGAGTATTACATCGTACGTGATGAAACTATACAGTCAGGTTAAATATTTAGAACCACCAATGCCTCTTTCATCTTTTATAAGATACATTAGTAAGCATTTGCCTAAGGACATACGGTCCACAATCAGAACCCGGGAGTTTGCTAATATTGCAGAATTAGAAAAAATACTAGAAGCATACCAGAGTATGAAAGAGGAAGAAGATAATAAATATCAGATTAGAATTAATGAATCAAATCAAATAAATACCGAAGTAAGACAACCAGACCATTTTGTTAATAATATGAGTAGATCGGGGGAGGGGGCATGGTTATGTCCAAACCCTAGTTGTAGAGCTAATAATTTTAATGGTTCGCGGAATCAATGTTATATGTGTCAGGGTCCGAGGGGTAGTGCTCAAGGGAGAGTAGAGAATCATAGTGAGTTTAGAGGGAGTCATAGGGGGAGAGGCTTCACCAGTAATCGGGGAATGCCGGGGAATTTCAACCACAGAGGTAGAGGGGGATATGTTAGTAACCCAAACGACACTCGGGGTGTAGAAGCACCTGCTAATAACCAAAACAATAGAGGGGTTTACAGCGAACCACCCCTCCAATACAGTTAAACTAATCAGGGCGGTTGAAAAGGAAAGCCCCCAGCCGTCTAGAAATCACAAGACAACAGGGTCACTTATCACCAACATACATAATGATTTATCCGATGAAGAAGTGGGGGAGAGCAGCAATACTTTTGGGATGGCAGAATTTGAAACCGAAGCGTTTAATTCTAAATACACTTTTTTAGTAGATTCAGGGAGTGAACTGACCGCAATAGATGATAAAATTTTTGAAAAAATAAAAAATCAAACTACAGAGACAATTCCACAACTACCAGTACTGGGAATTAGTGTTATAGGGGTAATGGGTGTTCGCAGTAAAAAGGTAACTAAACAAATAATGCTACAATTAAAGGTAAATAAAAACACAATAAATGTGCCTTTTTTGGTCATTCCAGGGTTAAATATGGGAGCTATAATGGGTAATGATTTTTTAAATAATTTCAAAGTGGAGTTAAACTATTACACACACAGACTATGAAATTAAACAATGATAATAATATAATTGAAATACCATTTATGCAAAAGAAAACTGTAGAAATGAAAGCATTAAAAATAATTAATAAGGGAATGTTAATTTCTGGTAACGATATAAATGAATGTAGGCCCTTGATGATTAATTATTGTAACTTGAGGGTAAATAATAATGAATTATTTGAAATTGAAGATAGTTGGGGTGAAAAAATGAATCAAATCTTATATCAAGATGGGGAATTTAGTTATCAAGATAGGGGAAAAGTAGTACAAATAATAAATAAAAATAAGTTAGTTTTTTCAGACGAACCAGGTTTAGTAAAAAATTTTAAGGGTAAATTAATCGTTAAAGAAAAAACACCTTTTACACCTAAAACCTATCCGGTACCATACTCCAAGAGGGGGTTAGTACAGGATGAAATAAATAAAATGTTAAGGGAAGGGATAATAGAAAAATCCACTTCACCATATTCCAACCCTTTAGTAGTGGTTACCAAGAAAGATTTATCGATAAGACTGTGTTTAGACGCGAGACAAGTAAACAGAATAATTGTTCCAGACAGAGAATCACCAGAACCAGTGAGTGAAATTCTTCAGCGTTTCAGTGGAACCAAGTACATAACAACGTTGGACTTAACAGCCAGGTACTGGCAGATAGAGCTGGAAGAAGAATCCCGTCAATATGCAGCGTTTTTATACAATGGCAGGAACTACCAATTCCGTAGGTTACCTTTCGGATTGAACGTAAGTGTTGCGATTTTCATTAAATGTTTAGACTACGTATTAGGGAGGGAGATTTTAGAATTTACAACTGTATATGTGGACGATATAGTTATTACGTCACCAGACATTAATACACATTGCGAAAGATTAGACAGAGTGCTAGGTAGGCTGCATGAATATGGAATAACAGTTAAGTTTAAGAAGTCAGAATTTTTGAAAGAACAAGTTAATTTTTTAGGCCATATAATTTCAGCAAAGGGTATCAGTACAGACTCTAAGAAAGTAGAAATAATACAGAATTTTCCTATACCAAAAAACGTTAAGCAGTTGCAAAGTTTCTTAGGTTTGTGCAATTATTATAGGCAGTTTGTAGACAAATATTCCTATTTAACAGTACAATTGAGGCATTTATTGAATAAAGATAATCGATGGCAGTGGAATGCAAAAGAGCAAACTATATTTGAATTAATAAAAATTAAATTTTTAAATACGGTAATATTAGCTCATCCTAATTTTCTAGAACCATTTTATATACACACAGACGCATCGGACATCACTTTGGGAGTAGAATTATTCCAGTTAGATGGGAATGGTAATCATAAAGTGGTAGCTTTTGCTACTAGGTCCTTATTACTTAGTGAAAAGAACTACACAACCACAGAAAAGGAAGCGTTATCAATAGTTTTCGCCTGTAGAAAGTATAGGACATACCTATTAGGAAATAAAGTAATAATAAGATCAGACCACCAAGCTTTAACATTCTTAAAGAACTGCAAACTAACGCATGGTAGATTAGTGCGTTGGATGCTAATATTACAAGAATATGACTTAACTATCGAGTATTGTAAGGGTAAAGAAAACGTAGTAGCTGACGTCCTGTCCAGAACCGATTTTGACAACAGTACCGAAGTAGACATTGCCAATACGTATAAGATATTTATAACAAAAGAAGTGGGGGGGAGTAGATATGAAAAAATTAATAAATGACTTAGCGACCGACCAAGAGAAAGATGCCGAACTTGGCAAGATAATGTTAGCTTTAAATCAAATACCCAACATACCTCACAAGTGGGAAAAGCATTTTAGTTTGTATAATAAACATTTATTTCACCGTACAAATGAACAGGGAGATGATTAGAAAGTATGCATCCCTAAAGTTAAAATATTTGAAGTAGTGAGAGATTGCCATTTAAGGTATGGTCATATAGGCCCCAAGAAATGTAGTGACATATTGAAAGAGTCATGTAAATTCAATAATATGGAAAGAACGGTGCGTAAAATATTACAAACATGCGAAATTTGTCTGAAAGCCAAGGTAAATAATCGTAAACAGGAGGGTCTAATGCAACATGTAATACCAGACAGTCCATTAGCAATAGTTGCCGTCGATTTATATGGCCCCCTACCCAAAGGTCGAGGAGGGGTAAATTATTTATTTGTTGTGTTAGATGTTTTTACCAAATTTGTAAAATTGTACCCAATTACAAAAGCTACCTCCTCAATATTAGCTAGGAAAATAGTAAATGAGTACATTACGGAAGTAGGTAAACCCAAAATAGTATTATCAGATCATGGTTCTCAGTTTACCAGCAACACCTGGTGGGAAACTCTAGGTTGGTAAAACATTTTAGTTAAACATACATCAGTGTATCATCCACAATCAAATCCTAGTGAGCGTGTTATGGGAGAGTTAGGGAGAATGTTTAGAAATTTTTGCCACAAAAAACATTCATTGTGGGCTACGTTTGTGTGCAAGATAGAAGGATATATTAACAGTAGTTTACATGAATCCACTAGCTACAGCCCGTATGAGTTGATGTTTCAGAGAAGGCCATCACGCATATTGGAAGAATTGATAAAATTTCCGAACCAGACAGAGATGCCACATGGTAGGAAATTGTTGCTTGCAAAGGAGCGGCTGCTAAGTAAAGCTGAACAGTGTAAACGAAGACACGACCAAAATTTAGCACCCATGTAAAAGTACTGATTTTATCAGAAGATTCCAGTAGATTATAATTATACTTACTGCTCACTGCTGCCAGAATTTTACTTACCGTCATAATACCATTAAACTTACCTTATTAAACTACCCAGGTCGCCACGATATTTTATGGTTTAATATCGAAACCTTTACACTCTTGCCCTTATAAAAATCCCGCTATCTAACTACCCTTAAAACTCAGAAAATCCCAAAGAACGCTAGGCGAGGTTTTCAGCACAGAATAGGATATGGTTATGGCGTAATAACTTACTCTAATACATATTTTATATTAAACCAAATCTGAATTTATTTTAAGTCAAATAGTTATTGGTTATTATATTTATAGTAATAATACAGACCTGATGAAAATCAACAATATTCGGACACAAATTATACTATAGCCAACTAGTCTTTGACTATTTTCCCCTTTTTGTTTACACACTCGCTCTCTCATTCTCTTTAATTACCCCACTGTTTGAGATCTCATTCTTTATGGGTGTACACCTTCTATTGAAACAAGTAAATAATGGATTAATATTAAATTGAATATTTTCACTGTTATTTTTCAACACATGGTCGCATATTACGTAGTCAGACTGCGTTTTACTCCGACACCAAGATTCACGTTAAAACTTTTCGTTTCACGGGCACTGTTAGATTACTGTTACATTCCACATTTTACTAGATAGGCCGATTATAATATTTTCGGCCTATCTTGCACCCGAGGCCACCGTTTAACTTAACTTGCAGACGACTGTAATTTTCTGCTGTCTGATGCAAACACTGATGAAGAACTGCTTACTGTGATTCACAAAAGACTGCTGGAGAGCTGTTGCGTAATACATCTGGGCTGGGCTGTCTAGACCTCAACAATAACACTATGTTGCTGGTTACAAGGGGCACCTCACAGGTGAATCCTGACTGCTTTCAAATTAAAACTGAATTGAATTGAAACTATGGTAGCACACAATTCTGTACCGTTACACCCATACAATACGAGGTAGGACAATTAGTATTAACAAAAAATCATGATCAATCATCAGCGTTAGACAAAGAGATTAAAAAATGTTTCTTATTATACGACGGTCCATATGAGGTTAGCGAAGTGAAAATGGAGAATGCTTACGTTTTAATAGATTTGCAAACCTGAGAAATAAAAGGAACATATAATGTGACCCAATTAAAAAAATATTATCTAGCTGAGTGATGTTAGACATTTTTGTTATTTATTTTTAAAGTTAATACATAAACATACATTATGGTATATTGAAAGGAGGGGATCCTCCCCCACTTTCGGGCGGTCACAGATTCACCACCTCTGATCATGGTTTTTGGCATTCTGGAGGCAGGCCATGGTTGACGGTAGCCCCGCAAAGGGTGAAATCAACGATGGTCCTAATCCACAAATTGGTGTAAACTAGAAATTTAACACTGTCATTGAGCAGGGAGGGGGACCCCTAGTTTCGTGAAAAGGTGGGGTAGATACAAAAAAAAAAAAAAACTACAGTAGTTTTGTTTTAGAAATTGAAACTAGAAAGTTAGAAAAAATTTTAGAAATTAAAAAATTTTTAGAATGAAACAACCAAAATCATATAATTTAAATACTTAACTTTTCAAGGAGTTGTTTTCCTTCAGAAAACAAAATGTATCTTACTTTTAATGTAAATTTGTAAGATGATCCATTGTTGTAGTTCCTATTTTGGTCATAGAGAAAATGATAGAGAAAAATGAAAGCTTGGACGTGCAAAAGTGTCTATGTGAAAAAAAAAAGTTAAATAAAATAAAAGGACTTGTTATCATACAAGGTTAAAGGGTGATTTTGGGGGGTTGTTTGGTGTTAATCGAAGTGTAAATCAATTATGGCATGTAGAGACTGCAAAGTAGAAGGACATTAAGTTTAGATTTAAGTAAGCTATTGCAGTGGTGGCATGTACCATTGTAGATAGTGTTATGGGTTGATGGATAACATCATGTTACCATCATCGGAGGCCTAAATAGGGGGTAAAATACACTGTACAACCTTATATAATATTATGTTATATGTTAATATAATATTCATGTTAATTGCTATCATACAGTGTATAGAAATGATGACGAAAAAACATGCTAATGAAAGATGATTTCCCCGCCTTTTCGGGCGATTACTGTCTTACCAGCACTAATCGTGGTTTTGGACAACAGCCAGCTGTGGGCAGCAATTGTAAAACTGACCATAGTTGGTTGTCCTTGAAATTGGTGAACTTTGAAATTAACGGGGGGCCACTTAGGGGAAATCCCCGGAACTATGGAACAGCGGCTATCACCTTGTTTGCGTAGGAACAGTAAAACAGGTGATAGACCCGTCTTAAGGTTGTCCATATGTAAAATCAGATATTATGATATCTGACCCTTTTAAAATATGTAAAGCCAAAGCAAGGACAAGGAGATGCCAAAATTCCTCCACCAATTCAGTCTTTGTGGAAGCAGCTGAACGCCACAGTTCAGTGGGGGGTCATAGTGTGTGTGGCAGGGAGGTTACTCAGGGGAGTAACGAACTAAAATTTGAAACTTAATGACGCTGACTAGCTGACAAGCTAACTAAATGATTGTAGTTTGACCGTAGACAACTTGTACGAATTTATTTACATGTAAATATTCAGACATGTAATTGATTTACATGTGTTATATTCTGTATGATATTTTATAAATGACTTTACTGATTTTTAAAAGATTATCTCAAGTAGAGAAGACGTTTATCAGATTTTGTTTATTATGTTTTATTGTGTCATTAATTTTGTTATGTTAGAGTGTAAGGATTATGAACTTATGTTGTGTTTTTATGGTATAATTTTATATGGTGTATATAGGGCAAGGTCAGTCACCTGACCCAGAGAGATCAGCTGATAACTGATGTTAGAGCCAGGATAGGTTTATAGTGATTAACTCATGAATTTTGTTACTTCAATTAAATTCAATAATCTTGTTTTTTTTTCTTGATATTGATAAAAGAAATATTTTGGGAAATTAAAATTTTTGAAAAAAAAATCTGCATTAAAGTACGTCATTGTAAATTGTAATGTTCATTATAAGTAGGGAAGGTGTCAGCTGATTCATGATGTGTATCTTATGTTATCTTTGTAATCAAGTGTAGCTATTTTCGAAGTTATGGTAGTCATAGGTTGTTTATTATAAGTTTAATATAATAAATTTGTTTATTATTATATGGGTTACTATATTACTATATAGTTATACTGTTACATTGTGTATTTATTTATTAAATTAACTGCATTTGGAGAATTCGGGAATGTTTTTAAAGAAAAAAAAACTTTTTATGATTAACTTCACTAATTAAAGTAAACCATATGACTCATCTTATGTAATTGATTTGAGAAATTATTTTTGAGAGTTGATGTCAAGAAGTAGGGAGTTTGTGTTTAATTAATAACGAAAATGTGTATGCACCCAGTAATTGCTAAAAGCGACCCAGTATGCATGAAAGGGGGAACATATCGGTTGAGGATCTGGTATGGTATATGGCCAGGGTTTTGATTTTTTGGGCGGAATGCTAGAAGGTTAGGTGTACTATGGTGAGTATCTGTCCGATTTTATGGTGTTGGGATCTCGAACAGAGAAGTCCAGTAATTTCGTTCAGGTGCAGCCATAGTCGCCGAGCTAGGGGGGTAGTTTACCCATGATGAGTTAAGAATTAACGGGGGGGTTGTTGGCACCATATCCTCACTGATCCTCTTAGGGGTTTAGCAATGAGAGTTCTTCTGTTTCAGCGGAAGACCTCTCATTGGGGGGGGGGTTTTGTAATGGGGCAGAATGAGAGAGGTTTTATTTTTTATTAAATTTCTTTAATTTTCCATTGTAAATCCCAAGCAAAGTGAGACAGCAGTCAAACAAAGAACAGTAGAGTGAAATTTTGAGCGGAGGTGTTGCAATGGAATGCGATGAATGTTTTGTAACTCAAGTGGTTCCAAGAATTGGTTGCGCACAATGTACGCACACACACCAGCGCGCGCAGATACGACACACATCTGTCCAAAAAGACGCTTCAAACAATGGCGAGCCAGAACCACTGCCTCGACAATGTGCTTTTAAGATGCTGAATATTAATTTGAGGCTCCGCCTACCACAGCCTCTATGTTGTAGTCGTTTGTAATCGTTGACAACTTGGAACATTGAAAAGACACACGACGTTTATGGTGCGAACAGTTTATGATCCGGAGGCATTGCCTTCCCTGTTAAACACCAGCCAGAGTGGGGACTTGATTAACAGTTGCCGTTCCCAGTCGACTTCACCTATAGACCGCATGCGGTCATTTTAATTTTCTGCTCGAGCAATTTTAAGGTCGGCCGACCGATCCAGTATATAAGAAATATGTAAAACAGGGTATAACTTCAATTTAAACATGTAATCTAGTGAAACAAGTGAATAATTTTATAAAAGTGACAAAACATTTGAACATAAACTCAGTGCGGCACGAGACGACAAGGATCGACGATGGTTAAGTAACACACAAACAATTGCATTTTAAAAGGGCCTAAAGTAAATAAATAAGGGGTGTTGTATGAATGAGTGAATAAGCAATCTGGGTTGCTTTTGTAGAGAATAAGTTAATCATTATGTTATAGTCAGTAATAAGTGAATTTCGATAGCATGCATATGTGAATTAAATATTGCTCAGATTGTTACTCCTAGAAAAAGCATAACCCAACAGTAAAAGTCACGATTTGAAGTAGTTGTCATTATGTATTATGTAGTACGATAAAAGGAACGGGGTATATCAGTAGATTCAAACTAGAAATAAAAAAGAAAAAATGTCATGCTAAAGAAAATAAAGTAACATTTTATTTGAGTTTATAAAAAATGTGTTTGTTAATTTGCATTCACCTGTGGTTTTACTCTGCCACCAGAGTACATCAGACGACACCCTGGTAAATTATCGGTAAAGGTAAGTGACTAGAATTTCAATATTTTAAACATTAATAAACATGTACAGCTTCAGTTGGTGCCCTAAAAAGGGACTCGATTTCAGTATTGTAATACCTAATTAACTCATAAAGTTTCACAAAATAGGACCAAAATTTAATAAGGGACAAGTTTTAGAATAATAGTGAATCAGATTAAATTAATCTAACAAAAATTAAGTATTGTATAGTAAAAGCAGGGCAATATTATAGTCCAGATTTATAATTTTTGTAAAGGTGAAAGGACACCTAATATAAAGTTAACACATATAAAATTATATATCAAAATGTAGACCTTTACAAAAGGAACAAAACTAAGTAAACTAATTTTAATTTAAACAAAAATCAACAAAGGAGTATTTTTTTACTGGTAAAGCAAGGATATAATTTTTGGTACTATATGCCGCTTGACCTCAAGTTCATGCAAACTGACCAATCAAAAACGGAGTTTACTGGTCAAAAAACCGTTACTAAGACGAGAAGAAGGAAGGATTGTATTGTTAAACGCCAAGCAGTAAAGATCAAAATTCGAATAGCTGACGCTTTGAGTGAAGATAAAACAATCAATATCATACTCAATTAATGTTCCAAATGAAACCATAGAAGCAGTAAACACACCAGAAAAAAGAAGATAACAGAATTACTACTAACTGATGGAAGCTTAATTCTACACAAACACCAAAAAATCATAGCAAGGGGGCTGATTGCAGTATACAAGGAACGTAAATATAATTCCGAAGTATTTTTATAACAACACTACACATAGATCAACTTCACTACACTATATAAACTATCTACAGTGATAATAGGAATAACCACTGCACATTAAAACGGTGGTTAACAATAATAACATTTTATTAAACAAAAACACATAAGAGGCACATGAAGCTTGGTTAATTGACCAGTGCGGCCATCTTGTTTTCTCAATTCGTTCGCCAATGCTGGCAGAGTTCGTTGACGTAGTTGGTGAAAAAATATAACATTTATACTTGTAAACATTAATAATTAAGATTTATTATTTTATATGTAATTGTAATGTGTTGTACTCCTTTTTAAAAACATTTCTGACTTCTTAACTGGCCCAAAGAACCCTAGCCCTGAGATATTTAAATTATATTATAATTATTTGCAAATCATTGAAGATCGGATTCAAAATACGAATCGATACTAAACTGTCAAGGTCGATCCAAGACCGAACCGTTTATTTTGTTTAACCGATAAGCTGAAAAATAATAAAACAAATCAATTATTACCAATAACAGAGTTGTCATTTCATGCATGCAAGTAGAATAAGAGTTTGTTCACAGGTATTACTGAGAGTTTAGCAGGTACGCAAGGCGAATATAGCCTTGCCGGCGACAAAAAATAAACTAACCTACAACTGCCAACATACGGTTAGAGCCGATCGCCGTGTCAACCAGAAGTGCGGGAAAATTCAAAAGCACTAGCCCACAAATACAAACACTTTCACTCATAATAACATATTATATTACAAGGTGGTGCCTACAATAGTGGGGCGTAATTAAATAACGCTAACTAATTAAAACAGTATTACAAACTAAGTAAATAGATTATAGAGTGACGATCCCAACAGTGAGGTATGAGATACTAAACTACTTTGTAATTCAATTACAGAATTAATAATCTACACACGAGTTAGATTATAATATATATATACATAAATATTTCATATTTAAACATTTTACTAAATGTAAAGTATGTATCAATGTATACTCACACACAGTTCATAATTATTGTTATTGTGTATGGTGCTTTGAATACACACAAGATGAGAGTTATGTAACATAAACTATATTGATACAATACATTTTTCTATTATTGTATTACTCGAGTTCAGTGATACCTTCCATCTCTTCACCACTCTCACTGCTTCAGCCGCTTATTTGTTCAGTGCTGCTTGTCCCTGATGAATCGCTTGTTAGTTGTAAAATGAGTGGCTCTTTGTCGTCTTGCAGACAATCAGTATTCAACATGGTTTCTTCTTCAGTTTCAACATAATGACAGTAGTTCCTCCATTGTTCTTATGTCACACATGCAATCCCATTATTTATGAGACCTTCCATTGAAAACACTTTGAACCCTGTGTTATTTGCTGCTACACAACGTTTCATCTGACTCCATAATAATTCTATGGGATTTAGTTCACAGTGGTACGGTGGAAGCCTACAAACCATGACACCCCTGTCTTCTGCAAGTGCATCTACTACTTGACTATGACAAGTTTCAGAAGTTCTCTCTTAAGGCTGTCATCCTCAAATGCAATGGTTTTCTTTTTACTGTAGCCACTGTTTTATTTCTTCTGTTTTTGATGACATCATTGGGACCTTTTCTTTTTTGCAGCTAAGGTAAGATGCATTGTCCGTAACTACAATGCAGGCCTTAGGAATATCGGGCAACAACTGTTCCCTAAACCACTTTTGAAGTAGATCACTGTCCATCTCTGAGTGGTAGTCCGTTGAATTTTTTTGGAAATTTAATTAAGAAAGTTGTGTTACCCATGTACGTAATATTATTTATAATGCATAATAGTATTTTAAGATTATTTTGAAGTTAATTTCTCACGGTTTCTCCATAAGAACAATGTATTTGCCTATCTCATATAAATGTTGGACAGGTATAATGTGGTAGAGAAAATCTGACTTTTCAACTGAATTCAGCACCCTAAAATTAGATAAATACACCCATTTGCAAACCAGGTACACAAAAAAAGTATTTCACTTGTTTAGTAAACAAGTGTTAGCAATAAAAACTTTATTAAGGCTGAAAAATATCAACAGTAACAAATACAGATGTACTAACAATATCGTCCAACATTAAATTTCCTTATCACATGTTTACAAAATTGTAATTTATCACATGTATAAATATTGTATACACATGTGGATTTGTGCACATATCTCTCTCTCTCTCTCTCTCTCTCTCCCTCCCCCCCCCTCTCTCTCTCTCTCTCTCTCTCTCTCTCTCTCTCTCTCTCTCTCTCTCTCTCTCTCCTCTCACTCTCTCCCCTCACTGTGTATATATATATATATATATTGTAACATTACATAATCAGTACTCAATACTGATAAAAATAAAGGAGTATTTGTATAATAATAATAATAATAATAATAAAAAGTCAGTAGTTACCCATTCCAAAAGTCAGAAATGAGGGATTAAGTATCATGCTATGAAAACATTTGTACCATAAAACACTTTAGCAATTATAAAACAATGTACTAAGTGTTACCATAAAAGTGCGGTGTGTACAAAGTGCAACATAGTATAATATGTGTAAATTTTAAAAAATGAAAAAAGACATCAATCACAAATAGTGAAGATGCTGGACTATAGTAATAAACTATAATCTTAGTAATAAGTTGTTGTAGTTTTGTTTTGTTAGGCCACAAAGGCAATATCAATGTAATTAAAATATTATTTTGTTTATGTTTGAAGGATCCAGGGTTATATAAGAAATTAATAATTGCTAATTAAAATAAAGTAAAGAGATGGGGGGAAAATAAAATAGTGCCTAGAGTAATAATACATTTACAGAAGTATAAGTCAGAAATAAACCAAGTTAAAAACCACTAAATTATAAAATACAAATATCTAAGTTTATGTAAAGATGTGAAGAAAGACATTATATAAATTAAATGTAATTATAGTTAAACATTGTAAAGGAGTATTTTTCCTAAAAAAGGGAAGAAATAATAATAATTAATACTAGCCTATTTACTAAAACTGTACCTAGGTTAGCCAATAAAAACTCATCAATTTCTTGGTTACTAAGAGTAACATAATCAACAAGATGAGTAATTGTTAAATTGGATTTCAAGTGAGTACATGACCAAAAATAATGTCCAGCAAATTTTTTAAAAATTTAATAACTACAATTCGGAAAAACCACCATTCTAAATTAATGAAACGATTCAGCATAAGCCACTACATCTGAGACATCCATTGAACCACAATAATTAATGCTAGAAAATCGAAGAACATAGAAAATTCATCTAACCATCTGATGGCCTGAAAATTTTGAACTGTCACTACTTGGGTGAGAACGCATACCTTGATAAACTATAAAATTACACATCACCAACAAGTAACGAACACTAGAAACAGTACAACATCATTCAATTTATAAGAAACTTTAGTGTGAACATTTAAAACTTTATTTATTTAACCAAAAACAGTAAAAATGTGGGTTCATTAGCAATCCACAGCAGCTATCTTTCTTTCCATCGCCTTCAGTGTGAATACGTAGTCTGCGCTCTGGCGTTTAAAAAACGAACTTGTTGAATCAGACTTTAAGAAAACAAATATTAATTATTGTAAAGTATGATACTAATAACTAAGCATTTCTGACTTTCTTATAGCTCAAAGAATCCCCAAATAACCCTGAGATACATAATTTATTAACTTTAATAGTAACTGTAATTGAATATATCTGTTGTGTTATATAAAGAAAAAACTAATATCGAAAAATGTTGTGATTTTGAAAATAATCGATTTGTAAACTGATGATTTGGAGGTAATAATTTCCAGAAAAATAAACCAAATTCAATCAATAAATACCTTTCTTTTAGGTAATTGACTTTGTATTATTTCTTGTAGATAGCAGCTTTGTTATAGGAAACAAGTGAATAGCAGAGAAGAGTAAGAAAGTTAGCTCCGACAGCAGAATTTATGAAGTACTACGGAAAACATAACCTGTAATTGGTTAGCAAATTGGAAACAGCTGATGCAACGCGCGTAAAAATCAAACGATCAAATCGTACTCAAAGAGAAGAATTCTCTCGCTCTCTCTTCCTCTCTCTCCTACCCTTTTACAAACAACTGAATAGTAATACCTGTAAGAAGATATAATACATAATAAAGAATACCATGGTTTATTTGTCAATACTAAAGAATTACACACACCAAAAAATAAAAATAAATAACACTATCAGAGTATAAAAAAGACGTAACAAAGCAAATCTAGATGACGAAAACGATCGGTTAGACAAGGACACGTTACAATATATAATAGCTGTATATAGTGTTAACATTTCATGGTCCATTATACTGTATAACATTTATGCAAGACTGGAGTACATATTATGATGCCTTACCTTATTAACCATAATAATTCTAGAACCAATGTCAACAGTTAAACCAGGAAAAGTTTGTTTTATACCCCTCAGCATGTCATCAACACATGTCTCTGGTAAGTTGATTATTTTCTTTCCTATTCCCATGACTGAAGTTCTATAACAAAATTAATAATAATAAAACAAACATTGAATTAATTTCCTTCACAGAGTTTTGTAGGTTCTGCTTACATCATTCGTTTTGGTTTACAGTTTCTGATGAAAGGCATATTTTGAAAGCATTATATTTTTCCCTCTGTCAAATTGCAGTACCCTTTAATATTAAACGACAGTTACAAATTTTAGCTGCTGTGCATTTTGACAAGTTCTGTCTTCTCAAATGTCTCGCTGTATTTCAAAAATAAAGTACATACAAAAGTGTGAATAAAAGGTACTGATTATTGATTATATAGTTGCCAAAACAATAAGACTGTATTTATAACAAGTAGATTTTAATAAACTACAAATAATTTAGAGACTTTTCATCTATATCTACCAGTTACTGAGGCATCTTTACCCTTTAAAAAAATAATACAGTCAAAACGTATAACCAACAGACCACTAACAATATTCTTGGATTCCGTTACTTAACTAAATACAACTATTATATTAACGACTCGGAACACAAAGTTTTTTATGAGTAAAACTTTATGTTGTAAGGTAAAACTTTTGAGTAAGGTTGTAAGGTAAACTTTATGTTTTTACTCATAAAAAACTTTGTGTTCCGAGTCGTTAATATAATAGTTGTATTTACTAACAATATATTTGGAAACAGTATTTTTCACACAGTCTTTAAGAAGATGCTGAATTCAAACTTGACATTCAATTTCTGACCTACTGTTTTATTACTCTGAGTGAATTTTGTCAGACACAAAACTGACTTAAAATTTTATCTACAATATATGGTATATACTGGTATACACAGTGTGTGTGTGTGTGTGTGTGTGTGTGTGTGTGTGTGTGTGTGTGTGTGTGTGTGTGTGTGTGTGTGTGTGTGTGTGTGTGTGTGTGTGTGTGTGTGTGTGTGTGTGTGTGTGTGTGTGTGTGTGTGTGTGTGTGTGTGTGTGTGTGTGTGTGTGTGTGTGTTAAACAGAAAAGTAAACAGAACACCAATAAAAAAAATATATACTGTAAACCATTACACAGACAATATGTTTATTTGCAAAGATTATGTTTTCACTTCTAGATGTATTTAACTGACAGAAAATTAATTATATAAATAAACAGTTCTCAAGTTTACAGAAATTCTTAAAGTTACAAAAAATCCACACCCGTAATCAAAGACTAAAAATTCTGTTACTTGCTTTTACACTTTAAACAATCCAACAAAAAAATATTAAGCAGACACTCTTTAGCGATCCTAAAATTTGTATTAGCAATAATTAACAAGTGTATAATATAACAAATTATATTCTTTGAACACCAACTGACACAGTGTTTATAACAGTTTGTTGATTATGAAAGTACCAGTACTGATTATGAAAGTACTTTTATTCTTACTAATAATTTGCACATCAATGTTATGACATATTTTTGTGCTGTGTCATATAATTAATTGTTGGAGTTCAATATGCTTAAGATAATGTTGTATTAAACCATCTTTTATTATACAAGATTGCTGACTTTAATTACCATAATTTGAAAATAAATTTAAAAACTGTTAATTTTGAGAAACTAACCCAAGTTTCAACAATGTTTAGTACAACTATTTTTTATACAAGCAATGCTAACTTGGTTATTGGTAAAAATCTAAACTCACTATTAATATTAAATAGTGTATGACTATAAAAACTGTCAAACTACCAACACACACAACTCTACACTGACTGGTCACTGACAACAAGTTATTTGCCAACTATTTTCTTCCCCCTCTTCTCATTTCCCTTTCCCTTTAACCCCACCCATTACAACTTGGCTGTGCTACCTACTTAATGTACATGATTGGAAGTGCTGATTGTACATGATTCATTTCTGATTTACCATACACGGAGTGGCAAGCGGAAACTAAAAATGAAATTATAGGAATTTTATAACACAATATTATTTAATAAAATAAAGCAGATGTGTATTGAATAAAATAATTTTATTTGTACAATTATTTATTTTAAATTATAAAACAACAAATACCATCTTATAAAAGTGTACCCAATCAATCAATTTACTATATATAATACACAACAACAAAATATCTTACCAATAAAAAATTAAAAAATACAGAACATGTAAGCAACTGAGGTGTCAATACTATTGGACGTGGGATGATTCATTACCATCACCAGATGTTAAATGGGTCATAAAAGTTTTATTGAGCAGTTCCAGTTCATTAAGAATGAATAGCCCTATCTGTAAATTAGTAATTGTAGCTCACTTCATCCTTTCAAGTGATTTTTTTATTTCTTTGAATTGTATAAATACATATAATTTATAGTAAGAGCAGTTTTTAAGATTAATATTATGTAATTTGTTGAGCTAAAACTCATCTGAAATGCAAAATTAAGTAAATTGTTTTACAGAAATTTTGTTCATAAATTGTATGATATTGTAATTATTATTATATGTTTATTTATAAAAATTACATTTAAAAACTCAAAACAACAAATTTTATTCTTGGATTTCGTTGTCCATGACGTGTCTGTTACTTAACTAAATATAATTATTTCACTACCGACTTGGAACACAAAGTTATTTATGGGTAAAAACATAAAAGTTTTACCTTATAACCTGAACCGGTTTTCGCTTTTAAAAAGCCTCTGAAGAAGCTTTATAAAAGCGAAAACCGGTTCAGGTTATAAGGTAAACCTTTTACGTTTTTATCCATAAAAAACTTTGTGTTCCGAGTCGGTAGTGAAATAATTATATTTAACAAATTTTACATTATAATTTAAAATTTATAGGCTATTCACTTTAAATCTGAATTTCTTCCTTAATTAAGGTACTACTTATATAATAAATTTCTATTTTTTTTTTTACAAAGATTCAAGTTTGTAAATTAGAAAATATCGAAGTACCAGTATTGTATACAAAAGGCAGTCCCTAGACTGTTAAGAAATCTTATGTAGACCAAACTAAAAAGTTCAGACTCCTTACATTTCACTCTTCCTACGCTCATGTAATATGTGGATACATCCACCACGTTTGAGCATTAGGCCTATATATGTGAGCCTATAAGGACTTGTAAACCATATGATCTCCATAAAATTTATAATCAACAAAACAATTTCACTGTTATAAAATCTGGATTCTTTAACATATAATAAAAACAGCATTTCATGCAATCTGCAAAACTTGGATGATTAATCTGTAACTGATAACAAAAAACTACATTCTATTGTTAGTATTTTAACAAAGTGCAACAAAACATGTTGGGTAGCACGATGTATATTTACAGCTGTTCCCCCCCCTCAAACACACACAAACACACATTCTGGGAGTTTTACACAGTTAAATTAATTCTAAACTTCACTACACAATCTTCATAAAGTCACATATGTACAAGTATATAATAAATTCATTTGTTTATGAAGAATTTTAAATGTAATGCTAATAATTTTATGTTTCAATACTTTCTCACTTTTTCACTAACAACTCACAACAAAATTTGGAAAATTTCTACCCTGAGCATTGACGCAGGTGTCAACTCATATCTTGATGTTTAACCGAACATTTTGTAGAGTTAATACACAGATGTTGAGATCCTATCTTCAAACTTTTTCTTAACTCATCCAAAATATGTAGGATGTTCTTAAAAATATTTTCATTCAGGTAAACACTTCCACCCACCCAAATAAAATTATGGTAGCAAGCAATCTAGTGACTGAAGGCCATATTTGGAAGGAAATTATCTGGTCACTGAAAAATTCTTATAACATCATCACAGTAGTTGAATTTCAGTGTGGCATATAACACGACCTTGATGTAACCAGTACTATCACTCTTCATCATGTAACAAGGCCATAAAGTCTGTAATAATTTCTTATTTACGTTGGGCAATTAATATTTCAGTGAAAAAATGCTATCAGAAGCTCTTCATAGTGAAATCACACACTACACAGTAATTTTTAGAGAATGAAAAGGGTTTTCATGAGTCTTTTCACATTTTTGTTAATATGGAAGGATTCAGTAACAACATTCACCATTGTTTTGGTTGTTAATTTATCCAGAAATATACAACCAAAGTTCCTCTGACAAAAAATAGAATAAGATTTACTCCATGGAATAAAAATATTCCATGATATATTCATGGAATATTGTGGAAAGAATGAGACCACAAGATATAAGGCCTGTAATAAAAATAGTGTAGTTTTGGAACAGAAAAATTGTAGTTCGCTGCAATCCTTATAGTGATGCAAAGTGAGCTGACATCAGTGGACACATTTGACAGGAAAAATGAAGTATCTTTTATATCTTCTTTCTATTTGGTGCAATTTAAATTACTTGTGTGCGTGTGTGTATGTGTCTGCAAAAAGGTAAATGTAATATAAAGCTGATAATCATCATCAGCAGCAGTAACAGCACCAGCATTTCAAGTATCAGGGTTATGATCTGTTCTATCTTATAGATTGCAATCCACATGACACATCCCAAACAATAAATCTTCAGATAAAAGACTCAAGGTATCATATCACTAATTTACTTGTATAACAGAATAATTCTTTTAGTGGAGTTCACAACCATTCTCAACGATGCTGAACAATGGTACCTAAAATGACAATAAACTCTTGTTTTATTAGAATAAAAGTTTAAAAAATCATTCTAGAAAAATTATATTCTTGGATTTCGTTGTCCATGACGTGTCCATTGATTAACTAAATATAATTAAATCACTGCCAACTCGGAACACAAAGTTTTTTATGGGTAAAAACATAAAAGTTTTACCTTATGCCTGAACCAGTTTTCGCTTATTATAAGATTTGTCAGAGGCTGCCACTGTGAGCGCTGTCCATCTTGTTCTTGGCGATCGTGTTCACGTGGAAGACTATAAATAACATTTTTTCCTCTAATATTGACAATACAGGCATGGTATTGCATAACAATTTCTCTCTAGTATTCTAGGACTAAAAGGTAGAATGCAATCCATAATTACTAACAATCCTCTGAAACCTTTCTGAAGTACCCTGCACATATTGTTACGATGGTCTCACTGATCGTGGTATGGTACAGTGGAAAACAAAATACAAGACACCAATGAAGTCACTAAAACCCAGCTTTAATTATCACAATTAACAGTTTGAAATCAACAAGTTATTCAACAAGATTGTACTCGTACAATAATTCGAGCAAATCTGTCCACACAAATAATAATGTCAACTACTGTCTGGCTATCATTATATCTGTTTGGCTACGAGAGATGAAGTTGCCACCCGCAGGGGAAACAAAACAGTAAACTTGCTAAAGGTGTCAGTGACCACAAGAATGTATTTGTAGCCTGAAGTGGACCGAGGTAGTGGCCATAACAGGTCTGCCGCAATCATTTTCCATGGTCGATCTACTCCTCTTCGGGATCCCATCATTCCAGCTGGTCGTTGGTTGTCACTCTTTGTGGTCTGACAGACTCGACAGCGTGCATGCAACGTATTACGAAATGTCCTGTCGCATCTTTGGCCAACAGAACTGGTTTTCTACTCGTGAAAATGTCTTGAAGGATCCTAGGTGACCTGCTGTAGGTTCGTTATGACACATATGGATGATTTTGGCTCTATCCTCTTTGGGGATGACTCGCTTCCATTCTGAAGTGATATCCCATAGCGCTGTTCGACTAGGGATGTGTTTCCACAAAAGGTCCTTTTCCACTCTCCAAGTGGGATACTGGTCACCCTTCTCGGTCACCTCCCGTAGCATCTTCTTGTACCATCCATCTTCAACTTTCAGAACTTCGGAGACCACTGGAACCATCTCCTGCTCCTGCTCCACAGATCTTGATAACATATCTGGAACCACGTGCTCTTTCCCTTTTCTACGGACTAGAGTGTAGCTGTATGGTTGAAATCGAAGTGCCCATCTGGCTAGCCGACCTTGGGAGTCTTTTAAGTTATGCAACCACAAAAGTCTGTAGTGGTCAGTAATAATTGTAAAGTGACTTCCCTCAACATAAGGTCGGAATTTTTCCACCGCCCATATGATGACCAAACACTCTCTTTCTGTCGCCAAAAATTTTTGTTCAGTTCTTGACAGAGTTCTAGATGCATAAGCGATTACTTTCTCTCCTTCTTGAGTGAGAACAGTTCCCAACCCTGCACCTGACGCATCACGTGATATAATGAAGGGTTTGTTAAAATCAGGGCATGTCAATATAGGAGCTTTAACCAGGCAACTGCGTATGTCTTCAAAAGCATTTTGGGCCTCATCTGTCCATGTAAACCTCTTGTTTTTCCTTAGCAGGGACGTGAGTGGATAAAGTCTACTTGCAAAGTCAGGGATAAACCTGCGGTACCAAGAGGCAAAATTGTCTAACTTCCTTTTGGTTTTTGGTTTCTGGGCACGGGAATTTGAACAATAGCCTGAACTTTTTCTGGGTCCACGCGTAAACCTCTACTATCAACCACGTATCCGAGGTAGCATAACTCCTTGCAACAAATGCATCACTTTTCCTGGTTGAGAGTCACGTCCACAGCTCGAAGTCGATTGAATATATTCTCCAGAACTTCAAGTGATGGTCAAAATGTTGAGTCACTACAATTATATCATCCAGATACACGAAAATGTGTAGTTCTAGGTCCGCTCCTATGATTTGATCAATGAACCTTTGCCAAGTGGCAGGCGCATTATGTAAGCCAAACGGCATTGTCACAAATTCAAACAGTCCACGACCCTGTACTGTAAACGCTGTTTTTTCTCTACTGTCTGCGGCAAGCGGGATTTGCCAATAAGCAGATTTTATATCCAATGAGGACAGGTATCTAGAATCTCTTAGTCTGTCAAGAATTGTCGTAACCTTAGGTAGAGGATATGCGTCTCTTTTTGTTACAGCATTCAATTGACGAAAATTAACACAAAATCTTTTCGATCTGTCAGGCTTGTCTACCAAAACTATCGGTGAAGACCATGCGCTTTTTGATGGAGTAACAACTCCCAATTCCAACATTTTGCCCAGCTCCTCATTCATAATCTTCTGTATACTAGGGGACATCGGATAATACCTTTGTTTTATGGGCTGGGCATCGCCCGTATCAATCCGGTGTTCTACTACACTTGTCCGTTCTAATGGTTTTGTCTGTTGTTTAAATTGGTTTTCAATAAATTCCTCTAGCCTTTTCTTCTGCTCAGGATCAAGATGTTCTTCAGACTGCAGTCCGCCTTTTGTCCAAATCGATGCCAGTCCCACTTTTGTCGGTGCAAATTCCCAAGTCCTGTTGTAAATGTCTGTGACAATTTGCATAAGGTTCCAGAAGTCTATGTAGGGTAAGTGACTGGTTCAAACTCGGTACAACAACGACTCCTAGGTTTCTTGTCCTAGCCTCAAGAGTAACAGGAAGGTCAACAATTCCTTCTATCATATGTTTTTGGCCATCCGCTGTTTCCACATATTTGTTCTCAATAGGTTTCAATTTGGCTGGGAACCTCTCTAATATCCAAAGTCCTTCCTTACTCAAAACTGAGTGTGAAGCTCCTGAATCAAGCAAGGCTCTAATTGTTTTACCAAATACCCGCACTTCCAAGTACGGTCGGGGATCTCCAGATTTAGAATAGAGAATGTAATTGATTTTTATATTAATTAAACTGTCTTGGAAGCCAACTTCAGGAATCAAGCTGACTTCCTCGTCTACAAGTTTTTTGGCCCGCATTTTGGGCATTTATTTTTGATGGTATCTGGCTCTCCGCAGCCGTAGCAAAATTTCTTTTTAGCCTCCTTGCAAGTAGCATGTCGATGTCCTCTTGCTCCACAGTTCCAACACTTAACACTTCCTTTAGTTGGTGCAACCTGTCTAATACAAGAAATTTGTGTGGTTCTTCTTTTATGGGGTTCAGCATATGCTAAATCTGGTTCTAAAACACTCATAGTTCAATTTACATTGCGGGGTACAGTAACCCTAAAACGTCCTGCTTCTGCCTTACGTCCCATCAGGCGTAAATCTTCCAGAGTTTTTATGTCACACAGTGCTAGTCGATCTTGAAGAGTAGGGTGCAGATTGTTCAGAATCTGAGCAAGTCTGACTGATTCTGGGGTGTTTATTGAGAGTCTGCTATACAACCCCTCCATGGCAGCAATAAACATATCGATTGACTCCTGTTCTCCCTGGAGGTGATTAAATATCTCTTGTTGCAATCTAAAGTCATAGTCAGGAGTTCTAAAAACCTCCTGACCTAATTCGTTCCACGATTTAACCCTAGATATGGTTGACCTACACCAAACCAATGCTTGTCCAGCAAATAAATCAACAGCTGATTTAAAGAGTTCTTCATGGGTTATGCCCCTAGCTCTACGAATCTCTTCTACTCTCTCAAGAAAAGCACCCACACTTTGACCACCCTGACCATCAAATCTTAGTCCCCACTTGTACACGGGAACAGTCTTTGTGTTTGCTGCCAAGCTCTGAGATTGCTGGATCAGTTGGGGTCTATCCTGATTGGCTAGTACAAGTTCAGACGGTGTGCCATTGTGCCGGTTTGTAGTATCAACTGGTTCCGCCAAAGGGAGAGTGCTGGGTCCTAGTGATGGCTTCTTACTATGACCAGCAACCGAGGCTTCTTCAATTGGTAGAGTCTCTTGAGTAGCTGTAGTTCTGGCTGGTCCTTCATCTATCTTCTGTTTCTCCACTTCAGGTGTGACAAAAGAATCCAATAGACTCTTCACCTTGCGTTGTAGCTCCATCCTCTTCTCCTGCGGTTCCTCTTCTTGGGTGTCCTCAGCATCTGGAATCGGAATGCGTTCAACTCGAGGGTAGAGATGCCACAGCCTCGCCACTATCCTCTGATATTCGTCATATCTTTGAAGTTTCCCTCATATTGTTATACTAGGTCCTCCAAGTCATCTAAAATTAAAGTACACTCTTCCAGCTCTTCATCAAATTGAAGTGAATTGACGGAAGCCTCATTTATTGGAGTGTTTTTCGACATCGCCTGTGTCAACCGTTTCCTAAGATCATTAGCCGAACCATCAGTTGAAAGGCCTCGGATCTTGAGCTCATACGCAACTTCCACTTTCCTCAACTTTTAGGCAGACATATTTAAAGTAGCAACCAAATTTAACAAAGAAGGAGAAATGCTCATAAGTTATACAGAAAACCAGTGGCTATATATCAAGCCAATGACAAGTTCTTATCCAAAAATCTGATAACAAATTTCCAAGTTCAACTTTACAAAATGTAGCTTTAAGGTAGACCGCAATTCTACAGCTAAATACAGTCCCAATAGATATTTCAAAATTATCAAAACTCAAAACATTTACAATAAAAAATCTGTAAAGAATTCAAAGATTTCAAGCATAAAATAAACCTGAAAAAAAATGCCAATACAATTGGTATAAATTTATCTCAGATGTTACGGATTTAGATGTCTTCACCAGAGAGAAGGGCCCCACGTTGGGCGCCATTTGCTACCCACTGAATTTACCCAGGCTAGCTATTGGAGAAGGTGTGGGGTTCCTTGATAGATATTAACACCACCTATGTCAGTATCAAGAAGTGTGAGGGGTAACCAGAAATCAAATTCACTTATATATAGATTTTTTTCTTTTTTTTTTTAACAGGCACCACTCCGTGCAGGGAAAACCAATGTGCGATCACGGAGACTCAATCCCGTCCCAATAAGGTTGACCACTAAACCACTTGATAAGGCAGTTTGCTCAAATTTACTATACCAATCATGTAAGGTATACAAAATAAGAAATCATATTCTTTTTTATTAAGTTTTGCTTGTATCTCCAAATAACAATGAGAGTAAATGACTGTATATCATTAGCTGATGCCTCAATAATAATAAATGTTTAAACTGACAACAACTTAAATCTAAATAACTTATGTAATACGCTCTACTAACATATACAGTATTTATGCAGAAGTGATAATCCCTCGAAGAGTAACTCTCCGCAAGTCCGTGTCGAAACACCAGTTGTGGCACAGTTTAGGAAATTAATCAAGGAAAAGATACACTCACCACAAGTTCTCCGCATAATGCATGCACAATCGAACAGTAAGCGTATCGGAAGTCCAGGTCGGTCGCGGAACGCGGCGGCGGAAAGAAGTCTCCAGATGACAGCACCAAGCCCCAAGTGTGAAAATGCTCCAACGTAACAGCAATCAGGGTCCCAGACAGTTCAGGAATCAAAATTAAAACCCTTTTCGCACTTTGCATGCACAACAATGATAACAATACTCAGGTTGGTCAGGCCTGATTTCGACAAAGTATTGAGCTATTTTACTGTCACACCCTTTATCGTTTTTAACTCCCTATCTTTTGATTCTGTCTCTTTTAAACACTTCTGAGCTCTGTAACAAAATGAATTGATTGCCACCATTTTATATATATATATAAGGGTGGTAAGACTCTCTTGGTATAATTATATCAGAATACAACTCTTTCCTAAATATCCCAAACTGTAGTTTCTCATTATCTTTAATTTCGATGTTTAAATCTAAGTAATTTATTTTCTTACCTCCTATCTCTTCTTTAAATTGTAAGTTTTTATCCTTATTATTTTACCTCATTTATAAACTCATCCACTTCTTCTATGCTTCCTTCCCAAATTACTAATACATCATCAACGTATCTAGACCATAATTTTATATTGTCTTTATACTTACTGGAACTTATTAATTGCTTTTCAAAATCATTCATGTATATTTCTGCAAGAATATATTCTACAGTTTGGGATATAAAATGGCGGCAATCAATTCATTTTGTTACAGAGCTCAGAAGTGTTTAAAAGAGACAGAATCAAAAGGTAGGGAGTTAAAAACGATAAAGGGAATTGTAAGGAATAATAATTATAACACCAACATAGTGGATAAAGTTATGAAAAGGCTTAACATACAAAAAGCTAAAATAGAACCAGAACAAAAGAATTATGCAGGGTCATTGACATACCTAGGTTCACATACTAGAAAAATTATAAAATGTTTTAATAAATACGGAGTAGATATAGTTATTAAAAAATGTGAAACAGTATTTGATAAGATAAGGAATAAAAATATAGAAAAAATTCCAGTATTACAGAAAAGCGGAATTTATAAATTAAAATGTAAAGACTGCAACAAAGTGTACCTAGATGAGACAGGACGAAAATTCGTATGCAGGTTGTCTGACCACAAACGTGGAGAAGGTAATAGAACAACCAATTCGTTATATGCAAGACATTTCATAGAAGACAACCATAAGTTTGTTAATCCTTTGGAAGACTACAAAATTGTAAAAGTAGTAAATAACACAGTTGAAAGGAAGCTTAGAGAGGAGTAAGAAATATTGAAAGAAAGATAAAAAGGATTAGACAATTTAATTCATATAAAAATTAAATTTGATAATGAAGAAATATTTTGTAACATAATTAAGAAGTAAATGATAGAGGACAGATAGATAAGATTAAGAATTAAATTGCACAGTACTAATTGGATGTTTTAAAATAAGGGTGTGTGACTGACCCATGTGTGTGGAGAGGAAGAGGGTAGGTTTAAAAGGAATGTATACACACACACACACACACACACACACACAACACTGAAACACAAGGAATTTGCTAGAAAAATATGTAACTGTACAGATGGTGGGTCAGGGCTCAGGGGGTGGGGAAGGGACATTTGAATTATAGCTTGTTGTGTGTGAGCAGGGAGAAGCGAGAGGGGGTGAAGGGTTTGTTTTCACATAATTTCTTTCAATTCCGATCTGACGATGAGCTGTGAAGCTTGAAAGCGCTAATCGGGATAATTTTTATATAGTGGTGTGCAACAGTGATCATTCTGCTTGTGATTTCAACCACTAACACAACTTTCTTCATTAAATAGAAATTCAAACCAGTCAAATAATGAGATCTCAAAAGTAATGGGGGGGGTTTAAATAGAATGAATGAGTGTGTGCAAAACGGAGTATTGTTTGGCTTTTCCTTAGTTAAGTAATGTTAATTTAATGAAAAAATAATTATGCAGGATCAGTATTGATTTGTTAATCAAATAATGAATAGGGTAAAAACCTTTGAATTTGCTAAATGCAAATAAATATCACAAGTATTTTAAAATTACCACGTGTTAGAAATAAATTATTGCACAGCCACCTCAATCTGTTTCTGACATCTGATTTTCACTTAACGGATGCTGGAGTTTCCTGAATACAGGGAAATAAAATACACATTAGTCAAACGTTTCTTTTACGGGCAGAGAGAAAGGAGTTGCATATGACTATACATATGCTGGCGACCCAATGAGATTAACAGCTGAAAATAAAGGTAAGTAAAGTTACAGGTAAGTAAAGTAGTAATGAGGTTTTCTTCTTTTTATTGTTATTTGTACAATTCCAAAGTATTGGGCAACAACCTACATTCACCAAATGTATCAAGAACTATTGCATGGTGTTAAAAATTACTGTACGGCATTCAATAGCATCATTTGGAATAAAGGGTCCATAATTCTCTAAGGATGATAATAGTAATTGTATCATAATCATAAAAGAGCATTATAACCAAATGACTAATAAATTTTTGTCTACTCAAATAGCAGACAAACCTGAACTCAGTCCAAACATGTGGTTTAACAGAACGGGGCAACCAGTCACAATTGGGCCACATGATCAATGGATGATTAAGTATCTGTTCCCTAATGACATTATCTCCAGATATGGCAATATCCCATGGCCTACAAGATCACCAGATCTGAAGTATGCAATTTTTTTCTTCTGTGTAGTGTTTTAAGAGTAAGGTGTTTAGTGATCTGCTCCAGAGAAACATTGAAACATTCAAAAAACATCAGCACAATTTTCACTTCAAAAATGTGACTCAAAGAGGTATAACCTTGAGGATATAGTGTTCAGAGTCTAGCTGTTTTAAGGCCCAGTTATATGCTATTACATATACTTTCAATTTAGTATAAATCTTCATTTTTAATTGATAAATACAGTATAAACATTTAATTTTTAAAATTCCCTGTTTTATGACTCACCTTTTATAAAGTTACATGTTCATACATGACCTGCAATTCTGTTTCAGTTCAACAATCACATGCTCTACAAATCACTGATGAGGGGACAAACACAATAATAATTTACATGCTGGAAGAATTCAATACTAACCAAATAAAACAAAGGAGTGTACACTATTAGCTCAAATTACCAATCAACACATAAAACCCACAAATACACACAAATTACTCCATGCATTTTCATCTACAAAACCAGCATTATAATGTGAATGTTATTTACACATACACATTACATTTCCATTGAATGTACTTGTAAGAACATACTTCCCATGTTTGAGATTTGTGCTTTTATACTTCAAATTTTTAAATGTAATAAATTTATAATCAACAGAATATAAGAACATTACTACTTAATACAGATCACTGAATTACAAACTAAGTTAAGTATATTGTAACCTTACATAATCAGTGCCTAATACTTGGTGAACTAAAGGTACGATATTCTTTAATAAAAAATAAAATACCTATTATTATTATTATTATTATTATTATTATTATTATTAATAATAGTAATAAAAGTCAGTAGGTATCTCATTCCCCAAGTCAGAAAATGTATTACCCTAAAGTATCATACTATAAAACCTTTGCTGTAGATTAACAGTACACTAAACAATAAACACTTTATTAGTGAATAAACAGTGTAATGAGTGATGCTATAGAAGTGCAGTGTACACCAAGTGCGACAGAATATGATATGGGATATTAAAGAGACATCAATCACAATTTGTGATAAGGATGCAGAAATATTGTAATAAATAATAAGTAGTTAGTAGTAAGTTATTATTGTTTTATTTTGTTAGGCCACAACGGCAATATTCTAATGTATAAGTAGGATATTATTATGTTTATTGTTCTAAAAGATCCAGGGTTAGGGAAGGAATTAATTAGAATAAATTATAAAGAGATAGTGGAAAATAAAATAGGGCCTAGAGCAGTAATACATCTACAAATATAAAAGTCAGAAATGAACTAATTAAACACATCTAGTAAACTGAAAATATAAAAGAAAACTAAATGTAATAAAAAACACTTTCAGGTGATGACAGAAGGGTATACTGTATTAAATAAGTTTATGTAATTGTTATGAGAAAATAATGTTAAGGGAAAATAGTTCCTCAAAAACAAGAATCTTGTTAATAAAAAAACTATGGATTATCACCACTAAATTATAACATACAAGTATCTAAGCATATGTAATAGTATGAAGAAAACACTATGTAAATTAAATTTAATTAGAGTTAACCTTTATAAAGGAGTATTTTTCCTAAAAGGTGGAAGAACTAATAATATCTTAATACTAGCCTAATTACTAAAACTGTACCTAGGTTAGCCAATAAAAACTCATCAATTTCTTGGTTGCTAACGGTAACTAAGGTAACAAGATGGGTAATTGTTACTTTTGGATTTCAAGAGATTACAATGACACTGAACTAATGTCCAGAAAATTTCACAAATATTAACTAATTTTCAAACCGTTCGCTATTCAAAACTGAAGAAAAGAATCAGCATCAAAAAACCAAGTCTCGGACATCACTTGAAACATACTAATTGAGGCGAGAATATACCAAAACATTGAAAATATATCCAGCAACAAGATAGTTTTGAAAATTGTACCCTAGTCGCTGCCATAGGTGAGAACTGTCTACCTCCATAAACTAAAAAACTACACATCACCACCAAGTAACGAACACTGGAACACTCGAAACCAGTACAAAATAATTAAATCTATAAGAAAACTTAGTGAGAACGTTTTAAACTTTATTTAATTCAAAACAGTCAAAATATAATCTCATTAAACCATTCACAGCGGCCATGTTTCTGATTTGTCAGCTGTATGAACTCATGTAATCTGCGCTCTGGCGTCTAAAATACGAACTTTTTGGCCTAGTCTTTAAGAATAAAATATTTGTATTGTAAAGTATGATACTCTTATCCAAGCATTTCTGACTCTCTTACAGCTCAAAGAATCCCCAAAAAAACCCTGATAAATAATTTATTAATTTTTTTTATAACTATAATTGAATATATCTGTTTTATGATAGAAATACATATATCAAAAGTTGTTAAAATTTCGATAATAGTTAATTGGAAAATCGATGAACTGAATTTAATAGTTTCCAAAAAAATAAACCAATATCAAATAATAAATACCTTTTTGAGGGAACTGACTTTGTGTTATTCTTTGTAGATAGCAAATTTGTTACAGGAAACTGGTAAATAGCAGAGAAGAGTGCGAAAACGAACCGGCCAACATAACCTGTTACTTGTTGTCGCGTTGAAAACAGCTGATGCAAAGCACGTTTAATAAAACGATAACACAGTACACAAAGAGAGTAACTTACTTACTCTCTCTCTCTCTCTCTCTCTCTCTCTCTCTCTCTCTCTCTCTCTCTCTCTCTCTCTCTCTCTCTCTCTCTCTCTCTCTCTCTCTCTCTCTATCAACTGAACTGTAATACCTACAAGGAGCAAAAACCGCAAAGGATCCTGTGGTTTATTTAACGGAAAAATTATTTACACCAAACAGATACTACATAATCCGGCTATAAATAAATAAGACGTAAAGTTCGCGGTTGGTTACAAATAATGCCAACAAAACAGGGCGAGAAGTAAGAAGGAACTTCCGCAAGGTGTTACAAATGGCACTCAACTTAGAGGGCTTAAATTAGGAAAGAATTTCGAGTTATACGCCAGTGTTTACTATAATGAAAAACCTAATTTTTGTCGGCAATTGTAAGAAGCTAAGAAATGCATACCAGAGGAAGGCCAAAGAAGAGGACAGAAGACCCGGAGAAGGAAGAAGGTGGACAGAAACAAGAAATAGAAGTAGTCACGGACAGTGAAAAGGAACAACAGACAGGTGATAAAGAAGAAGAAACCGAAGTAGTTATGGACACATACAAGGATAGATAGATAGAATGAGTGTTAGACCAATATGTAGCACTCAACATACCATACAAGATAGTAGAGAAAGTGTGAACTTTCGGGACTATAGAAGAAACCCTCTAGAATTTTTAGAAAGAGTTGATGAAATACTGAACCGATTGAAAGAAACCAGGTGGAATATGATCAAGGGCATCTTAGATGAGTGTTTTAAGAACATCACAGACAACTGGTGGACGTTCGTTAGGAATGAAGTGTGCAATTATGATAAATTTAAACAGTTATTCAAACTGAAGTATTGGTCTGAATCAGTACAGAATATTATTCGGGATGATATCTGTCATGGGAGGTATGACAGCATTAAAGGACAGACACCTACAGCATACTTTTTAGGAAAAGTATGTGTTGCAAAATACTTAGACCCATAGGAGTGTTTTGTAACCAAAATAGCCTATCATTTTGATGAGAAGATTATAAGTGCTCGATTGAGTGGACAAATTAAAACTATCGGAGGTATGGAAGCTCTATTAGAGAACTATGAGCAAGAATCTTATTACAGAAGAAGTAGATGGAGATCAGGAAATACAGATGATCGTAGGAATGAACAACCAAGAGACACTCGACAACGAGTAAATTATGTGAGGGCAAATCATAATTATAATAATAATTATAACAATAATCGATACAGAGGAAGACAGCAAAATTTCAATAATAGAAGCTATTATAGTAATTTAGATCAAAGAGAGGAAGTTCCGCAAAGAAGTAGAAGCGAAGAACACCAAAGACCTAGAAACAATGAGGAAGAGAGAAGGCATTCACCTGAGCATCAACCCAGGGAGAATGTTGAGCAATCCAATAATAATGATGGAAGTCGGGGAAACGGGTACCAGCAGTGAGAAGAAGTGACAGCCCGTCACTGCTAGAGACCATCGGGCACAGAATTTACCAAGGTCCTCAAAACAAATTGAATGAACCAATTACAATCATCAGAAGCAATTACCTAAAAAAATTACAGGCGGAATTACTTGAAGAAAGAGCAGTCAAAGAGGCACCATTAAATAATGATATAGTATATGTACAAGTAAAATTACATGGAGTATTAACAGAAGCTATGATCGACACGGGAGCAAATGTTTCAATTATTGACCAATTAGAGCTTGACAGAATTACAGAGTTAACCACCAAAAGAATACCTACATTACCCATTAACAACATGACAATTATTGGCGCCACCGGGAAGCAAAATAAGACCATTAGGAAACAAGTGTGCATGAACGTTACCAACAGTGGAATAGGAATACCTATGGAATTTTTAGTAGCCAGAGGGTTACCTTTTAGAATATTAATAGGGTGTGATATGTTACGGCGACACACTGCAATTATAGATCTGGCCAGTGGTAAGGTTACACTGAGTACAGAAGAAGGTGAGTTATCGGCTGAGATAATTGGTAGCCAAAGTGCCCCTCATTGTCTGAACTCATATTATGTTAGGGAAAATAATAAGTTAACCATAGGTAAGAATAATAAAGTAACGGAGTTCGGGATGTGGCAGAAGAAGATAGAAGAGATAATGGAGTTCCAATGTAGGAAGGTCAAGGAAACTATAAGTGTAGAAGAGAAACATCAACTCATAGAAATCTATAATAGATTCAGTACGGTATTTTCTGAATCACCAGGAAAAGCTAAAAACTTCTTGTGTGAGCTAAAGTTTAAAGACAATGTAAATTTTAATAAAAGGTCTTATCCAATCGCTCAAGCTTTAAAGGAAGCAGCACGAAAAGAAATTCAAAGAATTGTCATCCACTGGTAGCTATACCAAAGAAAGATGGTCAAGTTAGATTATGCCTTGACGCTCGAGAGTTAAATAAGATGCTCATTAATGACCGCACATCTCCAGGTGAGATTGATGAAATAATGAAGAAATTTTATGGATGTAAGTACATGAGTACTTGGGATGCCGTCTGCGGCTATTGGCAGATTGAATTGCACCCTAACAGTAGACCATATGTCGCTTTCATATTTGAAGGAAAAAATTATCATTTCAAACGTTTACCCTTTGGCTTGGTAAATTCTGTGGCCACGTTCATACAATGTATGGACCAACTTCTTGGTAAAGAAGTTTTAGATTTTACAACAGTATATGTCAATGACATATTGATTACTTCATGTACTTGGAAGGAGCACTGTAATAGAGTAGAAACAGTATTAAATAAGTTACTACAAAACAAGATAACTTTAAAATTAGACAAGTCAAAATTTATTACCCATGAATTACCATTTTTAGGATTTATTTTGTCTGCTACTGGGATAATACCATCACCAGAAAAAGTAAAAGCTATCCAGGATTTTCCAAAACCTAAAAATTTTACACAATTACAATCTTTTTTGGGAATATGCAATTATTACCGGAAATTTCAACATAGTTATTCAGAAGTGACCGCAAATTTCCAACATCTACTATCAAAGAAAAACAAATGGAAGTGGGATGAAAATGAAGACAATAATTTTAAATTAATAAAAGATAAATTTTTAAATAGCATAATGCTACATCACCCAAATTTTTATAAACGTTTTTTCATCAACTGTGATGCCAGCAACATTAGTCTTGGAAGTGAATTAAATCAGGAAGACGAGGAAGGCAATCATTGGGTAATTAACTTTGCAAGCAGGGTCATGAGTAGTTGTGAACGAAATTATACAGTGACCGAAAAGGAACTACTCAGTGTTGTTTTTTCTTGTTTGAAATTCCGTACATTTATATTGGGCTACCCAGTAACTATTAGGACATATCCATAGGTCAATATCGTTTTTAAGAAACTGTAAGCTCAACCACGGTAGACTCACCAGATGGGTGTTGATACTCCAAGAATACAATTTAGATTGGGAATATGTCCCTGGAAAAAAGAATATCATAGCAGACAGCCTGTCACGAGTGAACCTAGAAAAGGGAACATTTGAAGTGGATCAGGAGAGTATTGGTAAGATATATTATATTTTAAAATCCAAGAAAGAGCTACAGGAAGTAATCGTCAGGTTAAAGGAAGATCAAAGAACAGACTCCAAATTAATCAAAGTTAGAGAAAGGATAGCACAAAATGACTCTATTATAACAGCATTTTTCTGTATCCATGAAGATATAATTTTGATTCATCCTACAATTAAGGATCAAGTGTGGCAAATTTATGTACCAGAAGTAACGGAAGCAGCAATAATAAAAGATTATCATGAAAGATATGGGCATATGGGACCACTCAAAGTAATCAAGGCATTATCAGAACATTTGTACATCAAAGGAATCAATAAACGAGTGAGACAAGTCATAAGAAATTGCAAAATCTGTCAATTAGTGAAAGTAAATAATGAGAAAAGAACAGGAGCTATGATTACTATAACATCTAACTGCAGACTGGAGAAAACATTCCTCAACATATGTGGCCCCTTTCCCAGAAGTGGAGGAAGACAAAATAAATACATCGTAATTATTTTCGATCATTACACCAAGTACACGAAACTCTACTCCATAAGTAGAGCCACAACCAAAAAGATTCTAGAAGTTATTATTCATAAGTATATAGAAGAAGTGGGAAAACCAGAAACCACTGTGACCGATCATGGGACCCAGTTTCGAGGAAAGAAGTGGAAGATGGAATTGTTAAAATGGGGTATAAGGACATAAGACATCGGTATATCATCCTAATAGTAATCCGGCAGAACGTGTCTTGAGGGAAGCTGGGAGAATTTTACGTACCTATTGCCACAATGAACATAGTGAATGGAGCCAGTATTTTGAACCAGCTGAAACCTTCCTTAACTGGGCATACCATGAAACTATTGGAAGCAATCCTCATCAAGTGATGTTCGAACAACCACCACCATGAGAAATAGTATCATTAATTAATTTTCCTCCAGGAGAGAGAGTTGAGTATACAACCATAGAAATGCATAATAGGCTGCTTCATAAGGCTGAACTTCTGAACAAAAGAGAAACAGGAAAGAAGAAAAGAATTATTCAATATAAATTAGGAGACAAAGTATTAATTAAAAATAGACAACTACCTAGTTCTATAGAGGGTATAGCAAGGAAGTTACTATTACTTTATACTGGGCCATACCTAATAACCCAGGTAAAGGGTAACAATACATATGAAATAAAGTCAATTCCCAACAATAAACTAAAAGGGGTATATAACCAGACAGAGATGAAACTGTATTATGAAGAAGAATAAAAGAAGGTGAAGAATTATGAATAAAACAGTTAATTTTTAATGATGAAATGAAAAATAAACATGTTCTAGTGGGGGAGCTTTATGTAACCTTACATAATCAGTGCCTCTTGTTACATACTTGGTGAACTAAAGGTACGATATTCTTTAATAAAAAATAAAATACCTATTATTATTATTATTATTATTATTATTATTAATAATAATAATAAAAGTCAGTAGGTATCCCATTCCCCAAGTCAGAAAATGTATTACCCTAAAGTATTGTTACGACGGTCTACCCGATCGTCGTAGGTACAGTGGAAACAAAATAAGTACAAGACAACAATTAAGTCACAAATCACACCTTTAATTTTTACCGTTAAACAGTTAGTAATTAACAACACAATGTCTACAACAAATCAAATGAAAATTGTTCACATGCAATAAAATGTGCACTAATATTAAAACTCAACTGTATTACAATTATACCGTCCGAATATAAAACGCAACACTTCACTAATAACTACTTGAACGTACACAGTAATAACTCGAACCGCTCTGTAAATATATCGCACTAATACTCTCGAACCGCACAGTCAAAAATTCGCCTAATACTAAACTGAAAGTCGTTTGAGTACCGGTATTTATAGCCAGTCGAATATCTAGACGATTCCTAATTGCGTCGTAGCGTGCGTATGAACTACGTAATTAACTGCGGCCTTGACATAGTCCGCACGGCTGGCGGCGTCGAGAAGTTTCTCGTAGATGCATATACAAGCACGTACACCACACCCGTATACTCTGGATCTCTCTGGAACGTTCGACAAACACGTAGATTGTTCGTGATACCGTAACACGGCTCCCTCCTTTAGCCTGTTCGTCCCGAACTGGCAAACCGTCTCTACAGTTGTACTTAGCCAGGCGATATAGGTGGACGACCTTGAACTTTCGCTGTCCTTCCTGTTGAATCCGAGAAACAACATCGTTAATTCTTTTTTTCACAGTGTAGGGGCCTTCCCAGTTATACTGAAGCTTAGGCGAGCGACCACGACGGCGCTTTGGATTGAACAACCAGACCTGATCTCCTTCTTGGAAACCCACACTATTGCTGCGAATGTCATACCGAGTTTTCATTTTATCACTGGCAATCTTCAGCCGTCCTCTTACCAAGCGATTCATTTCTCGCAGTTGGTTTTCTAATTGCGAGGAATAGTTCTTTGGCTCTTGGGACTGAGTCTCAAGTGATCCAAACATCAAGTCCCCAGGAAGACAAATCTCCCGCCCAAACACCAATTTTGCTGGAGTCATGCCGGTTGTGTCGTGTACTGATGACCTATACGCCATAAGGAATAGTGGTATACGTTGGTCCCAGTCTGTTTGGTTCTCGTCAACAACTTTCGAAAGATGCTGCTCAAGTGTCCTGTTGAATCTCTCAACCATCCCGTCCGACTGAGGATGCAGAGGCGTTGTCCTGGTCTTGCGAATTCCGAGTAGACGGCATAATTCTTTAAACACTCCTGATTCGAAATTTCTCCCTTGATCCGTATGGATTTCCATAGGGGCTCCATAACGGCAACAGAAGTTGTGAACTAACAACTGCTTCGCCACAGTGGTAACCTACTGATTTGGAATTGCGTAGGCTTCCACCCACTTAGTAAAGTAGTCACCTACAACCATGATGTACCGGTTTCCATCGTCAGTAACTGGGAATGGTCCAGCAATGCCTATGGCAATTCTCTCGAAAGGTAGTCCAACGTTATACTGTCTCATTTTTCCCCTGCTTCTGGTTTGTGGGCCCTTGCTTGCAGCACATATTTTACACGTCCGAACCCATTCCTCTATGTCGTGACGAAGATGAAGCCAATAGAATCGCTGCCGTATTTTGTCAAGGGTTTTGTTAACGCCAAGATGGTCTCCAGATGTTCCATCATGCATCTCCTTCAAAACAGACTGCACTTTACTTCGGGGAACTATCAACTGCATGACCACGTCTCGTCCATCTGCACTTTCCCAAGCCCTTTTCAGCAATCCGTTTTCTAAACTGAGAGATTCCCATTGTGCCCAGTAGCCCTTCAGCACTTCGGTATCATGGCAGATATCTTGTCAATCCGGGCAGCGACCTTCCTCTTTTGCTGTCAAGATCGGTCCAATGTCTTCATCAGTCATCTGTTCTTGTCGACAGTCTTGTGTTGTCCAGCCGTCAGCCAGGGAATCTACAGTGATGGCTTGAACATGTTCGCTTGAGTTTTGTTCTTCCTTTCTGTGGCAATGTCGGCAGTCTTCCGGGCACGGTCTTCGTGATAAGCCATCTGCATTACCATGGAGGCGCCCCCGCCGATGTTGTACCTTGAAGTTCTACTCTTGCAGACGTTCGAGCCACCTTGCCAACTGTCCTTCCGGATTTTTAAACCTCAAGAGCCATGCAAGTGCAGCATGGTCGGTACGTAGTGAAAACTCTCTCCCATAAAGGTATTTATGGAAGTGTTGCAAAGCTCTGACAATTGCCAACAACTCTCTTCTTGTAACACAATAATTTCTCTCTGGTTTAGAAAGCGTCTTGCTGTAATATGCTCTTACTCGTTCTTCACCGTTCTGCACTTGAGACAAAACTGCTCCTAGACCAGTATTGCTTGCGTCTGTGTCTACGATGTACTTCCCTTCGGAAGCTGGAAAAGCGAGAATTGGCTGCGAACATAATGCAATCTTCAACGTTCTAAATGCTTGGTCACACTCTCTCGACCATTGGAAGTTTCGTTTATTTTCCGTTAGCTCATGTAGTGGCTTAGCAATAGTAGCGAAGCCTTTCACAAAACGTCGGTAATATGAGCATAACCCCAGGAAACTCCGAACTTCGTGTTTATTCTTCGGAACTGGCCAGTCTCTTACGGTGTCTACTTTATTAGGATCCATGCTAACACCCGCTGCCGAAACCAGATGGCCCAGATACTGTATTTCCTTCTGGAATAGAAAACACTTCTTCGGGCTCAGCTTCAGTTGTGCACCATGAATTCTAGTTAGAACTTCCTTAAGGTTTTCTAAATGGTCTTCAAAAGTCTTCCCGATCACTATGACGTCGTCTAAGTAAACAAGGCAAGTTTTCCACGTCAGGCCTCGGAGTATCAGGTCCATCAATCTCTCAAAGGTTGCCGGTGCATTACAGAGTCCAAATGGTATGACGTTAAATTGGAATAAGCCACTTGGGGTCGAGAAAGCGGTCTTTTCCTTGTCTTCTTGATGAAGACCCACTTGCCAATATCCACTCTTCAGGTCCAATGTGGAAAACCACTGTGCTCCAGACAACGTGTCGAGTGTATAGTCAACGCGAGGTAATGGATAGCAGTCTTTCTTTGTAACGTCATTTAACCTCCAGTAGTCTACGCAGAAACGCAAACCACCATCCTTCTTCGCACCAGCACTACAGGAGAAGACCAAGCATTTGACGAAGGTTCGATTACTCCCACTGTGACGTCTCCCTTGTTAAGATATCACAAATGTCGGGAACCAGTTCAATTTGTTACCTGTTAATTGAACTAGCTGCCGTTGTTAGTAAACCTTAATCACTAACAAATTATAACACTTTATTGTTCAGGAATTAAGCAAGGATTGTATAAATTTATTCACTCGTTGGGTGTCAGCAAAAACATCTCTTTATTAACATATTTATCTCTCATACTTTACTTTACTTTTAAAACTCAGATTCTAAAAATTTCTGCATTAAATATTTTGAAAATTTACTTCTTATTCTTTTTATATCAAAAGCATTCAGCTAGATATTGTTTTCAGTTCCACGGATCCGGGAGTCAACTTAGTTATGTTTTTATTACAACTTCAACCAAATTATTAGAAGAATAATTTTGGTTGTAAATTTTAATATTAATTTAAATCTAAACATCTTAATGTCATTACTACTTCATTACAGTGATTACAAAATATATATATTAAACTTTAAATTATCAAAAGTTCTTTACTGTTCTTTTGTTACTGGTCTTGTTGTTTTACAATGAATTTGTGTTACAAATATTATGTTTTGATATCACCTGAATGTAACATGTGTATGCTGTGGGGTCCATGATGGTCATCTTCAGTCCTCTTCTAGGGTGTGATCCACGGTTCCTCTTGATGTTCCATGAGGCTGATTGTTTCTGGTAGTCTCTTCCTAGACGATTAGATTTCGGTACTAGAAGTTCATCCGGTTGCTGTTTGTGTTTTCTTCTTTTGGAGTCGGTTGATTACTTTTTACTTTTAGTTACAGTTCTTATTTTGTCAGCACTAAAATCTGGTAAGTAACATTTCTCACCACTTACAGTTTGCTAAGAGATGTGTCGGCTGTTTCCTTTTTTTTACTATTATTTACATATTTCTTCACGCACTACATTATAATTTTGTTTTTATTATTATTATTATTATTATTATTATTATACTACATAGGTCAAACAGAACTCATTATAAACTTGATTAAATATTGTTTAACGGTATACACCTATGTGTATGTTCACAACACAGCAGCTACATCCTTACATCTCGGTGTCTATCGGGCGAGTGAATGCAATGTTTAGCGGCAAGGGTCAGTAGTTGGCGCGGTTTTACGCACTGAGAAAATAGTTTGTTCTTTTAAGTTATATTAATTATTTACTAATTAAGTCGTAATACATTATTTTACCTTTTGGTTACGAATTATGAATTTCTTTATTTATTTTGTACATATTTTATTTAATTAAAGTAATTATTATTATTAGCTAAATAACACCGTTCTTAACGTGTTGGTACGGGACAATCTGCACATTGTTGCATGAATCTAGGCATAGGTAAGGGGTGGATAATACTCTTACTTATATTGAAAGCAATTTTTTATTTGTGCGATTTAAATATTTTTTAAAATCGTCACATCCTCCTGCACTTAACGATGATGTTGGGGTGGTGGGGTAATAATTAAGATCTAATAAACACAATTACATTTGGGCACAGAATTTCATACTGAAATTTCTCTCTGTCAGATTATTTCTATCTATCAATTGATTATCTTATAACTTATATAAAATATTTAAATTCTAATACATCTACTACACATAAAATACACAAAAACATAAATCTACCTTATATTTAATTCTTACATCTACTACCGGTTTTTTCTTTGTTTGATTTCTTGACTCGTTTTACGGAGTTATACTCATGAGTATGTTACTAATAATAATACCGTATTGTAATCACAATCGAATTACTTTTAGTTTACTTGGCTAGGGATTATTTCTTTACTTCCTCGTCATCGTCATCTTCCTCGTCATCGTCATCTTCATCGTCATCTGACTTCCCATTTATTATATCATTCTCGCAGGACATTAGCTAAGGTTGATCAGGCCTCGCTATTATTCGTACGAGGGTTTTGAGTTTATACTCATTTATGATATATGATGTTGCAAAATCTTATCATATTCCTATATAAGTCTATACAACATTTTTTTATTCTCAATACTTAAGTAGTATTCTCTGTTTTCTATCTTTCTCGTAGTCGTGCTTCTGTATTTTGACACGAAAAACATTTTTTTATTTGAGACAGATGGCTTCCGCGAACGTAATTTTCTGTATTGGGTTCATACAGAGCTACAGTAACGGGGGTGATGAACTTATGAATTTTGTAGGGGCCACACCATCGGTATGATAGTTTCGCAGTGGTCCTATCAATGGCTTTACTCATTGGATGCGTTTTATACATTACTAAATCACCTATCTTATATTCTATTTGCCTATTATTCCGCTCATGGTATTTCCGTGATTTTTGTAAATTCGCTCTCAAATTTGCACGAGCTTCATTCCATATTTTTCTTACGTTATTAGTATTCATGTCACGGGGCAATAACTCATGGATTTTCCATTTCGTGGTTAAAGGATGGTTGGGTTTATATTTGTACAGTAAATCAAATGGTGTTGCTTTATGGCCTTCATGATACGCTGAGTTGAACGCAAATTGTATCCACGATACATTTTGATCCCAGGTTGTCTGGTCTTTAGCGTGATAAGATATTAGAGCTGATTTTAAGTTACGCAAGTATCTTTCTGCTAGGTTTCCTTGTGGTCTGTACTCGGTCACTGTAATATGATTTATCCCCAATTTAAAACACATGTCGTTAAATTCTTTCAACTTAAACTGAGGTCCATTGTCAGATATTAGGTTTAAAGGTGTTCCATAATCTTTAAATAGTCTTTCTTGTAGAATTTTTATTGTCGTAGATGCTAATGCACGTCGCATAGGATACATCCACACGAATTTAGTGAAGGAGTCTACACAAATTAATAGCATGGTATTTCCGGATTTAGAACGGGGATAAGGTCCAGAATAGTCTATGTATATCTTCGAGAAGGGAGTTGTGGGTATTTCTGAGATTAATTTTCCTACTTGACTGATTCTTGCTGGCTTGCTCAGGGCACAGATTTCACATTCTTTCACGAACCTTTTTATTTCACTGTTCATGTTTTCCCAATGGTATTCCTTGTGAATACGATGTATAGTTTTCCTAATTCCCACATGAGCTCCAATGGTCGATGAATGGTAGTATTCCATTAACACAGGTTTGATTACTTCCGGGGCGATTATTCTCAGTAATCTTCCGTTTGCCTTTTTAAAACAAAGTACTCGTTTACTCAAAGTATATTTGTCAGAATAATTTCCTTTTTCTATTTGTTCTATTATTTTGCACAATTTCGGATCTTGTTGTTGGTGGTATGCGAGGATAGAGCATCGGCTACTACATTTTGAGTACCACAAATATGTTGTACTTTGAACTTGTAGCAATTCAATCTTAACACCCATCTTCCAATACGACCTAACTGTTTTGGGTGGTTCAATAACCATGACAAAGCTTGATTGTCGGTCTCTAGTAGAAATTCCTTATGTTCCAAAAATGGTTTGAATTTGTCAAAGGCGAATACTACGGCTAAACATTCAAGTTCATAGGCTGAGAACTTCCTTTCTTGCTCGGTCAATGTACGGGATGCATAGCTGATCGGGAGTCTAGTATTATTTATTTCCTGGTATATTACGGCTCCTAATGCTACACTCGAACTGTCAGTCTGTACGACAAATGGTTTACTGAAATCTGCTAACTGCAATACCGGTGGGGATATTATGCTTTCTTTAAGTGTTTCAAACGCGTCTTGGTGTCGAGTAGTCCACTTGAATTTCGCTCCTTTCTTTCTTAAAGCATTCAATGGGGCTGCTATATCCGCTAAGTGGGGTATGTACTTATGAAAATAATTAATCATACCTAAAAATCGAGCTATACCTTTGGCGTCTCTCGGCGGTAAGAATTCTCGGATTGCGCGTGTACGTTCGGGATCGATGCTAACCTTACCTTCGGCTGATACTATGTGACCTAAGAAGGAGAATTGTTTTACTGCGAAATTCACTTTACTCGGGTTTACCGTTAGTCCAGCTTTCTTTAACCTGGATAATACTTCACGCAAGTGATCGATATGTTGATCCATTGACTCACTATATACTACTATATCGTCGAGATAGTGATATACAAATTTAAATTTAACATCATGAAAATTTTTTTCTAACAGTCTGCTACATACTGAACTTCCTTGTGATATACTGAATGGTACTCTAGTAAATTGGTATAGATTAAATGGGACAGCAAAAGCAGTTAAATGTTTTGATTCCTCAGCTAGTGGGATTTGATGAAATGCTTGGTTGAGATCCATTATGGTGAATATTTTCGCTTTTGTAAAATAGTGAAACGCGCTGTGAATGTCGGGCAGTGGTATCGATTCAAATTGTATACTCTTATTTAGCTGTCTATAATCCACGACTAGTCTATGTTTGTCAGTTCCTTTTGGTACTAGGAATGCAGGTGATGAGTATGGAGAAGTTGACGGTTCAATGACGTGCTGATCAAGGAGTTTGTTAATGTGGTTTCTCATTATTTCCATCTTGGGCGGTGATAATTTGTATGGATGAAGTCGTATTACCTTGTTGTCACTAAGATTTATTTTATATTCGATTAAATGGGTTAATCCTAACTTGGGAGCGAGTACTGTAGAAAATTCCCTTATTAACTTTTGAATTCTTAGTCTCTCATTTCCTTTTAAATGACTCAGACTAGACTCTTGGTGCTCTGATTGAATAGTTGAGGTTTCACAATTAACGTCGTTACTTAACTCGGAGTCGAACTGATATTTTCGAGTACGATCAAATCTGAAGAAATATTGTTTTGCATACATATCAAGGATTAAGCCAGTTTTACTTATAAAATCAGCGCCTAGTATTAAGTTTTGTCCTAACACTTCAGCTACTAGCAGGGGAATATACCAAGTAAAATTCTTTATTTTTAATTTCACCCTAATACTGCGCGATATCTTTAGGTTTTGTTTATTTGCGGTGGCACACTTTATGTTCACGTTTTGGCTACGTTTAACCAGATTATGATTATCTAATACGGTGGCTAACTGTTGACTAATTATACTACGGGTAGATCCGGAATCAATTAAACCAAGGGTATTCGTTGCTCCAAGGTCTATCTGTACGTAGGGTAGTTGGCAGATACTTGTTTTACATGCACCAATAGAGTTGCACTTCTCAATAAATCCTGTTAGGTAAGGGTCTATGCGTTTATTTTTATTTATTTTTACTCTATGATTATTGTTGTTTTTACCTTTCCTTCTGTTGCTGCGGAAGACGTAGGATTTTTGTTCTTCCAGCTTCACATGTTTTTTGATTGGTCGGTTTTCTGTTGGTAGCGCTTTTGTTTACATACCTTGCTAATGTGTCCGGCCTTTCCACAGTTATAATATCTTCTTTCCTCATTTACTTCGCTCGTAGGTTGTCGGGGTTTTGATCTAGAGTATGAAATATGGGGGTAGCTTTGGGTTTTATATGTACTTACGAATCGCTTATCGCGGTAGGTTCGGGTATCTGTTCCAATTGGTAGAGTTCGGAATGAATCTCTGCGTTGAGTCTGGGACATACAAACGCGTCTGTTCTGGTCAGAATACCAGACGTTGGACAAATGTATACAACATAGTTCTAGTTCGGTGAAAGTGGTTGGTCGCTTCATGAGTGCTAGGCGAGATCGCTCCTCGGGGGATAGTCCGACTAAGATATTGTCTACTAACTGTTGTTCACTCCATTTGACTTGCAGCAATAAAGCAGATTCTCTTATTTCAGATATATAATGAGCTAATCTCTCGTATGCTCCTTGTACACGAAGTACTAGATTCCGCTTCAATTCTTCGTAGATACCGGTGGGAATGAAATGTCTTATTAGGGTGGTATGAAGTTCTTCTATTGGGTGATTATGCCTTAAGGATTCTAACACACGATCTTTTAAAGGAGATCTACATTTAGGTAAAATTACTTGTAAAATCTGGTCATCTCTTAGTTGTCGCAGATCTTTTAATTGCAAAAGATGCTTGAGAAAATCTAGGAGCTTTGTAATATTCAGCCCATCAGTGATTGGTATGTCTGACAAAATATGTTCTACAGGGTGGGTTATCTTTCCATAAAGCTCTGTAGTTAGATTAAATGGAGTCGTCATTCTCGGTTTTTCCGGAGATTGATTCGTCGACAAGTGAGAAGGTAAATCGTAGATACAAGACCTATTCTCTAGTTCATTAGGGAGTAACGTAACATTTGCTGGTTGGATATTTACTTGTCTATCAGTTAACCGTTCTTTAAATGGATCTACATTGGATTCCTGCAGAAACTGAAACTTTACAGTACCGGTTTGCTGTTCTTGAGTAGGAGATTGGGTAGGGGAAATATTTAGTTTTGTCATTGCTTCTTCAATCTCTTCTAATTTAAATGATTCGGATCTTCGACGTAATTCGCGCATTATCTCGGGTAATTGTTGTAATGCTTCCTCCGCGAATTTTTGTATATTCGGTGGTGTAACTTTATCACCGGGCCAATTCAACAAATTGGTGATACGGCGGGTCAGATGTTCGATTCTTTGGGTGGTGCGTAAAATTACTGCGGGGGATTTTTCATCACGCAGGGTTTTTGTGATCGAAGTTAGTTCTGAATACTTATGATAGCATGTTTCCTTTTCGCTTTCAAAATCTAAAACACTTAAACGATTTAATAATGAGGGTTTGTCCAGTTTATTTTCACGTAACGTTTTGCGAAGTTCCGCGACAGTTACATCTGAGTATGGAAGACCACGCAATAATGCTTCATAGCTTAATTTGTCTTTCAACAACAAGTCAGGGTTAAATTGAGCCATTTTTGTTAATAACGTCGTTTAAATAAACGAAGTATTACGTACGACAAATCTTATATCAGCTTAAACACTTGTAAAGCTCGACTTCATTTAAACACATACATATATCTCTTATTACACATACAATCTTATATTAATTAATCAAAATAAACTTATCTCACAACAATTCAATTTTCTGTACTGTCACATATAATTAGTCGAAACAAAACGCTAATATCATTGTATAGTAGAGAGAATTTCACATACGAAAAGTTCATTCCTTTAACAATAGCACAAAGGGTCAGCTGTTTTGGGGAGTCGCATTGTTTGCATAGGGTGGTAACACAGGTAGGACAATTCAGAACAGGAAAGACTTCGTGTCGAGGATTGTCTGTTAGGTTAGCGAGGGGAGGTTTTGAATGAAATGCGTGCATACAAAAGGGGAGAGTTTACATTTCTCAACACGTATTTAACATGAACCAGCTTGTTCATACCGACAGGTTTAGAATGGAATATTTACCAGCGATGACTTGTTTATTACGGCAATCTCACGATACTAATATTATTATATCTTAATTAAAATTCTACTCATTTATTTGTTCCCGATTTCAGAGTGAATAAATTTATGTTTGTCAAAGTTATTGTTAAAGAGTTATAACAATATACAATATAATTATTAAAACAACAACACAATACACAATTATTATTATTTTTACAAAACAGAGTGGCGCACTTTTGTATGCGTCACGATGCTTCCAAACATTTTATATAAATCAGCAGAGTGGCGCAATTTTGTGACGTCTCCCTTCTTAAGATATCACAAATGTCGGGAACCAGTTCAATTTGTTACCTGTTAATTGAACTAGCTGCCGTTGTTAGTAAACCTTAATCACTAACAAATTATAACACTTTATTGTTCAGGAATTAAGCAAGGATTGTATAAATTTATTCACTCGTTGGGTGTTAGCAAAAACATCTCTTTATTAACATATTTATCTCTCATACTTTACTTTACTTTTAAAACTCAGATTCTAAAAATTTCTGTATTAAATATTTTGAAAATTTACTTCTTATTCTTTTTATATCAAAAGCATTCAGCTAGATATTGTTTTCAGTTCCACGGATCCGGGAGTCAACTTAGTTATGTTTTTATTACAACTTCAACCAAATTATTAGAAGAATAATTTTGGTTGTAAATTTTAATATTAATTTAAATCTAAACATCTTAATGTCATTACTACTTCATTACAGTGATTACAAAATATATATATTAAACTTTAAATTATCAAAAGTTCTTTACTGTTCTTTTGTTACTGGTCTTGTTGTTTTACAATGAATTTGTGTTACAAATATTATGTTTTGATATCACCTGAATGTAACATGTGTATGCTGTGGGGTCCATGATGGTCATCTTCAGTCCTCTTCTAGGGTGTGATCCACGGTTCCTCTTGATGTTCCATGAGGCTGATTGTTTCTGGTAGTCTCTTCCTAGACGATTAGATTTCGGTACTAGAAGTTCATCCGGTTGCTGTTTGTGTTTTCTTCTTTTGGAGTCGGTTGATTACTTTTTACTTTTAGTTACAGTTCTTATTTTGTCAGCACTAAAATCTGGTAAGTAACATTTCTCACCACTTACAGTTTGCTAAGAGATGTGTCGGCTGTTTCCTTTTTTTTTTACTATTATTTACATATTTCTTCACGCACTACATTATAATTTTGTTTTTATTATTATTATTATTATTATACTACATAGGTCAAACAGAACTCATTATAAACTTGATTAAATATTGTTTAACGGTATACACCTATGTGTATGTTCACAACACAGCAGCTACATCCTTACATCTCGGTGTCTATCGGGCGAGTGAATGCAATGTTTAGCGGCAAGGGTCAGTAGTTGGCTCGGTTTTACGCACTGAGAAAATAGTTTGTTCTTTTAAGTTATATTAATTATTTACTAATTAAGTCGTAATACATTATTTTATCTTTTGGTTACGAATTATGAATTTCTTTATTTATTTTGTACATATTTTATTTAATTAAAGTAATTATTATTATTAGCTAAATAACACCGTTCTTAACGTGTTGGTACGGGACAATTTGCTCGTTGTTGCATGAATCTAGGCATAGGTAAGGGGTGGATAATACTCTTACTTATATTGAAAGCAATTTTTTATTTATGCGATTTAAATATTTTTTAAAATCGTCACACCACTGTCAACATGTCCTGTACTAACCGAGACATTTCCTCTTGTTTAGATAATAGAGGCCTTCGAGGAGGTTGGCGTATCGGTGTTGTGTCCCCGGTATTGATGCGATGTTGCACAAGAGAGGTTCTTCCCAGTGACTGTCCCCGAACTGCAAAACAATCTTTGAATTCGTGTAAAAACTGTCCGAGTTCTTTTACCTCACCACTTGAGAGGTCGTTAGAAGATCTGTTCAATAATTCTTGCAGTTCCTCTGGTAATTTGGAAGTATCCGAAGAACTGGGTCTTCGTTGCGTTATTCCGGCTACCCAGGCCACAGGAGTCAATTTGCCTAGGAGCGTATTGCTTTGTAAAGTGATAGCTTGATCCAAAATATTCGCCACTCTAATAGGTACATTTCTGGCTTCGTCAGGTTTTACTAAACTTCTGGCAATTAGTATGCCCTGTGTGCTAACTACCTGGGGTTCGAATATAGAGCACTGATTGCCCCTAGTATCTACCGCAGTTCTAACCATGATGATCTTTTCGGAGTTTGGCGGAACAGTTATGGCCACTTGGTTTATGACGTCCATCGATTTTTATGCTGTCGTCATTGTTGATAGCATTATCTCTTCGCCTCCGATTCTCAAGACATTGTTTTTGAAGTCGACTATAATAAATCCGTATGCGTTCATAACGTCCACACCAAGGATTGCTTCATCCACAATGTCTGCAACAAGTACTTGACGATTAAACTCAAGTCTACCGAGGCGTAGGTGTACCTCCACTTTTCCATACACTTTTACATGCCGTCCAGTAGCTGTTTGCAAGCTGCAAGAGCACCAGATTGGCGTGAGATCTTTCACCACGTCGGGGCGCACAATAGAAACTGTTGCGCCTGTGTCAACTGTAATCGAGGTTGGCCTTTCTTGAACAAATCCGGTAACTACCAAGCTCCCGCTGTTTTTCTGAAGTGTAGAAATTGCGTATTGTCTAGGGGCTTCGTTCCTCCAGTTAGTCAGCACACGCCCCGTTGTACCGACTACTGCTCGTTTTCCTGCTGCTGAATTCTAACCCAACAATCTCGTTGTAGATGTCCAGGTTTTCCACATCCATAACACTTCGGTCTTCCATCCTTTCTTATTTTATTCTGTGGCGCCGACCGTCGCGTCTCTGTTCCTTGTTCTTCTTCCTCATTGTCTGTGCCGTCGCGATCTTTTAGCGCGCGCACTTTATGACTTGTCCAACCAGACGCTGATTTGGCGGTCTCAAATTGCAAAGCATGTACCAGGGCGTCCGCACTGTTCAGGTGTCTTGCCATTCATAACACTTGATGTAGTTCGTTATCTCGGACACCGGCAGTAAATGTCTGCATCGCAAAACTCGTTCGAAAATCTTCTGGCGCTTCAGGATAGGCCAGTCTAATTAGTCTGTCGATACTTGCTTCAAACTCTTGAAGGCTCTCCCCGGCATGCTGTCGCCTTGCTCTCAACTGGGTGCAGTACACATCTCGCAAATGTTTATCACCATACCATAATTCTAGAGCTTTTATCAACTCGGCATAGATGTTCTGTCTGTCAGGTGGCACTTTCTGTAGTAATTCTGCCGCAGGTCCTTTTAATGCAAGAACGAGTGAAACAGACTTGTCTTTCTCTGTCCAATTATTTGCGCATGCAGCAGCTTCAAATTGGCGGAGGTACGTTGCCCAGTGACTGCTTCCGTGAAAGGTTGGAGCTTTGACATGAACTGTCCCTACTGCAGGCAAAGTGACTTTATTAACTTATTTTCTGTGTCTTTTTCTGTCTTTATCACTGGTACAGTCTGTTCAGAAATTTGTTTTGGTTGAATCTTCATGCACTATTCAACTTCAATTTTAATTTGTTCTCTTATGTTTGCCATTGAGTTTTCTACTGCAGATATTTTTGTTGACATAACTTCTTCCACAGTCAAGACAGATTTTTCTACTTTAGCTATTTTATTTGACATGGATTCTTCTACGTCAGATATTCTGGTAACCTGATTATTGAGCTCACCTCGTAATTCACCTACGTCACCACGTAGGAGACCCAATTCTGCGGTAGTATGTTCTTGCATCTGCTTTTGTTCATGAATTAACGCTTTGATGCCACCTGCTTCACGTTTACGTTCCTCTTTTTGTCTTTCTTCTGTTTCTAGCATTAGTGCTTTCTGACGTTCCTCAGCTTCTTCTCTTTCCTGCCTGCGTTCTTCCTTTTGTCGTCTTTCTGCTTCTTCCGCCTCCTGTCTGCGTCTTTCCTCTGCTTCCAGCAGGAGGGTTTTCTGTCTCTCTTCTGCTTCTTCCGCCTCCTGTCGGCGTCTTTTCTCTGTCTGCAACAGCAGGGCCTGGAAATTTTCCATCATCTGAGTGGCATCCATTGTTTCCGATTAATTACGAATTACACTCGTCTTGTACAAAGTCCACTGTTTCCACTGTTAACCGTTCTATCCCAGTTCTGACACCACTGTTACGACGGTCTACCCAATCGTCGTAGGTACAGTGGAAATAAAATAAGTACAAGACAACAATTAAGTCATTAATCACACCTTTAATTTTTACCGTTAAACAGTTAGTAATTAACAACACAGTGTCTACAACAAATCAATTGAAAATTGTTCACACGCAATAAAATGTCCACTAATATTAAAACTCAACTGTATTACAATTATACCGTCCGAGTATAAAACGCAACACTTCACTAATAACTACTTGAACGTACACAGTAATAACTCGAACCGCTCTGTAAACATATCGCACTAATACTCTCGAACCGCATAGTCAAAAATTCGCCTAATACTAAACTGAACGTCGTTTGAATACCGGTATTTATAGCCAGTCGAATATCTAGACGATTCCTAATTGCGTCGTAGCGTGCGTATGAACTACGTAATTAACTGCTGCCTTGACATAGTCCGCACGGCTGGCGGCATCGAGACGTTTCTCGTAGATGCATATACAAGCACGTACACCACACCCGTACACTCTGGATCTCTCTGGAACGTTCGACAAACACGTAGATTGTTCGTGATACCGTAACAGTATCATACTATAAAACCTTTGCTGTAGATTAATAGTACACTAAACAATAAACATTTTATTAGTGAATAAACAGTGTAATGTGTGATGCTATAGAAGTGTAGTGTACACCAAGTGCGACAGAATATGATATGGGATATTAAAGAGACATCAATCACAAGTTGTGATAAGGATGCAGAAATATTGTAATAAATAATAAGTAGTTAGTAGTAAGTTATTATTGTTTTATTTTGTTAGGCCACAACGGCAATATTCTAATGTATAAGTAGGATATTATTATGTTTATTGTTCTAAAAGATCCAGGGTTAGGGAAGGAATTAATTAGAATAAATTATAAAGAGATAGTGGAAAATAAAATAGGGCTAGAGCAGTAATACATCTACAAATATAAAAGTCAGAAATGAACTAATTAAACACATCTAGTAAAATGAAAATATAAAAGAAAACTAAATGTAATAAAAAACACTTTCAGGTGATGACAGAAGGGTATACTGTATTAAATAAGTTTATGTAATTGTTATGAGAAAATAATGTTAAGGGAAATAATTCCTCAAAAACAAGAATCTTGTTAATAAAAAAACTATGGATTATCACCACTAAATTATAACATACAAGTATCTAAGCATATGTAATAGTATGAAGAAAACACTATGTAAATTAAATTTAATTAGAGTTAACCTTTATAAAGGAGTATTTTTCCTAAAAGGTGGAAGAACTAATAATATCTTAATACTAGCCTAATTACTAAAACTGTACCTAGGTTAGCCAATAAAAACTCATCAATTTCTTGGTTGCTAACGGTAACTAAGGTAACAAGATGGGTAATTGTTACTTTTGGATTTCAAGAGAGTACAATGACACTGAACTGATGTCCAGAAAATTTCACAAATATTAACTAATTTTCAAACCGTTCGCTATTCAAAACTGAAGAAAAGAATCAGCATCAAAAAACCAAGTCTCGGACATCACTTGAAACATATTAATTGAGGCGAGAATATACCAAAACATTGAAAATATATCCAGCAACAAGATGGTTTTGAAAATTGTACCCTAGTCGCTGCCATAGGTGAGAACTGTCTACCTCCATAAACTAAAAAACTACACATCACCACCAAGTAACGAACACTGGAACACTCGAAACCAGTACAAAATAAGTAAGTCTATAAGAAAACTTAGTGAGAACGTTTTAAACTTTATTTATTTAATTCAAAACAGTAAAAATATAATCTCATTAAACCATTCACAGCGGCCATGTTTCTGATTTGTCAGCTGTATGAACTCATGTAATCTGCGCTCTGGCATCTAAAATACGAACTTTTTGGCCTAGTCTTTAAGAATAAAATATTTTTATTGTAAATTATGATGCTTTTATCCAAGCATTTCTGACTTTCTTACAGCTCAAAGGATCCCCAAAAAAAACCCTGAGATAAATAATTTATTAATTTTGTTTATAACTATAATTGAATATATCTGTTTTATGATAGAAATACATTGTAACGAAACCTGATCGGTGTGTATCGAACTGTGTTGTAATTTTGTTTAATATTTGAATTCAAAAGTGTGTTATACGTTTACAGTTGAAAATTAAAGTTACAAGTTATGATGGATCGAAAAAATTATAATTGTCTTAAAAGAACTCCTTTAAATAAAAATAAAAATAAATTTGCAGTAATGTTGTTTGAACTATAACGTTGCTTAATTCAATAAATAAAGCGTACTAGCTGGTCGCTTGATGAAGGTAGCCGTCGCGTTGATTCTGGCAGCGAAACTCCTCCTCCAGGTTGACAGTCGTCTAAGTACGTAAAGTCAAGTCGCGTCTGGACAATAAAATTAATAAAATACACTTCCACGTACCTGGTCGTGATTCTGGAAGTTCGGAAGTTCACTTTTTTAATAAATTAATAAGCTGCCAAGACGGTTTACAAAACCAGCTTGCTTTACTTACAAGGTTAGGTTACCTTGTTTAATAATGGGCGCCACACAGGTTTATTTCGGGAAAATCCCGTGTAAAACCCATTAGTCAGATCAAATAATTATTAATTTTCTTTAAAAAAAACTGATATTGATGTTTATTGCCCTTATGGCAATTCAAATTCAACAACGTATGATTTCTACTAAGAGTTACTTTGATTATTCTGAATTAATTATTTATGTACTTTTCGAAATAAATTAAGTCAAAGTTATGCTGCTAATAACTGGGTTTTATTTGTACCCTTGATGATGAATTCAAACAAACATAATTAAGAAAATACATTGATATACAATTGAAATTGTTTCGTTCACTTACCCTATTACACTAGCTCAGAGCATAAACAACTGTTCTGGTTATGTCCAGATAAACTTTACTTTAAACATTAATTTTATTTATATCTCGGGTGTAAATTCTTTGAAACACAAGAAAGAATGCTCATGCCTACACAAAAATTAATTATTTCATAAAACAATATTGACTAGTAAGGCCTTGTTGTTTACTAACAAAAATCAAACCTATTTATAGGTTAGGCGTTCGTCACGCTTGCTTAATTATTCACAAAAGTTATATAGTGAGACCACTTAAGACTAACATCATTCTTAAACAGGATTGACAAATCCACTAAATAAATTCAGTCATTGTGTAACACAGAAAATGTTTTGGTGTTATGCGTCAGTACAAATTTTGTTTACAAAATATATATATTAGTGCACTCAGAGTAATGGAATAAATTGTCACGATGTTACCTCTTTATTTTAATCTTTTCGATTAAAATTTAATTAAACACTCCAGTGGTCGGATTGTAATGACCCTGGCTTTACACTACACACGCACTTGAACAGAGAATATTTGTCCGCTTCTGACTAAAATGGATCTTTTATAATACTATTTAATTATTTTCTCCTGTTCGATATATCCCGCACTAAATAAAATAAATACTTCACATCGATGCACTGATTCTAGGTAGACTGTATTGTAGTGACTTGTTGTTGCCGAAATGATTCAATGGACGCACTATTACATGAAGCTATAAGTTAATAAAATTTTGATATGACGAGCGACACCTTTCGCTCTCGATGATTGTCAAAAGTGTCTAACGGAAATTACCTGCATTCCGTTATATACCCCCTGTTTTGATAAGGCTTAGGCGATTGTTTTATTTAGTAAGCTATTTTCTGATTGGCTTAACCAGACGTTACGAAAATGACGCATTGTTTTCCAACTGTCACTAACCGTCTTTTTGCTAAAATGATTGACAGCTAACGTTGTTGTTGTTATTGACAACCGAATTTCTTACTTTCTATTTACAAATGATGCTAACGCATGTCACGCACTTATTATAGTTGCGATCGTGGTTGTATCGCTATCAAATTAAAGGATATTTTTTACTCTTTAATTTGATATAGTTTGACACTGGTTTATTTACACTTTCACTGACATTTTTTTAATAAATAATGTTCAGGTATATGGTTTAGCGCTGTCGTCTGCTAGCGACGCCGGCTACGATTCTCTCTTATCAATACATTATTTGTGTTGCACATCGCGTTTTCACTTAAACGTCTGTGTTGGAACACTAATATATCCGTCTTTATACTTATTTATTGAATATAATTATTAAATCTTAACTTACCGATGTAATACACTGCTATGAACTATCCTTACTTCCTAATGACATTTTGTTTACACTACTTAGCTCTATGCTACTCATTAATGATTGAGTTATTACTTGTATAATACATTAACAATGCTTACTGCTACGCTTGGTATAATAATTGTTCAGTGTATGTTATTTATACTAGTAGACTTTTCTACTTATCACCTTACTGACAATTGTTCGTTTTAGGCGTTGCCTAGGCCTACCTTTTATATCGGGTTTATGCCTTAATAATGATCATTAGTTATCTTTGGTACATTGGTGAGGTAACTTACTTATATAAGGTTCCCTCTTACAATTATATTTTACTTCTTATGATTACATTTGAGATTGTAATACAGTTTCAATTTTATACTGTGGCCATAGCTACAGTGGCGTCGCCAGATGTAGTGGCACCCGGGGCGGGCCGTCCTCGTTACACCCCCCTCCCACACACTTAACTATAAAAAGCTGAAAATACTGTAATTAGCTAACTTGTTGCAAAGAACGAATTTGAATTAAATTAAATAAAACATTTATAACTTATGGAACTGTTTATTTTTAGGCTAAATACATTTTACAAACTAAATAGGTAGGCTAATTAGGTAGGCCTACTAATTCAAGAGAATTAGCACATCAATATCTTAAAACCTGCTTTTACGTGCTTTATATGAAGCAAATTTTGAAATTACACTATCAAAATCAATACTTTTTGCCACTTCATGTTCAATGGATAACATAGCTAGGTTCGTCAATCTAACCTGACTGATTGTGGATCTGAGGTAACTTTTGATTAATTTTAGTTTCGAAAAACTTCTCTCGCATGAAGCAACTGATACACATATTGTGAGAAAAAACCTTAAAGCTAATGTTACATTTGGTACCGAATCTGAAAAGTCATATTCGGTAATAAATTCTAAGAAGTTCAAACTGGTCCACTTCTTCGTTTTTTCATTTGAAATGCCTGCTGCCTGAAGATGCCTTCTCAACCGCAGGATTTCTTTGGGGACATCTACGTCTTCTTGAGAAAATTCATCATATGTCTTAGTCAAACTTTTGAGAAGAGTCCGAAGGTCTGGTTCGTTTGCATTCATCAAATTATTAGGCTGCAAAATAGCGAAGTGGGAGAGGACTTGTTCCATACCCTCACAGCGTGTCACCATCTCCTGGTAAAACGTATCTATGCATTCGAGCATTGCCCGTTGTAGATCTTGCGCCCAAGTGAGTCCTTCATCCCTGGAATTTTCACCAGGTAGCATCTTTTTCACTCTTCTTCTTTTTTCTGTGGGGATGTCCAATTTTTGACACATATTTTTTGCAAACTGAAGAGCACCTTCAACAATATCTCTACGTTTGTCCTTCAAGAACAGCTTAAGATCATTCATTTTAACTACACATTTTTCGAGGTTGATTCCTTCCAATTGCAAATATTTTTGTGTGTAGTTTACTTCCTCTAACACTTGCCCCCACAATGAAAGGTAGCATAAAAATGAGAAGTCGCTGATTGCAGGCAGTAGGATATGTGCAGCTCCTCTAGTTTCGACTGTCTCGTCGGGCTGGCATAGTTCTTCAACAGCTTCGATTAGCTTTTCAAAGTTACCCATGACGGGTTTTATTGCTTCGTGATGGGCACTGCATCTAGTCTCAGACAGACGTTTTACAGAAATGCCAACATGTTGCATGAGAATTTCCCATCTGCGGGTCGATGCGGAAAAGAAGCTGTACACACTTTCTAATGTCCCAAAAAAAGTCACACATGAAGGGACAGTCCCAAATGCATGTACTCCACAGAGGTTAAGTGTGTGATTGGAACAAGGAACAAACATTGCTTTAGAGTTAACTTCTTTTATCCTTGCTTGCACTCCAGTGTGAATTCCCGCCATCGTCGAGGCACTGTCGTATCCCTGACTTCGACACATTTATATCTAACCGGTCTTTCTCGAGGATCTTAAAAATTTCTTCCGTAATGTCAACAGCCTTTTTACCAGTCAATTGAAAATATCCTAGGAATGATTCCCTAACTTCCACTTTTCCAGATTCAATATGCACATAGCGTATAACCTCACACATTTGTTCAATGTGCGAAACATCTCTTGTACTATCAAATAGAAGCCCGTAGTATTTAGCGTTTTTTATGTCAGACAAAATCTTTTCTTTTACACATTCACCCAATATCGTGATAAACTCATTCTGCGTAGAAGGAGACAAGTAGCTGACTAAAACTTTTCCTAACTTTACAGCCTGCTAATCTACTTGACACAAATGCTCTTTTAATATGGGATCATACTTTGAAAGGAGATGAACAAGTTCTAAATAGTTGCCTTTATTTGCAGCCATTGCGTCCTCCCTATGACCCTGGAAAGGAAGATTTTGTTTAGCCAAAAATAAAGTAACATCCAATAATCTATGTAAAATGTACGTCCACTTTTTTCTTTCTTGTTCTTCCTTAGTCTGATTAATGTTGTCGATTGTTCTATTTGCATTAAGGCTTGCTTGTAATGTTTTCCATTTTTCTAAGCATGTTAGATGCTGCTCAGAGTTTTCATGATCTGATATCTTTGGATTGAGCTTCCACCAAGATTGAAATCCAGTAAAGAATTTTGATGAGGTGGTAGAATTTACATTGGTGGTGAAAAGTTTGCAACAAAAACAAAATAAGCTTTGTTTTGCTAGTGAATAGGCCATCCAAGTTCTCAATATTTTTTCACCATTTGCCAAACTCTTGTAGAACCAATCAGTAGTTAACTGACGATTTGTTCCTTTGGATTTATCACCTGATCTTTGAATAGTAACGAACGGGCCGTTCTTATTTTGAAATTCACTACTTCCTCTTTTAATCAAATCAGTTCTTAGATCATGTGGAACAATTAAAGGCCAATCACCAATATCAGAATATAGAGACAAGTTTTCATGTATTTCTTCATCTTCTCTAATTTCATCATCGATGTTTTCTTTAACAGCTTCGTCTTCTTCTTGTATTGCAATTTCTTCATTTTGTCTTAATCTTAAATCATTGTTGGTTTCTTCAATAATAATCTCTTGTTTCCTAACAGAAAACGAGCATTCATCTTCAACATTCGATTCTGTCTGATTTTGAATCTCTTGAGATTTTTTTGTTATTCCTTCCTCGTCCTCTAATAATACGGGTTTACTTTGGTTTTCTTTGGAAATCGTCTGGATTTCTTCCCCATGTTCATCCAAAAATTCACTCCTTGAGTGCTTTTTGAAGATGAAGGCTCAATGAATTTTAGCATAGATCCAGTCATTGACTGCAACTCCATACATTTCGCTTTTTGCTTTTTTCTCTGTTGTGCTCCACTTGGTCGATTCCTTTTCATGATAGTGTATCTGAAAATAACGACACTGATAGATATTGCTAATGACATGATAGTATTTATTTTATTTCATAATTTACTGAGCGTAGTTTAAATTAGCGGTGCTAATCGGTCGGTCAATAACTACTGCACTCAATAATACTTTGATTTTATAAAAAATCTGCATTACGTCATTATGCCGTTTAAGATCAAAATAGGTTTGTAAATATAGCAGTACCAGTTGGTGCCCTGATTAATATACATAATATATTATTACGGCATGTATACAACTAACCATTAAAATAACATTAAAATGAGCTGTTTCTCGAGCGGACTTTGGTTGCTATAAACATTTGTTACAATTTTATTTTTCTTTCAGGTGCTAATAACAATGTGTATTTATCATTCTAGTATTTCCCCGATAATTAGTAAGCAATGTAATTAGACAAATCTCGGAAAGAGCTAGTAATATTATTGTATATTTCATTAGTGTTTAAACTATTATATTAAAATTTATTTACATTGTCGTCTTATAAATCTTTTTAATGCAAATTACAATTTGCTTAATGCAGCTATTTCGTAAAGCGAGGGAATGGATTATGCATTAATTCAATATAATAATTTCTAAAAATACTACCAAAAACTATGAAGAAAAAACGGTAAATAAACATTCATTAAATGCTTGTAATTGGTGAAAATGGTTGAAATCAATGAAGGTCAGCAAGATAGAGTTAAGTTTTTTTATTGAATTAGTTGTGCACTATTATACTGGCGAAATGTACAACTGCAATAACATTAGGCCTACAATTAATGAACAATAGCACTGGTGAAATGTAAAACTGCAATAACATTACACTTAAGGAAAATAAAACTGCTTTTAAACTATACGCTTTTAAATTATATGTTTATAACAAGAATTTTAGAAATATTTATGAGCAAACGTTAATTTCAATTGTGATACTCCATTTAATAAAATCTAAAGTACATAGAATTTTGTACATCGAAACATAAAAATGGTTATTTTAAACAAAATTTATAGTAGGCAAATTAATATAAAATTGGGAAACATTAGAATTTATAACAGAATAACATATTTTTATGAATAATTAACAATAATTCGGTGTCTTTAAGTCACCGATGACAGCTCCGGTACATAAAAACATTTTATTATGCACGAACATTTCTAATTTTGATCACCGTGTTGTATTCTACGCGTAATTTTATTGAAGAATGAGTCCAAACACGCACGACACAATTACGGTGTAGATAATTAATATTATGGAAAAAATATATCTGCAGAATGCCTGTGTACAATCCCTATTTAAAAACTAAAAGAATAACGCAACGTTCCTTTAGTGTAAATTCCACCAATTTTAATATTTAAAAATTTCATCTTATTTTCACTATTTCAAATCATTTGGGCTTCATAATTATTAATTTAATAATTATATTATTTTAACGTTTGTTTATTTACTTTTACAATAGACCAATGAGCTTTCTGCGTTTCGAGCTTGAAAGGCTCGTTTCGTACTTTTGAAACTGCCGAAGGCCGCATTACAAGTTATTTGGTCGATAACACCTTCGTCACTGTTTATATAAAAGGCCTACATACGGTATTTACAAAACCATTTACAATATTTAAAAATGTTGGATTTTTATCCGAGTTATTTTGTATTGCTAAGCGTGTTTGCTTGCTTGCGTTACATTATTTTGCATATAGCCTTCTTGAGTCAAGAAGAGGGCCTCCTCCTCGAAATAATACATCACATAAAGAAATAATAATTACATCACAATATTGTCCTAGCTTGAGTGTGTAAAAACGTGGCGGTATTTGCAGAATTCCTATTTAAATATTCATTTAAGAAAACAAGTTCGTGGGGCAGATAAACAAACCTGCATACGTTCTATAGCCATATCATATAACCTTTAAACAGTATTTCTCGTCAGATTCGTACCGTGTCAAGTACTTACCTTCAGTAAATGAATGGTGCACATACAGAAACTCAAAATAATTAAAGGACCACTCTGCACCATGCCACTATAAACAGCAAAAATTGAATTTTTGTTGAACTGAACTGAAACTGTACAACATGCATCACATTCACAACACTGGGCTGAAACAAAGAGTGCTCCGGCGCGGGAGTCTGGTGCGCTTGCGCAGAATTAGCCAAATCAGGAAACGCAACTATCAAAACACCCTTCGGCTTACGGACGACCGAGCGGTGCCGCACAATATGTGTATCAGTTGCTTCATGCGAGAGAAGTTTTTCGAAACTAAAATTAATCAAAAGTTACCTCAGATCCACAATGAGTCAGGTTAGATTGACGAACCTAGCTATGTTACCCATTGAACATGAAGTGGCAAAAAGTATTGATTTTGATAGTGTAATTCCAAATTTGCTTCATATAAAGCACGTAAAAGCAGGTTTTAAGATATTGATGTGCTAATTCTTTTGAATTAGTAGGCCTACCTAATTAGCTATTTAGTTTGTAAAAACCTTCGGAAGTGCAGATAGGCGAGCTAGATTTGGCATTCTATCTAAAATGCCAAAAAAGGCATTTTTTTTAAAATAAATTATTAATTTAAAAAATGCGCAATTCTTTTAAAAAGCAACTTCTACAAAAACAAGGATAGGTTAGGAGTGCTTACAAAAAATCTCATAATTGATTTTTTTATATACACTGAGAAAAAATTTTAACGCAAAAATTACTCGGTCGTTTTATAATCGAAGTACAAGCAATCAAACTTACGATAATTAAAAGACTGCAATACAAATTTAACTGAACAAAAATTACGTATTTACCGAAACGTTTTAAACTCGTATTACTCTAGTGATACCCACATAATACGCCCCTCTTCCTGGGATTGCACACTTCAATCGAAATGTTGATGTGATTAATTTGTAGATCTAGTAATTCTTTTTTATTTCTAAAATTTTTTTTCGCCCTAATTTTGTCACCCCCCTGAGTGTGGCACCCGGGGCGGACCGCCCCCCCTGGCAACGCCACTGCATAGCTAATCTTAGTTATAGGCATTAATAGTTATTAGTCATTGTTGATTTATTCTCAGCCAAATACTGTTGCTGATATTATATTATTCGGGTCGTTACTTAATTATTTTTATTAACATGTGAAATTACATTCAAGTTATTCACTGACTCGCTTGACAGCTTAAAGTGAATTTAATTTGTCCATTAGGTTGTGTCAGTTATAGTATTGGTTGTAGTGTCAAGCAGTGTTTTGTTTACTGCTTCTTGTGGCACTTCTTCTTCTTTCTTCTTCGATGGTTCTTCTCTTCTTCTCTACTTTCACCATTATATTATCTACTTACATTACCTTCATGTATTTATTAATTCTATGGGTATATGTCTAGGTTATGTAACACTTGGTCATGTTACATATTATACTCCCCTCTCAAAATTGATAATTTGAGAGAAAATTTTATTTTTGATAAAATTATCATTTCAGTTCAGTTTTAGTATATTATTACTGCTTTTTGTCTTGTACTCTTTGCATTGAATTTAACATACTATTAGTGTGTTGCACTATATTGAGTTCTTGGCTAGTGATATAATTCTTAGCTTACTAGTATTTTTTCAAGTTTCTCATATTCTAAGTCATTTAATTACAATAGGTTTCACTTCTTAAATTAACAATTTCCTGTCTTACAATAATACATTTTTTCTTTCTCATTACATATCTTTATTTTCGTGATAAATTCTATGGTTCTTTCATTTTTTACCTCACAGATTTTTTATTAATAATCCTTGATATATTACCATATAATTCCCTAACATTTGTAGTGGGTTCGGAGTCAGAGGGGCTCTATTTGGCATCCGTTCTCCGCCGTTCCTCAACTACACGTCCTCAGAATCAGAGGCATCCTCATCTCTGTCTGGGACAAAATAAAAATTGCACGTAGCAACAGTTGCACTATCACAACACATAAAATATAACATATCATTCATTTTTCAATAATATAACATATTCAATATAACATTCAAGGTATTAGAGGTTTCATTTGTATCACATTTCATTCTTTTATACTTTCTAACATACTTCCTTTCACAGGTAATTATTCCCTTTCAGACTTGACATATTGGCTATGTTCTTTATTAGCCTTGTTGTTACTTTTCTATACTAGTTGGCAGTTTGTTTTGGTTCATCTGAGTATTCTTAAAATTACACACTTATATTGATCATCATACAATCATGCAGTTGTTTCTTAAATATAGAGTTTACAATATTTCACTCTTACAATAGTTTACAAGTTTTACCCTCCTCAATAGTTTACAATTATCCTGAATTATCAGGGTTTACAGTATTCATCTACTAAACATTTTTGTTAGATATTCTCTGACATATCTTGTTGGTAAATACAATAGATACTTTTTTATCGTCTAATTAATATTTTTTTTTTTTTTATATTCCTTGATAACAGTAGTATTTTGACACTTATTTTGTTATTTATTTTATTCTAACATATTATTAGACAATAGTTGACTTTCTCTTCCTTCATTCCATAATAAATATAGCCATCCTCTTAAATTACTCACTTTGGTATTCTGCCTCTCTACTCCTTCAAATGCTAGGTTTCAAATCATTTATTCTGGACGATTTTATATATATAATTCTTTGTTTGGTTTAATTTAACATAGGAGTATTAGAGTAATTTTATATCGTTATCTTATGTACATTTTTGTTATATGATACTCTTTTGTTCTACACAATATAATAGATATCTTCCTTATCATTAGATTATTTGGTTTAAAATACACATTTTTCTATCATCTAATATGATAAATCTGGTTCTCATTCAATATATAACAGATAGTTTTGGTACACATACTTATATTACACACTCTTTATAACACAATATGGTAAATGGGCTTGCTATAGGCAATTAGCCACTCTCAATACCTTGGGTATAATACATGACCCTCCTGATTACTAGTTTAATCCTTTTACGGTAGATACTTTTAACATTTCTTATACACTCAACACTCTTGTGGTAATCGTCGTACCATAATATAATTTGTCCTTTTATAATAATAATTACATCTATTGTTTATATATTGGGGTTCTATGGGGCTTTTCCATTCTGTTGGGTTCATTGGTTGGGACAATTACGTTTCACAGGTACCCTTTTTTATAGCTGTCTCTAGTACAACATGTTTACGATAGTTGCGTTGGCACCCTACAATAACATCTCATAACAAACTTCCTTACATATAGTATTTCTTTAACGATGCTTGGTTGTAGGTACCTTTGACCTTTTTATTTATTATATCGGTAAGTTCATACGTATTATTTTTATGGTCCTTTGTTATGGTATAAGGGCCTATGTACAGTACTAGTAGTTTTTTGGTGATGCCCTCCATTGTGCTGGGCAACTCCCTATTCTTCAGTGGTACCTGATCTCCTATGTTATATTTTATTACTCGGGTTGGCACTTGTTTATATTTTCTCCTTCGTTGTTTTAATTTTTCCATAATTATGTTATGGTAGTGGATCCTGTTAAATTGATACTCCTGACTCTGGGGAAACTGAATTATGTCACTAATCTCTCTAGGTGGAGGCTTCTTGAACATTGCATTATAAGGTGTTGTTTCAATTGACTGGTGGTGTGCTAAATTAATAAAATCTTCCGTAGCTGGGATGTATTCACTCCATTTCCTTTGTTGACTGGAACAATAGGTTCTGAGAATCCGGCCAACTTCCCTTAACACTCTTTCGGATGGATTACTGCTGGGATGGTACACTGAGGTTTTATATGTTTTTACTCCACGTTCCAGCAGTGTGTCTCTCCATCTCCGTCCTTTGAACTGGGTACCATGGTCCGTTATTATTGTCTTCGGACAGCCCACTTCAGGTATATAATTGAGTGTGACTATATTAAGTATTTTGTTGGTAGTCGCACGATTCATCGGATACAGCTTTACAAACTTAGTATAGTGGTCGAACATGATTAATAAATACTTATACTGTCGTCGACCTCCACTTCTGGGAAATGGACCACAGATGTCCACAAAAACTTTCTCTAATTTGGCTGATGAGGTTATGGGAATCATCTGCCCCTCCTTCCTTTCGTTGGTGCACTTCACCATTTGACATATCTGACAAGTTTTAATATACCTTCTCACCCTTCTGTTGATGTCTTTGATGTACATGTGGTCCTCCAGTGCTTTTATTACTTTAACTGCACCCATGTGTCCATAACGAATATGGTAGTCCGTTATGACATCCTTCTCTAGTGTCTTAGGTATGACTAATTTCCAGATATTATAGTGACATTTAGTTTTAACAAATAATACATTATTAAATACACAGTAATAAGGGGTTATTCTATCATCTTGATCATTCAGTCTTTGGAAAATTTGTACTAATTTACGGTCTTGTTTTTGGTGTAGTTCTACCTCCTTGACTACATCTTCCAACTCTGTCCGACTCTTTAAGATGTTGTAAACCTTTACTATTGTTTCTTTCTCTCCTTCCTAAGTCTGGTTGGTAATATTCACACGTGACAGTATATCAGCTGCTATGTTCTTTATCCCTGGGACATATTCCCAACGGATGTCGTATTCCTGTAGACTAAGGTCCATCTTGCTAAACGACCATGACTTAGCTTGCAGTTTTTTAAGAAGGATATGGACTTGTGATCCGTCCGAACAGTAATGGAATATCCTAGTATATAGGTTCGGAATTTTCCGCATGCAAATACTACACTTAAAAGCTCCTTCTCTGTTACATTGTAATTCCTTTCGCATTTATTTAGGGTTCGGCTAGCGAAACTTACAACAAGATGGTTTCCACCTTCGTCCTCTTGGTATAGAGTAGAACCTAGACTGATGTCACTTGCATCACAGTTGAGATAGAAAGGTTTGTTGAAGTCTGGGTGATGTAGTATCACTGTCTCTAAGAATTTTGTTTTGATTTGTTGAAATATAGCTTCTTGGGTTGGTCCCCATGTCCATTTGTCTTTTGAGGATAACTGTGGAGATAATTTGGTTGTCAACTCTGAGTAATTATTCTGAAACTTACGGTAATAATTACATAACCCTAAAAATGACTGTAGTTGTTTTTTATTTCTGGGTGTGGGAAACCTTTGTATGGCCTCAATCTTTTCTGTGGATGGTGTTATTCCCAATTCTGTCAGTTGGAATCCTAGAAATTGCACCTCTTTAGCAATGAGTTGGGACTTTTCTAGTTTTAATGTGATATGGTTTTCGGACAGTTTGTTCAGTACATGGTCTACCCTCTGACAATGCTCCTCCCAGTTTGTAGATGTAATTAATAGGTCGTCCACGTATACAGTAGTGAACTTAAGTGCTTCCTGCCCCAATACTTGGTCCATACATTGTATAAATATCGCTACAGAATTTATTAACCCGAAGGGCAACCGTTTGAAGTGGTAGTTGCGTCCCTCGAATATAAATGCGACGTATTTCCGGCTGTTGGGGTGCAGCTCCACTTGCCAGTAGCCGCAGACAGTGTCCCACGAACTGATGAACTGTACTCCATGAAACTTTTTCAAAATTTCTTCGATTTCACCCGGAGATGTCCGGTTATTAATTAAATGTTTATTTATTTCTCTCGCATCTAAACAGAGTCTCACCTTCCCATTCTTCTTTTTAATTGCAACAATGGGGCTGGTATAAGGTGATTGGCTGTACTCTATAATATCGTCTTTTAACAACTGGTTGATTTCAGTGTGAACTGCTTCTTTAAGAGAGTATGCAATTGGGTAAGACTTGCGGTTGAAGTTGACAGGTTCCTTAAAATTTAATACACATTGATAGTTCTTTACCTTTCCAGGAAGATCTGAAAATACATGTCTGTACTGGTAATATATGTTTATTAACATTTCGAGTTGATCTGGACTTGGTGAGTGGGTTCGGTTGGTTGACTGGAATTGTCGTATCTCCCTGATCTTCTCCTCCCACAAGCTGTCGTTAGTGGTCGGGTATTCAAGTTCATGACTGGGCATTTGATAACTTGGGTTGTTCATTCTTTGGATGTGGTAAACGGTTCGTTCTAGAGGAAATTCCATGCTTCCAATAATATCTGCCGTCCACTCTGTACTTGACATATTTAAAGTTAACTTTCCTCTACTTAGATCAATTATAGCTGAGTATTTTCGTAAGATGTCACAGCCGATTAAACTGCGAAATGGCAATCCTGTTACTATTAAGAATATCATTGGTATTTTAACTCCTCGACTGGTTACTTCCAGACTAACCTGTTTCTTTACAGACTTATTCTGGCGTCCAGTAGCTCCCATCAGGATGATATTGGTAATAGGTAAAGTTGGTGTTACAGCTCTGCTTTCCTCCTGAATGCGGTTGAGCTCGGTGTTGCCCATTAAGGAAACGTTCGCTCCCGTGTCAATCATTAAGGTTGCGGTTACTCCATTAATTTGTGCCGTCACGTACACGATATCATGGGTGCACTGATGGTGATTAGTTCCTTCCTCTTCTAATAATTCTTGTCTTATATTTTTAAGGTAGTGATTGTATAATATTGTAATTTTATTTGAATTTGTGCCGTAATTGTACCCAATAGAATGGATCAGCGAGGGGTCTATGTCGTTTCTCACTGCCGCGAGGCGTTTAAAGAGATGGCATTCTCTTCATGGCGCCTGTCCTGGGTATCTACTTGATTTCTATCTTCGGTTTCCGGCCGTCCTCCATGATGGTTCTGTTCATGGTCCGGAGCGAAGTGCACTTGCGGCCGATAGTCATTGTTGTGGCTGTCGCCCTCAATACTGTTACTTCTCCACCGTCCTCCTCTTACATTTCTTCTATCCCCACTGAAACTATCTCGTCGCTGGTAGTACCGCCTTCTACCTGGGTCGTAGTTGGCCTGAACATAATTAGCTCTACAATATTGTTGCGGTGGATTATTCCCGCCTTGGTTGTGAGGTCGGTTTGGATTATTGTTGTAATTCTGTCGCCTATTATTATTATTATTGTAGTTACTATTATTATTATTATGGTCATTATATTGGCTATTAGGTCTACTGTTATTGTCATTATTATTGTTATTATTGTAATTTTGATTCGAGTTGTTATTATTGTTATTAAAATTACCTCTGTAATTTCTGAAATTTGGATTATTATTATTTGGATTACCGCCCCTATCCTGGAAGTTGTCGTTCCTCTGGCGACTTCTTCTGTAATACCCTTCGTGCTCTTGGTCTTCGAGTAATGCTGACATGGCTTGTATGGTCTTAACTTGTCCCCACTGGCGTGCTTTGGCGACTCCCTCCTCGAAGTGATAAGAAAGCTTGGTAACGAGGCACTCCTCTGGTATTTTTGGTTCTAGGTTGCGTGCTAAACACACCTTACCTAAGAAATAGGATGTCATCGTAGCTCCTCTGCCTGCATCATATTTACCATGGCATATGTTATCGCGCACTATATTTGTGTTGCCTCCGACCAATACTTCGCACGAAATTGTGTTTTGAACTCGTCATAATTGTTGACTTCATGGCGTGTGGCAGTCCACCAATTGTCATAAATCTCCTTAAAATATTCATCGATTAGGCTTCTTATTACATTCCACCTGGTTTCTCGGATCCTTGCCAAGTTTTCATCGATGCGTGCTAAAAATTCGATGGGGTTCTTTCGGTAGTTTTTGAAGTTGATGACGTCGCGGTTGTCAGCCGGTTGTATGTACTGACCTTGTATAGGACGGTTGCGAATGACTTCAATTTCCTCTCTCATTTGCACGATTTCACGTTGTCGTAACTCTTCTATTTTTTCCCGGTTAGCGACTGTTAAAGTTCTCACCGTGTCCACCGACGCACTTATCTCCTCACATCGCTCACCCACGTCAGTTCTCACCCGCTTGATTTCATCTTGGCTCATCCTTTTCAACGACTCGATCCGGGCTTCAGTTATCTCCTCTATGTTGTCGATCCTCCCGTCGACCTCTTCTCTCGTTCGTTTTAAATCCTGGCCATGCTGTTCACATCTTTGGTTCACTTCTATAATTTCTTCTCTCACGACCGCTATCTCCGCGTCTACTCTGGTATTAATTTTTTCATTACCTTCCTCCATCTTCCGGCTAATCTCATTTAACGTGGTGTTCAACTCTTCTTTTAAGGCTCTACTGCTGTCGTCTATTTTATTGTTCAAGGCGCCCACGGATCTATTGGTATTGTCTATCTTTTATTCAAGTCTTCTTTCAGTAATTCTAAGTTCTTATTATTGTCGTCTAACCGTGTATGTAAGTCTTCTTTCAGCGACTCCATATTTTTACTAATAGATTCCATCTTTTTGAGGCTATCTTCCTTTAAAGTTCGGTTGTCCTCCTTTATTGACTCGATGTTTTTATTAATTGATTCTGTCTTTCTTTGAAGTTTCCCTCGCTTGTCCAAATTGCTCCATCATCATCCTCATCATGTTATCCCATCTTGCCTCTTCGGTCGGTTTGTCTGGTCGGTCGCCGACTATTACTTCCACTTCTGGTTCTGCATGGGGTGTTTCTTCTGGTCGAGTTTCTATGTTATTAATTGTAATGACTTCCATCTCAGGTGTTGGTTGTGTCTCATGTGTCTCTGTATTTGTTTGTATCTCCTCTACTCGGCTGTCCTTGTATCTTGTGTCGTATTGATGTGTGTGTGGCATGTTTGTTCTTTTGTGTTTGCCGGGCTGGTTATAAATATAAAAAATATTTTCGTTTAATATTTTTCAGCCTCACGTTGCTGGTCGCCAATTTGTAACGAAACCTGATCGGTGTGTTATCGAACTGTGTTGTAATTTTGTTTAATATTTGAATTCAAAAGTGTGTTATACGTTTACAGTTGAAAATTAAAGTTACAAGTTATGATGGATCGAAAAAATTATAATTGTCTTAAAAGAACTCTTTTAAATAAAAATAAAAATAAATTTGCAGTAATGTTGTTTGAACTATAACGTTGCTTAATGAACTAACGTTTGTACTAGCTGGTCGCTTGATGAAGGTAGCCGTCGCGTTGATTCTGGCAGCGAAACTCCTCCTCCAGGTTGACAGTCGTCTAAGTACGTAAAGTCAAGTCGCGTCTGGACAATAAAATTAATAAAATACACTTCCACGTACCTGGTCGTGATTCTGGAAGTTCGGAAGTTCACTTTTTTAATAAATTAATAAGCTGCCAAGACGGTTTACAAAACCAGCTTGCTTTACTTACAAGGTTAGGTTACCTTGTTTAATAATGGGTGCCACACAGGTTTATTTCGGGAAAATCCCGTGTAAAACCCATTAATAGAATCCAATAATTATTACTTCTCTTCTTTTAAAACTGAAATTGTGTTTATTGCCCTTATGGCAATTCAAATTCAACAACGTATGATCTCTACTAAAAGTTACTTTGATTATTTTGAATTAATTCTCTATTTACTTTTCGAAATAAATTAAGTCAAAGTTATGCTGCTAATAACTGGGTTTTATTTGTACCCTTGATGATGAATTCAAACAAACATAATTAAGAAAATACATTGATATACAATTGAAATTGTTTCGTTCACTTACCCTATTACACTAGCTCAGAGCATAAACAACTGTTCTGGTTATGTCCAGATAAACTTTACTTTAAACATTAATTTTATTTATATCTCGGGTGTAAATTCTTTGAAACACAAGAAAGAATGCTCATGCCTACACAAAAATTAATTATTTCATAAAACAATATTGACTAGTAAGGCCTTGTTGTTTACTAACAAAAATCAAACCTATTTATAGGTTAGGCGTTCGTCACGCTTGCTTAATTATTCACAAAAGTTATATAGTGAGACCACTTAAGACTAACATCATTCTTAAACAGGATTGACAAATCCACTAAATAAATTCAGTCATTGTGTAACACAGAAAATGTTTTGGTGTTATGCGTCAGTACAAATTTTGTTTACAAAATATATATATTAGTGCACTCAGAGTAATGGAATAAATTGTCACGATGTTACCTCTTTATTTTAATCTTTTCGATTAAAATTTAATTAAACACTCCAGTGGTCGGATTGTAATGACCCTGGCTTTACACTACACACGCACTTGAACAGAGAATATTTGTCCGCTTCTGACTAAAATGAATCTTTTATAATACTATTTAATTATTTTCTCCTGTTCGATATATCCCGCACTAAATAAAATAAATACTTCACATCGATTCACTGATTCTAGGTAGACTGTATTGTAGTCACTTGTTGTTGCCGAAATGATTCAATGGACGCACTATTACATGAAGCTATAAGTTAATAAAATTTTGATATGACGAGCGACACCTTTCGCTCTCGATGATTGTCAAAAGTGTCTAACGGAAATTACCTGCATTCCGTTATATACCCCCTGTTTTGATAAGGCTTAGGCGATTGTTTTATTTAGTAAGCTATTTTCTGATTGGCTTAACCAGACGTTACGAAAATGACGCATTGTTTTCCAACTGTCACTAACCGTCTTTTTGCTAAAATGATTGACAGCTAACGTTGTTGTTGTTAATGACAACCGAATTTCTTACTTTCTATTTACAAATGATGCTAACGCATGTCACGCACTTATTATAGTTGCGATCGTGGTTGTATCGCTATCAAATTAAAGGATATTTTTTACTCTTTAATTTGATATAGTTTGACACTGGTTTATTTACACTTTCACTGACATGTTTTTAATAAATAATGTTCAGGTATATGGTTTAGCGCTGTCGTCTGCTAGCGACGCCGGCTATGATTCTCTTTTATCAATACATTATTTGTGTTGCACATCGCGTTTTCACTTAAACGTCTGTGTTGGAACACTAATATATCCGTCTTTATACTTATTTATTGAATATAATTATTAAATCTTAACTTACTGATGTAATACACTGCTATGAAATTATCTTTACTTAGTAGGGGGAAAATGATGGTTCTGACCAAAGTACCGTTATTCCCCCACCACCACCGCTGGACCAGCAGCATCGACCAATCAAATTTCATGGCGCCTTTCGCGCGTCAAGTTCAAATATATGCCGTCTTTCGCGAGCCTAAATCACTTTCACTTTCTACTGGACCGCGAATTTCCACGAATAAATTTTTTTATTTTTTTTTTAATTTGATATTTTTATTTTTTTAATTAAATTGATTTGCATATCCGCGAATATATGCCGTCTTTCGCGAGCCTAAATCACTTTCACTTTCTACTGGACCGCGAATTTCCGCGAATAAATTTTTTTAATTTGATATTTTTATTTTTTTAATTAAATTGATTTGCATATCCGCGAATATATGCCGCCTTTCGCGAGCCTAGATCACTTTCACTTTCTATCAGCTGGACCCGCAGCATCCCAAATGGACCATCCGCATCCACAAATATATTTTTTATTTTTAAATAAAGCTGATTTGCATATCAGAGGTGGGTGGTGGGTGGGTGGTTCCGACTTGATGAATTATAGTGTATATATTAAATATATGATCAGGGTTACCAACCTTGCATGAGTTCAAATTTGTTGTATGTTATAATGTATATTAAATCTATATGATCAGGTTTACCAACCTATGCAGGGGTTCAAACTTGATATGTGTATTATAGTGTATATTAAAATATATGATCAGGTTTACCAATCCTGTATTATTGTGTGTATAGAACAGATCTGCCAACATTTTTCTTCGGTGGGAAATTCAAACTATATGAGCAACGCATTCGCCAGAATCTGAGACTCGAGAGAGTATGTTTGTCGTGCATGCTTTATTTTTTATTTTTAATGAAGCTGATTTGTATATCAGGGGCGGGTGATGAGTCAATTCTCCCTTTGAATGTAAATAACTATCTCTCTCTCTCCCTCCCTCCCTCTCTCTCTCTCTTTATGTCATCGGTTTTACATAAGCGTCGTGCTACTTATGGATTATTGTAATTAGCGATACTAAAATGTAATCACCAGGAAGTATATTTATCGCCTACCTCGTGGCGTCCTTTTTTTTGACACACGACAGTCATTGACTGCGATTTAGAAATTAATATACTGTCAAGTCTGTGTGTGGTAAAGTGTTACGCATAAAATATGAAAAAATATATAATGGGTGAGGCAAAACAAAACACATACAGCCGAGTTGCAGACGCGTATTTGCAGATTCACCGTGACTGTTACTAGCGGACGCTCGATTTCTTGGTATGCCGTCGCTCGCGTCATCCGTATTTAAAGTTCGCTACTTCCAGTACACATGGCCTCTGTAACAGATTTGGTCTCCAACAGGTGTAATTCGAACGGTAAGAGTTAAATATAGTTTACAGACGATTGTAATTTTAAAAATTCATTTTTGCATTAAATATATATATCGTAAACAATGAAATAATAATATTTCGTCATTGTAAGATTTTAATAAAACAATTATCAGTTTAAATTCTCTCTCTCTCTCTCTCACACTTGTTGTGTATGTTTCTCTCTCTCTCTGTGGTCAGTACCGCGCGCATGTATATAAAATTAGAAAGTTTATATTTATTCGACAAATATTAACGCCCTCTCTCTCTCTCTCTCTCTCTCTCGCTCGCAGACGTCGGAAGCAATTCGAGGTCATTGACACGACTTTACACTGACACATTGCAGTCTCTCACTCTCTCTCTCTCTCGCTCGCTCTCTCTCTCTCTCTCTCTCTGGGTTAAGCTGGTGTTGTACGTTACTAAAATCATAGCAAATATTTTCATTCTAAGCATGTATTACTGTTTAGTAATAATTACAACCAACAAAGGATATATAAGTTTGTATACATGGATTGTATATTGCAAGCACAGAATTATTATTTAAATCCGATATCTGTTTTTATTAAAATCATACAATGTCAAAAGAGGTTAGTTGTCTGTTACGAACCAGTACTAACTCTCCTATATGGCCGTCGCTCGCATCATCCGTATTTAAAGTTCGCTACTTCCAGTACACATGGCCTCTGTAACAGATTTGGTCTCCAACAGGTGTGATTCGAACGGTAAGAGCAAGAACAATATGAACAAGGTCAAGGACAGTATATGTCTAGTATCCCTCCTCAGACGCTGGTGTTACTTTGTGTCATAAAATCTCGTGGCACTCAAGATAAGAGACAATACGTTTGCAAAAAACGACAAAATTGAACTTCTGGAAACAAAATTGTACGGTTTGTAAGTAATATCGACAACACAGGTCAGCATTTTTCGGTCATTGACAGATAAAGGGATTGTCACATTAGGACTACTGGCTGCTAATTCCAGTAGTACAAGAACTTAGATATTTGTTGAATCAGTAGCAAAAATGTTAGATCTACTGTTTTCAGCGTACATAGACATTTGATAATATTCCATTTTGGTTGTATTCGTGAAGCCATAGTGTAATGGCTGTCCTTGGAAGTCATGTAACCCTTAGTGTTTGTGCGGGAATTGTAGTCGGATTTTAGTTTCTGTCATGTCTTTCGTCCGTTTGTGTGCAGGTTGTCTTTACAGTCATGAAAATCATTTCAAGAGGTAAGCCGCATTGTATTGTTCGCGTACCGTGAGCATATGCGGTGGTGATTGCTGTACAAGAATTCTACGGACTGATGTGTTATGAAATTAGCGTGGTAACCAAGTTCTATGACATAGAGCGCGGGTTTCTCCGTACAATTGTGTAACGTCGCGTAGCATTTTTGTGCGATGTTAAGCGACCTATAAAACGTAATGAACCTGTTGTGCCATGATGACGGAGTTGCATAGATACGTGTGATAATAATAACAATAATAATATAAAGAGGTCGCGTGCTCAAACATTAGCTCGGTGCTCCAGATAAGACGAGAGTCAAGAACAGTTATGATCATCACCCGACCGGATCAGCGTGCGTGCATAGCGCAGCGTATGTGTTTGTTACAGTAACGGTAATTGCTTATTAAGTGGGGAAACGAATCAATTGCTGGTGTATTGTGCTATTGTGTATGCGTGCACAAGAACGACCTACGACAATCCGCCTGCCCTACTTTGTCTGCAAGTCACAATGTTTATGGTTATTATAGTTCAGTTTCCGGCCAGAAGTAGTACTGTAGTGGTATTTTTGGTTTATTTTGTATCTTTGATTGGACAGATGGAAAATACGCATCGTTTACTCACCCTATAACTATTCGACCCTGCTTAATACTCTAAATATTATTATTTCGCCTTTGACATGCTCCTTGTCAGTCTGTAATTTAGAGGTAGCGAATCTTTTTGCCATTCTTCTGCCGATGATAAAATGTTCTATGTAGAGTTATTCGTCAAGTTGCTGGTGTAACAATAACATGGTGTAAGCTACCTCTCGTTTATCCATGAGAATGGGTGTTCGGTGTCATCTGCCATGAGGGTAAATAGCGCCTTATTTTCGCTATTATTTACAACGGTACGGCTAAAATACTAGTAAGCGTAATCAAAAATTACTTCGTACCCTGCTAACAACATCAATGGATGCATTTTGAGTACATGGCTATGAAAATGATCCGGACACAGGTTATGTCAGCTTGTAATAAGTTAGGCCTCTCCAGTTCTATAATTTTCTACAACAAATTAGCTTTTGTTTCCGATTAAGTATCTCCATTTTAATTACTTTTAACACTACACTGAAAAGTTTGTAGTTGTGGGGAGAGGAAAAAATATCAGGAAAGGTATCCGTAGTATGTCATACGATAGTGAAGGAAAGATTTCATCGATATTTTGACCTGTTCTCTCGCATATGTTATAGGTTACAGTGGATATGAGATTCGGTTAGAACATGTGCACACTAAATAGGTAATTGTAAGGAAAATAAGAAATTACTGTAATAGGTAAGTTGTTCAGTACTACAGGAGTAGAAAAATATTTTCATATTCATCATTGTCGTAAGGAACTCACACCCTGATGGAAGGACACAAGGTGCAGTACAAAAATCCTCCCAGAAGGTCCTTCCAGAGGGCGACTGACTGTACGCTATCATTAAAATTATACAAAACCACTGCTGTCTCGATTCAGATGTACGACAGTGAGGAATGTAAGCGAGACATGTCTACAATTTGAAGCAGCTGAAGTGCTTTCTCTGAGAAGAGTCAAGGGTTCCACACAGTTGGACAGAACGACTGAATTCGGAACAAGCTAAACGTCCATAATCCGAACCAGCGAATAGACGATTACAGATTAAAATGGTGGGAACACGTCGACGGAATGGACGAAAACAGGCAAGCAGTCCAGCGGACAAGTGTGACATTAGAAGTCGTGGAACGTGAGAACAAATTTATGTGACTTTACCGAGATGGAACAACCATTTATGTCTAAACCATGAAATGAAGAAGCAGAAGAAGAAACGACGTAGTTCGTTTTGTCGTTATTTGGTAGTTGTTACCTAGCTATGCAATAAATTATTACCTTCAACTAAAGGAAATTCTGATTTTTTTATGTAGTCCTTCGACAACGTAGGCTTTACGTTGTGCCGAGCAACACTCCGCGTGCTTTACGGAAAATGTAACATGCGCATGCAATAACGTCACTTAAGCTGCTAGTTGAACATGTTTATGACAGCAGTTTCATGGGATGATTTGAACGGTTTGTTTCATCGAAAACTGTCTGCAGGCGAACATATATTTCTGATGTACACGGTTATGTAAACAGAATAGAGAACATGAACTATCAGCCCAAGTAACCTACAATAAATATTATATTTAATCGCTTTTCGTTATAACCGATATGAAATGCCACAAAATGACTACAATTATTGCGTATAACGGAGGATTTATGCCAGCTTTAAATAACAGAAGATTTATCTGAATGGTCAGGCGGCACTAAACGTAATTTCGATTCATTCCAACGTGCCGTTATTTACCGGTTTAAATACTATGTATTCCACAGCGTTGTGATTTATACAGTAAAAGTGATAACGAAAACGAAACGTCGGTCGGAAAGGTTAATTAGGCAGCATAATGGTATCCGTCCATCCGTCCGACTGTCTATATCTGTCTGTCTGTCTCTGTCTGTCTGTCTGTCTCTCTCTCTCTCTCTCTCTCTCTCTCTCTCTCTCTCTCTCTCTCTCTCTCTCTCTCTCTCTCTCTCTCTCTCTCTCTCTCGTTGTCAAACGTTATGTTCAAACCGTTTCTCCTCTCTGTAGTCATTACCGCGCATGTATATGATTTTAGACACATAGTTTTGTTTTGTGGCACGCGTATTATCTTCAGAAGAAGGTCCGTTAAATTTATTTTTTAAGACAAACCTTAATCCCACGTCACCGGATTACATATGACCTATGATGTTGGAATCGTTGTTAATTAACACGTAGACCGATTTGTATTGGTTAATTTGTAGACGTGTTGAATTTGTTTAATAAAGGACTTGTCGGAAAATTTCTTTTCCGACCACAACATTAATCCTTTGCGTCAATTATTTGGCCATTAAGTAGTTTTATCAGTAAGTAAAATTTCGTCATTTCTTGAAGTGTTGTTTATAAAAATTCCATATGCGGCAATTACAGTAATTTACAATGCAAAAGCGATGTTGTAAGTAATCTTACAGTTATAATTTTAAATTCTTTTTTATACAAAATTATTAAGAAATTTTAAATAAAATATTTAGTATCTAAATTTAAACAATACATGTGTATGTATTTAAATAAAATATTTAGTATCTAAATTTAAACAATACATGTGTATCTAGTAACGTAGTAAAGTTATTGAAATAATAATATTGTGGTTTGGAAAATTGTTCACTGCTAGTCGGCAAAAATGAATTATTCAGTCGGTGAAGTAGTAGGCCTATGATTGCAGGGTAGCGCGTGTTTAAAGTATACCATTATTTTAATATTTCTGTATTTTCTTACTTCTGTTTTTCATTTTGACGTTTATTTGTTTTATTTACTTTATGTTATTACAATTTAGTTTATACGAGAATGTAAAGCAACAAGCAAACCAGCACTCTTTTATGAAGCCATAGTTTAATTTATTTTATCATTTTTATTGATACGTGTATCAAGATTGTACGTGTTTTGTTTTTAATAAATTTATTTTCTGCTTTTCTGCATCCTCCAATTTGCAACACGAGTTTATAGTAAGTGCTGACAGAAATGGAAATCGACAAGAAATATCTCGCAACATAAATTGAGCTCGGCGTTTGAGGCTGACGGCAGTTATCTGATTTATATGCATTTACATCCAGTGGTTGTAGTAACTTGAAAATAAATATGAGATTGTTGTGTAGCGGGCGTAAAGTAGGCCTACCACTGGAGACCTGTCATTAAGCGGACCAGTGTGGCACGTGATTCTATCTTTAATCAGATTTGGAAAGAAATATTTTTATTGGCTATGTTGAGAGAATGCACTGTTTTGTTTAGGAAATTCTAATCAGGCAAACCGGAAGATAGTCCGAGGTGGGTGTGACAGCTTCATCAGTGTCTGCTACTAGCGATGCAGTTAACAAAATATAGCAGGTTGTGAAAGCAATAAATAATTCAATAGACATTTTATAAAAATTCATAGTAAACGGTTGAATTTTGATGATGCTGAAATTGAGTAATTTATATACATCAGTCATTACTTAATATGCAAACCATTTTACCGGATCTTGTGCGATTATGATAGTAGAATTTGTGGTTTCGTAGTCCTGCTGGTGGTCGCGGACCTAACCATTGCGCGCTGGGAGGGGGATACAAAGAATTACATATTGTTATTCTCCTTCTCTATTTATGTTTCCAATTGTAATGGAGTGTTATACTCAGCATAAAAAAAGTAATGCGCGCACTGAAGCCTATACTAACTGCTAACCGAATGAAATATTTACAGACGGACAACAGGAAGGCATAAAATTTACCCACGAGGTTGAAATATAAAATAAACTTAATTTTCTCGATCTAACAAGGTTGGGACAATAGTTTCAATACCACATAAGAAAGATCTTTTATAAAAAGGTGACAGCACGTGCTGAAAACCGTATGCTTTCAGTATTCGCGAAGATGAAGATTGTACAGTAAGCAAACAAATTGTCAATAAAAGATATGGACTTTTTGGTAGGTGACGAAGCAGCACTGATCCGCTATTACCGAACAGTATTCGTTGTATACATTACACACACACACACACACACACACACACACACACACACACACACATGTTAGGTTAAATGCAACCTCTATACAAAAACAGATATCGGATTTAAATAATAATTTTGTGCTTGCAATATATACTACCTATGTACACAAATTTAAAATATAGTTTACTGACCATTGACACGACTTTACACTGGTTTAGCATAGTTACTCATGTTAGGTTGTTCGCAACACACACACACACACACACACAAATACTATACATCAGACTGCATGTATCTGTCATTAGCAATCTAACGTTACGACGGCAGCATAACGATAATGAAAGCCATACATTATCGTTTGCTAACGTTTGTATTTTGTCTAAGCTATGTTAACTTCATACACACACACACACACACACACACACACACACACACACACACACACATCATTAGCAATCTAACGTTACGACGACGACATGTTAAATATCAAATTCAGTCTACTTACGTTTCACGTTAGGTTAAAAAATGCAAACACACACACACACACACACACACACCTGTATGTTATTTAAATTATTATTTAAATAACATACACACGTGTAGTGTTTAGGTCATCAGTACATGACGCAACGGGAGTGATAGGTCCAATTAGTTTTGTTACACGTTTTGTGTTAGGTTAAAATGCAGTCCATTCACGTTCATGTTAGGTTAAATAACATACACACGTGTAGTGTTTAGGTCATCAGTACATGACGCAACGGGAGTGATAGGTCCAATTAGGTTTGTTACACGTTGTGTGTTAGGTTAAAATGCAGTCCATTCACGTTCATGTTAGGTTAAATAACATACACACGTGTAGTGTTTAGGTCATCAGTACATGACGCAACGGGAGTGATAGGTCCAATTAGGTTTGTTACATGTTGTGTGTTAGGTTAAAATGCAGTCCATTCACGTTCATGTTAGGTTAAAATGAAAACAAACACACACACACACACACACACGTGTTAGGCTGTAGCCTAACACGTGTTAGGCTGTATTTTATCATTAATATATTTTATCATTAAAATGAAAACAAACACACACACACACACACACACACGTGTTAGACTGTAGCCTAACACGTGTGTATGTTATTTAAATAACATACACGTGTGTGTGTGTGTGTGTGTGTGTGTGTGTTTGTTTTCATTTTAACCTAACATGAACGTGAATGGACTGCATTTTAACCTAACACACAACATGTAACAAACCTAATTGGACCTATCACTCCCGTTGCGTCATGTACTGATGACCTAAACACAACACGTGTGTATGTTATTTAACCTAACATGAACGTGAATGGACTGCATTTTAACCTAACACACAACGTGTAACAAACCTAATTGGACCTATCACTCCCGTTGCGTCATGTACTGATGACCTAAACACTACACGTGTGTATGTTATTTAACCTAACATGAACGTGAATGGACTGCATTTTAACCTAACACACAACGTGTAACAAACCTAATTGGACCTATCACTCCCGTTGCGTCATGTACTGATGACCTAAACACTACACGTGTGTATGTTATTTAAATAATAATTTAAATAACATACAGGTGTGTGTGTGTGTGTGTGTGTGTGTGTGTGTGTGTGTGTGTTTGAATTTTTTATCCTAACGTGAAACGTAAGTAGACTGAATTTGATATTTAACATGTCGTCGTCGTAACGTTAGATTGCTAATGATGTGTGTGTGTGTGTGTGTGTGTGTGTGTGTGTGTGTGTGTGTGTGTGTGTGTGTGTGTGTGTGTGTGTGTGTGTGTGTGTGTGTGAAGTTAACATAGCTTAGACAAAATACAAACGTTAGCAAACGATAATGTATGGCTTTCATTATCGTTATGCTGCCGTCGCTAATGACAGATACATGCAGTCTGATGTATAGTATTTGTGTGTGTGTGTGTGTGTGTGTGTGTGTTGCGAACAACCTAACATGAGTAACTATGCTAAACCAGTGTAAAGTCGTGTCAATGGTCAGTAAACTATATTTTAAATTTGTGTACATAGGTAGTATATATTGCAAGCACAAAATTATTATTTAAATCCGATATCTGTTTTTGTATAGAGGTTGCATTTAACCTAACATGTGTGTGTGTGTGTGTGTGTGTGTGTGTGTGTGTGTGTGTGTGTGTGTGTGTGTGTGTGTGTGTGTGTAATGTATACAACGAATACTGTTCGGTAATAGCGGATCAGTGCTGCTTCGTCACCTACCAAAAAGTCCATATCTTTTATTGACAATTTGTTTGCTTACTGTACAATCTTCATCTTCGCGAATACTGAAAGCATACGGTTTTCAGCACGTGCTGTCACCTTTTTATAAAAGATCTTTCTTATGTGGTATTGAAACTATTGTCCCAACCTTGTTAGATCGAGAAAATTAAGTTTATTTTATATTTCAACCTCGTGGGTAAATTTTATGCCTTCCTGTTGTCCGTCTGTAAATATTTCATTCGGTTAGCAGTTAGTATAGGCTTCAGTGCGTGCATTACTTTTTTTATGCTGAGTATAACACTCCATTACAATTGGAAACATAAATAGAGAAGGAGAATAACAATATGTAATTCTTTGTATCCCCCTCCCAGCGCGCAATGGTTAGGTCCGCGACCACCAGCAGGACTACGAAACCACAAATTCTACTATCATAATCGCACAAGATCCGGTAAAATGGTTTGCATATTAAGTAATGACTGATGTATATAAATTACTCAATTTCAGCATCATCAAAATTCAACCGTTTACTATGAATTTTTATAAAATGTCTATTGAATTATTTATTGCTTTCACAACCTGCTATATTTTGTTAACTGCATCGCTAGTAGCAGACACTGATGAAGCTGTCACACCCACCTCGGACTATCTTCCGGTTTGCCTGATTAGAATTTCCTAAACAAAACAGTGCATTCTCTCAACATAGCCAATAAAAATATTTCTTTCCAAATCTGATTAAAGATAGAATCACGTGCCACACTGGTCCGCTTAATGACAGGTCTCCAGTGGTAGGCCTACTTTACGCCCGCTACACAAGAATCTCATATTTATTTTCAAGTTACTACAACCACTGGATGTAAATGCATATAAATCAGATAACTACCGTCAGCCTCAAACGCCGAGCTCAATTTATGTTGCGAGATATTTCTTGTCGATTTCCATTTCTGTCAGCACTTACTATAAACTCGTGTTGCAAATTGGAGGATGCAGAAAAGCAGAAAATAAATTTATTAAAAACAAAACACGTACAATCTTGATACACGTATCAATAAAAATGATAAAATAAATTAAACTATGGCTTCATAAAAGAGTGCTGGTTTGCTTGTTGCTTTTACATTCTCGTATAAACTAAATTGTAATAACATAAAGTAAATAAAACAAATAAACGTCAAATTTTTTTTTTTTTTTTCCGGCAGGGCAGGTGAAAATCTCTATAGACACACTGGAGCCCCGTAGCTCCAGGTAGTGTGGGACTCTAACCCACTAAAAACACCTCCCTTTGCAACAACTGAGCGAGCCCAACAAGTTGCTTTTCTTTAATATTACGTCACGGTTTATGGGGTAGAAGCCCACTGGCTGTTCCCCGGGTTGAGATTATTGTCTTTCTCTCTTTTAGAGTTTTACAGATTTAAATGCACTAATGTGTCACCAAATCTTGGGGCTTCAATCTTTTAAGCCTTCTTAGCGTGTGCGGAGCTTCTTCCACCACGCAAAGCATTTCAGGATTTATATGAGTCTGAATTCTCATGTCATGGTTAACTGCATATTTTGTTACGATTTCACTGACATATTCTACTTTGAGATCTTTGTGCAGATTGTCATTCCTAATATACCAGGGGGCATCAACGATACTCCTAAGTACTTTGTTTTGAAAAGTTTGTATCATTTGAATGTTAGATTTCTTGGTGCATCCCCAGAGTTGTACACCATAAGTCCACACAGGTCTCAGCACTTGTTTATACAACAGCAATTTGTTTTCAACTGTTAGTTGTGAATTCCTACCTAACAGCCAGTACAATTTCCTGAATTTTATGTTGAGTTCCTCTTTCTTTTTTTTTACATGCTCCCTCCATTTAAGTTTTGCGTCCAGAGTCATACCCAAATACTTAGCAGTGTTAGAGTATGGCACTTCTTGTTCATTGATGTAGATCCTTTGTATTTCTATTTTTCTGTTGGTAAAATTGGTGTATTGATTTCGTTTCATTGAGTTTGATCCTCCAGCGTCGAGTCCAATCCCATACCTCTGCGATTGAAGTTTGCAGTTTATTGGCCGCTGTCTCGGCATCATTACCTACCGCCAGAACAGCAGTATCATCCGCAAAAGTCGCAACGGTTGTTTCCTCACTGTTTGGTAAATCTCTCGTGTATAACAAATACAAAATTGGACCCAATACGCTCCCTTGGGGAACTCCCGCGGATATTTTCTTTAAAGTTGAATATTCATCCTCATGCTTCACCCTAAAGTATCTTTCTGAGATGTAAGACTTTAGTATCAGATAGAATTCCTCTGGGAGATCCCTATGTAACTTGTACTCAAGCCCATGATGCCAGACCTTATCAAAAGCTTGCGCTACATCCAGGAAGACGGCTGAGCAAATGTTCTTCCCTTCAAGAGCCTTTTCAATAACATGGGTGATTCTTTGTACCTGGTCAATAGTGGAGTGCTTTTCTCTGAATCCGAATTGATGATCCGGCAACAGGGTTCTTTCCTCTAACAAAGGCTTTAATCTCTTCAAAAACAGTTTTTCAAATAGTTTTGAGATCACCGGTAGCAGGGAGATTGGCCTGTAGGACTTTTTATCTGTTGGTGCTTTGTCAGGTTTTAGAATCATGATAACCTCAGCCACCTTCCACAGACTAGGCACATACTTCAGCCTGAAGGCAGCGTTGATCAAATGGAGTAGTTTTCTCATGGCTTTTCCAGGCAGTTCCTTTAGTATTTGGCCTGTTATCAGGTCAAAACCCGGGGATTTTTTTGCGCTTAGATTGCTCTTAATTTCTTCTCTCAATTCCTGTAGCGTTACTTTCTGTATGTTTTTCCTATCTACTTTCGGCTCAAAGTTAGTGTTTTCCTCTGCTGTTTGTCTAGGTAACGGCTGAAAGATTTCCTCAAGGTGTCTGGCAAAGAGAACGGCTTTCTCCGCCGCACTTTTCGCCCATGTCCCGTCTTCCCGGCTGATGGGCGACTGGTGGGTTTTCGGCCTTTTCAGTCCTTTAGTACTCTTCCAAAGTGAATAGTCTGTATCCTTCTGAGCTGTTAGCTTGCTTAAATATTTTCCAATCCCCTCATTTTTAACCTTTTTTATCAGTTCCTTCAGCTCATTACAGAGCAAGTTCAAGGCTCTTTTATTTTCTGGTGTGCGAACTCGCTGCCAGGTTTTCCTGGCCTTCCTCTTTTTCCTGACAAGTTCATTCACCTCTGGAGGAGGGCAGATTATTCTCTGTTTCAGTTTTCTGTTGATGTGGGGAGTGCTTTCCCATGCTGCTTTCTGAATATTAGTATTAAATCTCTTGACTTCTTCATCTAACTGGTAAATATCATTCAAAGGGACATGAAGGTCTATGCTTTCATCCAGTAGTTGCCTGAATAGGGTCCAATTCGTTTTGTTACTCGAAAGCTGGCACGGGTATGACCGAGAAATAACCTCATCATTTATTGTCATGACAACCGGTGAGTGGTCCGATGAGAGATCCTCACAGTTTTTAACATCTATGTACCTGCTGGATAATCCTTTAACAACGTAAAAGTCAATCAAATCAGGTAATTTGTTGCCATCTGCAGGCCAATAAGTTGGGGTAGCGCTTGAGTGAAAATCAAGTTTTACTTCAATCCCAGCTTTGTATAGTTCCCTGCCTTTGGTGGTCGATAACCTAGAACCCCAAAAGGTGTTTTTGGCGTTAAAATCACCTCCAACAATGAAGTGATTCCCCAGCTTCTTGAATAACTCAACATAATCTTCTTTTTTCAGATTTTGCCTTGGTGGGCAGTATATTGCAGAAATTTTAAAGTTTCCTTTACCAAGCAGCTGCACTTTGACAGTTGCCACTTGAAACGAGTCCTCCTCTATTTTCAGGTCTTCATAATATTTGATAGTGCTTTTCAGCAATAAGGCCGTGCCTCCTCTGGCTCTATCCGCTGGATGAGCCGCATGATAGCAGCTATATCCTCTTATATTAACAATCGCATTTCTGGTAAGGTGGCTCTCCGAGATTAGGCAGATGTCAATGCTTTCCATATTTAGAAACAATTCAAGCTCCGTTATCCGTTGCAGAAGTCCATTTGCATTCCACGTTGCAATTCTTACGGTGTTATACATGTTTTTGGCTTAGAGGGGCAGCAGTTACTTGTGCGCCCACCTGCGCAATTTTTTTCGACAATTTGTTGTTTATTTGCTGTTGCTCAGCGAGTTTCTCGAGAATTTTGTCAGTAGAATCTTTTTGTTTTTCCATCGCCTTATTCAGGACGTCAAGTCTTTCAATGACCTCACTAAGCACTTGATCCATTTTCCCAGCGTTTCCTGCGGTCTTGAGTTGTTGTTGTTTCACTGCTCTTGCATAGCTGTTCGTCCCTGTATCCCTACCTCTCGCTGCTAGAGGAGCTTGTTTGCCCCTCGAAGTCACAGTAGGTAGATATAACGGGATTTTTTCCCCGGAAGCCATATTCCCGACACCACTAGTCTTTTGCTTACTGTTTTGGCGTCTTTGATTCTTCATTTGCTGTAGTTGCTTGGTCACCTCACATCCTCTGTAGCTGGCAGGATGTTGCTCCCGACAGTTAACACAAGTGGGCGGCGTATTATGATTTATCGTGCAATCGCTAGTATAATGTTTGCCTAGGCATTTTACACACCTAGGCTCCCGATGGCAAAATTTCTGCGTATGGTTGAAACCTTGGCATTTTTTACATTGTGGTATAAGGCCCGAGTTTTTCCGAAGCGGTTCGATTTTAACCCTCATGTTGAGAATTGATCTTATGTTATATATATTATCTACATTTTCCTCATGATCGAACGTGAGCATGAACAGAGGAAGCCTTACCCTACTAATCTCCTCCTTCCCCTGTTCATCCTTTTTCCTTTCTTTTTTAATGATGTTCACAGCATCAATTATTTTGAATCCCCTCTGCTGGAGATCAACCTTGATCTCCTGGTTTTCGCACGTTGGGTGGAGACCTCTAGCCATAACCTTAGTGGGCCTACGCTTTTGTCCTCGTACGTATACCACTGCTTATTTTCATCACTCAGTTTTTTTGCCAAAGCTCTATATGCGTCCGAGTTCAATGTTAGGATTTTCCATATATTGTTATTCATCGCCACAATTTTGTATTCCTTGTCTGCAACTGATGCCATCAGTGATTTAATATCTGCATATTTGGTTATCCCAACTACATGGATTGGTGGAGGAGGTGTAGTTTTTTTCCCTTTTCCACACTTATCTAGTCCTAACCTTCCTTGAGTTACCTCATCCTTATTAGGGTTGCCCTTATTAGCAGCAGTCCCTTCCCTACTAAGGTTGAGGAAGTTTCCTGCTTCTGCCTCTGGAGAGAATTCAGCTTTTCGCTTTCTTCTGCGTTTCTTGGTTTGCTTGACTAACCAGTCAGTTTCTCTTTCTAGTTCTTCTTCGTCTGTATGATAACTAACTGGAGTTTTAGTGCCAGTATCGTGTTCAGGCAGTTTACCCTGTAATATCATTATTTTTTTAAGCTGTTCATTTTCCTCTGTCAGCTTATGTAGCTGCTTATTCAGTTGATTCATGGTTTTTTCCATTTCACGTAATCTATTTTGCAATTCAGCTTTCTCTTTATCCATTTCTGTCGTATTATCGATCCCGCGCGTACCTGCTTGAGTCGTGTGTTCTGGTGGTGATCTTGATATTGTTGATCTCCTTTCAAATGGGTTTATATGCGAAAGTTGGCCCTCCCCAGAATCCATAGGGCCGACCTCCATAAAGGAGTGTGGATTTTCCAGAGTACCTGGTCTGCCACCTGGGGTAGTTAATCCGTTTGTTTTATACATCGCATAATTTCTAGGTGATTTTTTTATCAAGGTTTTCTTCCTCTAGCCTTTGGCGATCCAACGCCTTACTGCAAGGCAGCAGGTATCAAGAAATAGAATGAAAAACATGGAAGACATCCTAGCCCTCGAATACTCTAATAGCGTCGGAGTCGAAAAGAACAAGAGTTAGCCAAGGCAGGCTGATAGAAAGATTAAAGACCAGAAAGATCTCACCCAAGACAAGTTGAAGCAAAGTGAGATCCGAAAAAAGACGCTAGCGTTTAGTTCACATCCACTAGCTACCTAGTAGATGCTATCCAGGGGCACGACGAGGACGAACCAGCTCACCCCCAACGTCAAAATGAAAAACAGAAGTAAGAAAATACAGAAATATTAAAATAATGGTATACTTTAAACACGCGCTACCCTGCAATCATAGGCCTACTACTTCACCGACTGAATAATTCATTTTTGCCGACTAGCAGTGAACAATTTTCCAAACCACAATATTATTATTTCAATAACTTTACTACGTTACTAGATACACATGTATTGTTTAAATTTAGATACTAAATATTTTATTTAAATACATACACATGTATTGTTTAAATTTAGATACTAAATATTTTATTTAAAATTTCTTAATAATTTTGTATAAAAAAGAATTTAAAATTATAACTGTAAGATTACTTACAACATCGCTTTTGCATTGTAAATTACTGTAATTGCCGCATATGGAATTTTTATAAACAACACTTCAAGAAATGACGAAATTTTACTTACTGATAAAACTACTTAATGGCCAAATAATTGACGCAAAGGATTAATGTTGTGGTCGGAAAAGAAATTTTCCGACAAGTCCTTTATTAAACAAATTCAACACGTCTACAAATTAACCAATACAAATCGGTCTACGTGTTAATTAACAACGATTCCAACATCATAGGTCATATGTAATCCGGTGACGTGGGATTAAGGTTTGTCTTAAAAAATAAATTTAACGGACCTTCTTCTGAAGATAATACGCGTGCCACAAAACAAAACTATGTGTCTAAAATCATATACATGCGCGGTAATGACTACAGAGAGGAGAAACGGTTTGAACATAACGTTTGACAACGAGAGAGAGAGAGAGAGAGAGAGAGAGAGAGAGAGAGAGAGAGAGAGAGAGAGAGAGAGAGAGAGAGAGAGAGAGAGAGAGAGACAGACAGACAGACAGACAGACAGACAGACAGACAGAGACAGACAGACAGATATAGACAGTCGGACGGATGGACGGATACCATTATGCTGCCTAATTAACCTTTCCGACCGACGTTTCGTTTTCGTTATCACTTTTACTGTATAAATCACAACGCTGTGGAATACATAGTATTTAAACCGGTAAATAACGGCACGTTGGAATGAATCGAAATTACGTTTAGTGCCGCCTGACCATTCAGATAAATCTTCTGTTATTTAAAGCTGGCATAAATCCTCCGTTATACGCAATAATTGTAGTCATTTTGTGGCATTTCATATCGGTTATAACGAAAAGCGATTAAATATAATATTTATTGTAGGTTACTTGGGCTGATAGTTCATGTTCTCTATTCTGTTTACATAACCGTGTACATCAGAAATATATGTTCGCCTGCAGACAGTTTTCGATGAAACAAACCGTTCAAATCATCCCATGAAACTGCTGTCATAAACATGTTCAACTAGCAGCTTAAGTGACGTTATTGCATGCGCATGTTACATTTTCCGTAAAGCACGCGGAGTGTTGCTCGGCACAACGTAAAGCCTGCGTTGTCGAAGGACTACATAAAAAAATCAGAATTTCCTTTAGTTGAAGGTAATAATTTATTGCATAGCTAGGTAACAACTACCAAATAACGACAAAACGAACTACGTCGTTTCTTCTTCTGCTTCTTCATTTCATGGTTTAGACATAAATGGTTGTTCCATCTCGGTAAAGTCACATAAATTTGTTCTCACGTTCCACGACTTCTAATGTCACACTTGTCCGCTGGACTGCTTGCCTGTTTTCGTCCATTCCGTCGACGTGTTCCCACCATTTTAATCTGTAATCGTCTATTCGCTGGTTCGGATTATGGACGTTTAGCTTGTTCCGAATGCAGTCGTTCTGTCCAACTGTGTGGAACCCTTGACTCTTCTCAGAGAAAGCACTTCAGCTGCTTCAAATTGTAGACATGTCTCGCTTACATTCCTCACTGTCGTACATCTGAATCGAGACAGCAGTGGTTTTGTATAATTTTAATGATAGCGTACAGTCAGTCGCCCTCTGGAAGGACCTTCTGGGAGGATTTTTGTACTGCACCTTGTGTCCTTCCATCAGGGTGTGAGTTCCTTACGACAATGATGAATATGAAAATATTTTTCTACTCCTGTAGTACTGAACAACTTACCTATTACAGTAATTTCTTATTTTCCTTACAATTACCTATTTAGTGTGCACATGTTCTAACCGAATCTCATATCCACTGTAACCTATAACATATGCGAGAGAACAGGTCAAAATATCGATGAAATCTTTCCTTCACTATCGTATGACATACTACGGATACCTTTCCTGATATTTTTTCCTCTCCCCACAACTACAAACTTTTCAGTGTAGTGTTAAAAGTAATTAAAATGGAGATACTTAATCGGAAACAAAAGCTAATTTTTTGTAGAAAATTATAGAACTGGAGAGGCCTAACTTATTACAAGCTGACATAACCTGTGTCCGGATCATTTTCATAGCCATGTACTCAAAATGCATCCATTGATGTTGGTAGCAGGGTAGGAAGTAATTTTTGATTACGCTTACTAGTATTTTAGCCGTACCGTTGTAAATAATAGCGAAAATAAGGCGCTATTTACCCTCACGGCAGATGACACCGAACACCCATTCTCATGGATAAACGAGAGGTAGCTTACACCATGTTATTGTTACACCAGCAACTTGACGAATAACTCTACAGAGAACATTTTATCATCGGCAGAAGAATGGCAAAAAGATTCGCTACCTCTAAATTACAGACTGACAAGGAGCATGTCAAAGGCGAAATAATAATATTTAGAGTATTAAGCCGGGTCGAATAGTTATAGGGTGAGTAAACGATGCGTATTTTCCATCTGTCCAATCAAAGATACAAAATAAACCAAAAATACCACTACAGTACTACTTCTGGCCGGAAACTGAACTATAATAACCATAAACATTGTGACTTGCAGACAAAGTAGGGCAGGCGGATTGTCGTAGGTCGTTCTTGTGCACGCATACACAATAGCACAATACACCAGCAATTGATTCGTTTCCCCACTTAATAAGCAATTACCGTTACTGTAACAAACACATACGCTGCGCTATGCACGCACGCTGATCCGGTCGGGTGATGATCATAACTGTTCTTGACTCTCGTCTTATCTGGAGCACCGAGCTAATGTTTGAGCACGCGACCTCTTTATATTATTATTGTTATTATTATCACACGCATCTATGCAACTCCGTCATCATGGCACAACAGGTTCATTACGTTTTATAGGTCGCTTAACATCGCACAAAAATGCTACGCGACGTTACACAATTGTACGGAGAAACCCGCGCTCTATGTCATAGAACTTGGTTACCACGCTAATTTCGTAACACATCAGTCCGTAGAATTCTTGTACAGCAATCACCACCGCATATGCTCACGGTACGCGAACAATACAATGCGGCTTACCTCTTGAAATGATTTTCATGACTGTAAAGACAACCTGCACACAAACGGACGAAAGACATGACAGAAACTAAAATCCGACTACAATTCCCGCACAAACACTAAGGGTTACATGACTTCCAAGGACAGCCATTACACTATGGCTTCACGAATACAACCAAAATGGAATATTATCAAATGTCTATGTACGCTGAAAACAGTAGATCTAACATTTTTGCTACTGATTCAACAAATATCTAAGTTCTTGTACTACTGGATTTAGCAGCCAGTAGTCCTAATGTGACAATCCCTTTATCTGTCAATGACCGAAAAATGCTGACCTGTGTTGTCGATATTACTTACAAACCGTACAATTTTGTTTCCAGAAGTTCAATTTTGTCGTTTTTTGCAAACGTATTGTCTCTTATCTTGAGTGCCACGAGATTTTATGACACAAAGTAACACCAGCGTCTGAGGAGGGATACTAGACATATACTGTCCTTGACCTTGTTCATATTGTTCTTGCTCTTACCGTTCGAATCACACCTGTTGGAGACCAAATCTGTTACAGAGGCCATGTGTACTGGAAGTAGCGAACTTTAAATACGGATGATGCGAGCGACGGCCATATAGGAGAGTTAGTACTGGTTCGTAACAGACAACTATCCTCTTTTGACATTGTATGATTTTAATAAAAACAGATATCGGATTTAAATAATAATTCTGTGCTTGCAATATACAATCCATGTATACAAACTTATATATCCTTTGTTGGTTGTAATTATTACTAAACAGTAATACATGCTTAGAATGAAAATATTTGCTATGATTTTAGTAACGTACAACACCAGCTTAACCCAGAGAGAGAGAGAGAGAGAGAGCGAGCGAGAGAGAGAGAGAGTGAGAGACTGCAATGTGTCAGTGTAAAGTCGTGTCAATGACCTCGAATTGCTTCCGACGTCTGCGAGCGAGAGAGAGAGAGAGAGAGAGAGAGAGGGCGTTAATATTTGTCGAATAAATATAAACTTTCTAATTTTATATACATGCGCGCGGTACTGACCACAGAGAGAGAGAGAAACATACACAACAAGTGTGAGAGAGAGAGAGAGAGAATTTAAACTGATAATTGTTTTATTAAAATCTTACAATGACGAAATATTATTATTTCATTGTTTACGATATATATATTTAATGCAAAAATGAATTTTTAAAATTACAATCGTCTGTAAACTATATTTAACTATTACCGTTCGAATCACACCTGTTGGAGACCAAATCTGTTACAGAGGCCATGTGTACTGGAAGTAGCGAACTTTAAATACGGATGACGCGAGCGACGGCATACCAAGAAATCGAGCGTCCGCTAGTAACAGTCACGGTGAATCTGCAAATACGCGTCTGCAACTCGGCTGTATGTGTTTTGTTTTGCCTCACCCATTATATATTTTTTCATATTTTATGCGTAACACTTTACCACACACAGACTTGACAGTATATTAATTTCTAAATCGCAGTCAATGACTGTCATGTGTCAAAAAAAAGGACGCCACGAGGTAGGCGATAAATATACTTCCTGGTGATTACATTTTAGTATCGCTAATTACAATAATCCATAAGTAGCACGACGCTTATGTAAAACCGATGACATAAAGAGAGAGAGAGAGAGAGGGAGGGAGGGAGAGAGAGAGATAGTTATTTACATTCAAAGGGAGAATTGACTCATCACCCGCCCCTGATATACAAATCAGCTTCATTAAAAATAAAAAATAAAGCATGCACGACAAACATACTCTCTCGAGTCTCAGATTCTGGCGAATGCGTTGCTCATATAGTTTGAATTTCCCACCGAAGAAAAATGTTGGCAGATCTGTTCTATACACACAATAATACAGGATTGGTAAACCTGATCATATATTTTAATATACACTATAATACACATATCAAGTTTGAACCCCTGCATAGGTTGGTAAACCTGATCATATAGATTTAATATACATTATAACATACAACAAATTTGAACTCATGCAAGGTTGGTAACCCTGATCATATATTTAATATATACACTATAATTCATCAAGTCGGAACCACCCACCCACCACCCACCTCTGATATGCAAATCAGCTTTATTTAAAAATAAAAAATATATTTGTGGATGCGGATGGTCCATTTGGGATGCTGCGGGTCCAGCTGATAGAAAGTGAAAGTGATCTAGGCTCGCGAAAGGCGGCATATATTCGCGGATATGCAAATCAATTTAATTAAAAAAATAAAAATATCAAATTAAAAAAATTTATTCGCGAAAATTCGCGGTCCAGTAGAAAGTGAAAGTGATTTAGGATCGCGAAAGACGGCATATATTCGCGGATATGCAAATCAATTTAATTAAAAAAATAAAAATATCAAATTAAAAAAAAAATAAAAAAATTTATTCGCGGAAATTCGCGGTCCAGTAGAAAGTGAAAGTGATTTAGGCTCGCGAAAGACGGCATATATTTGAACTTGACGCGCGAAAGGCGCCATGAAATTTGATTGGTCGATGCTGCTGGTCCAGCGGTGGTGGTGGGGGAATAACGGTACTTTGGTCAGAACCATCATTTTCCCCCTACTTTACTTCCTAATGACATTTTGTTTACACTACTTAGCTCTATGCTACTCATTAATGATTGAGTTATTACTTGTATAATACATTAACAATGCTTATTGCTACACTTGGTATAATAATTGTTCAGTGTATGTTATTTATGTTTTGTTTTGTTTACTGCTTCTTGTGGCACTTCTTCTTCTTTCTTCTTCGATGGTTCGTCTCTTCTTCGCTACTTTCACCATTATATTATCTACTTACATTACCTTCATGTACTTATTAATTCTATGGGTATATGTCTAGGTTATGTAACACTTGGTCATGTTACAACATATATCAAAAGTTGTTAAAATTTCGATAATAGTTGATTGGAAAATCGATGAACTGAATTTAATAGTTTCCAAAAAAATAAACCAATATCAAATAATAAATACCTTTTTGAGGGAATTGACTTTGCGTTATTCTTTGTAGATAGCAAATTTGTTACAGGAAACTGGTAAATAGCAGAGAAGAGTGCGAAAACGAACCGGCCAACGTAACCTGTTGCTTGTTGTCGCCTTGAAAACAGCTGATGCAAAGCACGTTTAATAAAACGATAACACAGTACACAAAGAGAGTAACTTACTCTCTCTCTCTCTCTCTCTCTCTCTCTCTCTCTGTCTCTCTCTCTCTCTCTCTCTCTCTCTATCAACTGAACTGTAATACCTACAAGGAGCAAAAACCGCAAAGGATCCCGTGGTTTATTTAACGGAAAAATTATTTACACCAAACAGATACTACATAATCCGGCTATAAATAAATAAGACGTAAAGTTCGCGGTTGGCTACAAATAACGCCAACAAAACAGGACGAGAAGTAAGAAGGAACTTCCGCGAGGTGTTACAATATATAGAGTACTAAATTATTTTTCAAAATACAATACAGACTGTTAATCCTGAGCTACAGTACTGCCCTTTACCATAACAATAACTTACCTGTGTCCTTAAAAAATACACACAATGAAAAGATTTGTAAAGGATTACAGAATACTTGTTACTGTGAATACACTTCCAAATGTAACAAACTCATTTTATCTGAACTAGAGTAGTATGGAGTATTTACAATGTTCATATTTGTTTTATTAAACCAAATAACCAAATTTGCTAAGAACCTAATAAACAGAGATAATACATCTGCCAGCGTTATCTGATAACTAGTGCAACACCCCCCAAAATTGTGAGAATTTTTTTTTTTTTTTTTTTTGAGGGGGTAACTTAGTACTTAAGACTAGGCACTCAACCTAGAGGAAGCATAAAATGTGTCGGAACCCAAGCTACCATTTGAAACATGTCTACTGGCAATGGTGACAGGACTTGCAGAATGAAATACTCATATAACAATAACAAATTTCTTAATAATTGGTGTTTCTGTTTCCTTCATAAATTTATAACATTTGCATCACATGGTATAACAATTATACTCTTTAAAGCTGTTATTGATCTCATGAATACATAACAGTTGCTGATAGTAAGATGGCTTAATTTTCTTTTGCATACACAAGTCTGCATACAGCAATGTATATCTACACAATAATTGAGTACACCTGAATCTGATTGTTGAATACTCTGAGGTTGCAACTCATACAGACATTTAAGTTGACTAACATGCTTAGAGATATGCAAATATAACATGACACCAATTATTTATAAGATATTATTTTTTATACACCAATAAGAGAGAATTATCTCACTGAGATCTCTTATCAATGCATTGGATCAGCCAGCTCATTTAACAGTTCACACATGTGCTACTATACAGTTATACATTATTAACCCCCTTGAGAAAAATATACACATACATACATATTGCTACGACAGCACAGAACAATCTACGCGTTTATCGAATGTGCCAGAAAGATCTCGACGTAAGCGTGTGGTGTACGTGCTACTAGACGCATTTTGCGAGAATTTTCTCGACTGTGCCGGCCTTCGCTCGGGCACTCGGACTGTGTCAAGGCCGTAGCAATTACGTAGTTCGCGAGAGATAAGACGCAGTTTGGAAGCTTCTGGTGTGTGAGCGTGACTATAAATACATCGGGTAGCGGCCTTAGTATTTCAGTTCAATGCGAGATTTTTGACTGTGCGGTTCGAGAGTATTAGTGCGAGATATTTACAGAGCGGTTCGAGTTATTACGGTGTACGTTCAAGTAGTTATTAGTGAAGTGTTGCGTTTTATATTCGGACGGTATAATTGTAATACAGTTGAGTTTTAATATTAGTGGAAATTTTATTGCGTATGAACAATTTTCATTTGATTTGTTGTAGACACTGTGTTGTTAATTACGAACTGTTTTACTATAACAATTAAAGGTGTGATTAGTGACTTGATTGGTGTCTTGTAATTATTGTGTTTCCACTGTACCTACGACGATCGAGTAGACCGTCGTAACAGTGGTGTCAGAAGTGGGACAGAACGGTTAACAGTGGAAACAGCGGACACTTTGTACAAGACGAGTGTGATTCGTAATTAATCGATAAACAATGGATACCAGTCAGATGATCGAAAATTTACAGGCGCTGCTGTTGCAAGCAGAAAGACGACAAAAAGAAGAACGAAGACAAGAAAGAGAAGAAGCTGAGGAACGTCAGAAAGCACTAATGCTAGAAACAGAAGAAAGACAGGATGAAAAACGTAAGCAAGAAGCAGATAAAACGGAAGCTCTCTTTGAAGTTATGCAGAAAGAGTTGCAAGAACACAGTACCGCAGAATTGGGTATCCTACGAGGTGAGCTTAATAAACAAGTTACTAAAATATCGGAGGTACAAGAATCAATGACATTAAAAATAGCTGAAGTAGAAAAATCTGTCTTGACTGTTGAAGAATCGATGTCTACAAAAATATCTGTTATAGAAGAATCTGTTTCAAATAAAATATCTGCAGTAGAAAACTCAATGGCAAACATAAGAGAACAAATTAAAAGTGAAGTTGAACAGTGCATGAAGATTCAATCAAAACAAATTTCTGAACAGACTGTACCAGTGATCAAGACAGAAAAAGACACAGAAAATAAGTTAACAGAGAAAGTCACTTTGCCTGCAGTAGGGATAGTTCATGTCAAAGCTCCAACCTTTGACGGAAGCACTCACTGGGCAACGTACCTCCGCCAATTTGAAGCTGCTGCATGTGCAAATAATTGGACAGAAAAAGACAAGGCTGTTTCACTTGTTCTTGCATTAAAAGGACCCGCGGCAGAACTACTACAGAAAGTGCCACCTGACAGCCAGAACACCTATGCCGAGTTGATAAAAGCTCTGGAATTACGGTATGGTGATAACATTTGCGAGATGTGTACTGCACCCAGTTGAGAGCAAGGCGACAGCATTCCGGGGAAAGTCTTCAAGAGTTTGAAGCAAGTATCGACAGACTAATTAGACTTGTGCTGAGTCAAATGATTCAGCGCGAGTTTAGTAAATGTATTGGCATTTTTTTTTTTTTGACGGTAAAGACAGTACGAAATTTAAAGTAATTAGGTGTGCTGCTCTCTACCCGCGGATAGGAGAGGCTACCGTTCTCGAGTTTTCACCGTCTGACCGGTGTTTCCATCTACCGAGTTTTTCCAGCAGCTCGGCTGAGTTTTTAAACAACAGTGCTGCAGCCTGGTGAGAATTTTCTCACAAACGGACAACGAACGAAAACTTTTGTTATAGTTTGTCTCAATATGGAAGCCTAACTCACGACATCGTGAATATCTCTTCGGTGGAGAGTTTTGTGTGAAAATCTGCGTCGACTTCTTTTCAATATGAGATAGGTTCTTAATGACTGCGGTAAGTTTTGATTTCATTATATTAATTATGTACCAAATTGTTAAAGGAGAAAATGTTTTTTTAGTAAGCTTGAGTAAGTCCCCACTTGTTGAATCATGCATGGTGAAAGACGTAATTGTTCGTAAAGTTTTTATAAACCAATAAAACTTGAGTATTGAAGTGTCAGAATCTCGGCTTTAATACCTAAAGTACAATAACCACAATATATTTCATTTTACACTTTCATTAACACCGATGTAACGAGATTCGGTTGAGCACTTAACCTGTTACACAATCTGTCGTCATTAAGTGGTATAAAGTTTTGCTACAATGACAGTAAAACTTTATACATACATAATTGGGAACTTACTCAGGCACGTTTTAAACGTAAATCATGTCACATTCAAAGTAGTAGTATTCTCAAATTCTATGGAGTAAAAAACTATGTGTTTTAAATAAATTCTTCGCCACGTGGTAACCCCAATTTCACTCAAAGTAATAAGTTCATAAGATGTCACAGAGCTAAGATAAATTATTATATTGCGAAAGCAACTCACATTCAGTGAGGTTCAAGTTATAAAGCGTTATAAAGAATCATTGTTAGAGAACTTTTTAAGTAAGGCATGTTGGCCAAAATAATGTTACCAAGTTTTATTATGTACAACATAACTAGGTGTTGTTTTTATTTATGTATTTTGGAGGGTGTCCAAACAGTGGGGGCATTTGTGTGTGGTCTCTCACTAAAAATGTAATGTGTGACAATAGGGTTCACTGAACAGAGACAACTCCTACTGCCAATGAACGAAATGCCATCTTAAAGCTCCACACTCGACACCGAAGAGACCAGGCCGCAACAACATGCCAATCACCATCGCCACGCTATAAATAAGATCATCCTTCTGGGCACACAAAGCAGGTGAAAAATATCCATTTTATATTCACACGTAGAATCAACATGGTACCAGTATACCTTCATTTGGATCCCTAATTGAAGGGACAGTTTAGTGTGAACACTAAGTATTAATTGTAAATTTCAATACATGTATAGTTAATTGTCAGTTCAGAGACTGACATGTGTACCACACAGCATCCAACTTAGTTTTCCACTCATTTCTTTATAGTACTTTCGCTACAGATTTAAAGTCAGTTTTGTTATTATTATTTTCTCAAGTTTAATTTACTCTGTATTAAAAACATATTTTCTCTTATTTTTAAAATCAGGTTAGGCCATTTGTATAAAAAGATTACTGGGGAGGTAGGTGTTATTTTAAATTAGTTTCAACCAAGCTGTGCCTGTCGAAACACTTTTCAACTTCTTTGTCGAAACAAGGTTGTTGAAACAAGTTTGTTGAGACTGGTTATAAATTGAAGAAACATGTCCGTCTCTGACACACACACACAAATGTATTTTTTTTATATAAGGTGCTAATATGGTGCAATTTTTTTTCTTTACATTAACTGGCCCTATTTTAGTCTATATAAATTCTTTATATTAATCATGGTAACTGGGGGGCGTTAATTATTTTAAATAATTTTATTTCTCACCTTAATTAATTATTTCTCACCTTAATTAAGTATTTTAGCACTTAGCCACTTAGGCACTTCTTTTAAATTTTTAATGTCCTGGGGACATTTGTATGCAATACTTTATGATACACATGACATGCAATTAACCCACACCATGCGGGTACATTCATAGAAATAAATCTTTAATCCTAATTGGGATTCCTATAAAGCAGAAGTTTAGAATTTATATATACCAGAAGGCTAATATAAAAAAAAAAGGCGTGGCAAGAGACCTTTATGTATTTGTATACTATTGTATATGTAATTTGTCTTGTGGAACGTGTTATGTCTGTATATTTCTGTGTACATTTTGGGGGATATATATATATATATAAATATTATGCATTGCTGTACTTTTGGGGGGATATAGGGATTTTATTATTAGAATGTATATACACCAGTAGACGAGTATTCTATCTCAATAATCGTGGCTGATCATTTCTTTAAATTAGTTATTTTATTTAACAAGTATAGTAAGTGTCACCTTTAAAGTTCATTTAAATTGGATGAATAATTATTTGAATTATTAGTAGTAACTGTGAATGAAATTATTTACCTTCATAAATTTATATACTGCATTTTAAAAGAAACATAAAACATAAATTTTATATTTTAAGAAATAGTTTAATGGGAGTTTCATTTTGAGGTTAATGTTTATTTTACATTTTCAATTCATTGATGGTGACATAGCAATTATTTTCTTGGATTCAGTTTATATTATTCAGGTGGCCTTGTTGAGAGGGTATACTTTTTGTTGACCATTTAAAAGGGGAATTCTAAATTACTGTTGTTTTTTGTTATTAATATTATGAGATAGAATAATAAAACCATTGTTAATTATTTAATTCTTGAGTTTTTATTGCAAGTCCCGTCTTACTGGATCCAGCGCAATTTTTAGCTTCTCTAGGCCTTAGCCTAGTTTTAATTAACTTGTAACCCCTCTTTACAAAAGGAAATATTCTTTTGTTTTAACTACTCAAAATGAAGTAGGGGTTTCATTTGGTAGCAGAGCGTGGTTACGACAAGGGTCCTGTGGGTTGTAACGGGGCTTGCAAACTTAAGAAATATTTTAAAATTTTCACAATGTTTAGTTCTTAAATAGAACTTAGAAAAATTTTCAAGGCCCTATATCCCAAGGTTGAAAATATTTTGTTAGTTTTAAGGTTTGAAACATATGTATATGTACTTGCCCGCCTTGCATAGTGAATAGTGCCACGTGGTAGGAAATTTTAGAAGGGGAAATCCCTGGGCAAGACTTATCGCAGTCGGCGCTTAGTTAGTTTGAGTTTACCTTACCCATGTTTGGGGAGGTGTTGCCGTTTTTTGTGATTAGGCGGTATGGCCCGATCGGCAGTCGGTTTCTGCCGATAAATGGTAGCCGGAGGTAACCTAAGAAAGGGTTAAAATAAATTTTCGTTGGTCGGTATTTTGTTTTTCGTGTTGTGTGTGTTGTGTGTGTGTCGCGTTCCTTTTGTCTGGTGTAATCGAGTGTGAGCTGTTCAGGTAGTGGGCTAGTTCTCGCATCGTTAGGTGGACCCGCAGTCTACTCTTTGGAAGAACAGTACTTGGGTTTTTCAGATTCTGATTAGTTAGAATAAGTTTTAGAGTTTTTGTTGAGTGTGCCGACCGCGAAGTGAGATGACGTCGATAAATCCTGAGTTGTTTGTTAGGGAGGAAATTGAGTTCGAGCTCCGGGCCCGGGGTAAAGAAACCCAAGGCAATGTCCAAACCTTACGGCAGCGGCTCCGTGAAGCGCTGACCGCGGGTGATGCGCTCTCAAGGGTCACTATCACTGACCCCGAGAGTGAGTGGGAGCGGTGTACAGAAAAATGGGGTGAGCTGAAGGAGTCGGCTCAATCCGTCGAAAGTTTGGAGGAGAGACCGGGATGCTCTCTCGTTGTCCGGCGGATCCGGCAACGTATGCAGCACTTGATTCATCGGCTGCAGAATTTACTGGCACAAGTCAGTGAACCGCCATATATAATACCGCCACCATATAATATAACAGAAATTATACAGGAGATTACCTCGACCCTCCAAGGGTCACCACCGGTAAGAGCATCCACCCCAATTCCGGTTGTTGAGGAGTCCGTGATCTCAGCGCTGAACACTTCTTCATACAGGGAAGTAGAGCCTGTACGGACTGGTTCGGGGGCGGCAACGTACAACCACCTGCCCAACCCACTTGCCGATATTATTAAACAACTGCCAGTCGTGGACGGACTGGAAGCAGATAAACTACTCCCGTTTTTTAAGATAGTCTTTGACTTAAAGGACTATCCGGGTATGCTGGAGCGAACGGTGCTCGAACTCATCTTCCCCTACTGTCGCGGTACCATGGCTGACAGGGTGGCGGAGGTAATGCGACGTAAGGAAGGCGTGGATGAGTTCCACCGGGTGGTGCTGAGGGCGTTCGTACCCAGTAGAATGATGGAGCAATTGCGCCATCGGCATTTTTATAAAGTACAGGCACGGGGCGAAACATTGGCCCAGTATGTGCTGCGAATGCGCCAGGTAGCGCGTATTCTGGGAATGGGCATGTCGGAGGAAGAGGTAGTCCAACACATCCTCGACGGCGTCTCTGCCGACGACCGGCTGCGACTAGTTTTTGCACAGCGGCCGCAGTGGTTTACCGACCTGGAGCGACTCTGCGTTATGACGGAGACCATGCAGATGACCGACCAGGCGAGCGGAAACAGTAGACGAGCCGAACCAAGACCTCAGACATCGGAAGGGGCCAGAGAGCCTACCTTCCCCCGACAGGCCCAGCCAGCTCGAAATCGTCAGCAAACAAATCCAAATACTGTGATTTGTTATAATTGTAACCGCCCGGGACACGTGGCGAGAAATTGTATGCGAAGGCGCGCGCGACCAGCACCACCTATGTCTAGACCAGCGCCAAAAAACTAAGTAGACAGGGGAAGATATTTCGGAGGATGTCTTCCCCCCACTTCAATTCTGTTCAACTTCCGTCGACCTCCAGGCAGCCGTTAAAAGCCCCATCTTCAAATATCAAGGTCCAGTCCGCTACCTCGCAACAACTTTCTGTATGCCCCTTTCTGTCGCTCGAGGTAAAGGGTGGTCAGCTCAGAGCCTTAGTTGACTCCGGTTCAGCCCGATCCATCATTTCATCTCGGGTACATGCGGACCTTGAACAAAAGGGTTTAGTTATAAGGTCAGAAAAGTCATCTGCTATATGCTGGACGGCATCCCGTGAAATCTTGCCTATCTCCCGGGTTACTTCCTTTAAGATCAAAATTGATGGGTTTTCTTGGGTGTGGTCTTTTCTGGTTTCTCCTGCTCTGGGAGTGGATTGCATCATTGGTGCCGATTTTATCGCAAAAAGTGGTCTCGTGCTGGACATCCAAGCGCACCAATGTTTTTTTAAATTTAATCGGGAGGTTTTAATTCCGTTCCTTGGGTACCAGGGCGCTAAGCCGGGTATCCAAGAAGTAGCTTGTCCCGATTCTGCACGAGACCATCTCACTCCATCCCAGCAGACGGCCTTAGATCATTTGTGTGAGGAATTTCCCGAGGTGTTAACTCCTACTTTGGGACTCACACACCTGCTGGAATATAAAATCAGTCTAACAGATACGAAAATAGTGAGGTCACACCCTTACAAGTTTGCCCCTCCTAAGATGACCATTCTGCGAGAGAAGGTTCAAGAATTATTGGACCAAGGGGTAATTGAACCTTCTCATTCCAGCTATGCCAGTCCAGCATTTTTAGTGCCAAAGCCTGGTGGCAAACAAAGAATGGTAATAGATTACAGGAAGTTGAACGCCAATATCGAGGTGGATTCTGTTCCCCTCCCGGATTTACATTCGGCCTTTGATTGGTTCAGTGGGGCCAGATTTTATACCATTATTGATCTGAACGCGGCCTATCATCAGATACCTCTTGCCAAAGAAAGTAAACCATACACAGCTTTTTGTGTACCCTGGAATTTGTACCAGTACACAAGGGTTCCCATGGGTTTGGCTGTGGGGGCCCAGACACTTACTCGCCTTCTTGACACTGTCTTTCACGACGTCAAATTCCGTTTTGTCTATAACTACCTTGACGATCTGTTGGTGTATAGTGAGACTTTCGAGGATCATCTGCGGCATTTAAGAGAGGCTGGCCTCACTGTCAATCCCGAAAAGGTTCGTTTCGCCCAAGAGAGTATTTCTTTCTTGGGCCATTTAATTTCATACAAGGGCGTGACGGTAGACCCAGAGAGGACACAAGGCATCCGTGACTTTCCTCCGCCAAGGGACGCAAAAGGCATAGCGAGATTCGTCGGTATGATAAATTTTTATCGGCGTTTCATACCGAATATCGCTGAAATTGCCGCTCCCTTGAATGAACTGAGGAAGAAGGGGGCAAAGTTTTCATGGGGGGAAAACCAACAGAAGGCTTTTGTTACCTTAAAGGAAGCCATCATTTCCCCACCGGTGTTGCGGATGCCCGACTTTTCAAAACCGTTCATTTTGCAGACGGACGCGAGTTCGGTTGCGCTCGGAGCGGTCCTTTCCCAGGTTATTGACGACGCTAGGCAGCCTGTGGCTTTCATCTCACGCACGTTGACCCAGCAAGAACGTAAATCATCCGTTTACGAGCTAGAGTGTTTAGCTGTTGTATACGCTCTAGATAAGTTCCGGCGTTTCCTGGAACATGCTGAGTTCCTGCTCGAGACCGATAATCAGGCTCTCTCATGGCTTCTAGCTCATCCCCGGCAACTGGGTAAAATTGGTAGATGGGTGGTGAAAATCTCATCATTTAAGTTCACCGTGCAACACATCAGGGGATCCCAGAATGTGGTTGCAGATGCCTTATCCCGTATGTTTTCCCAACCCAGTGATGCCCAAGCTGAGCAACCCTGTTCCGTTCTTCTCGATTTTCCTTTAGCCTTCACTGATGTGTTACCCCATCAGTTAAACGACGAAGTGCTGGGTCAAGTCATCCAAAATATTAAGCAGGGTAACGTACAGGCCCCTTATTTCTTATCCAAGGGAGTCCTTTGCTGTCGAGAAAGAAAAGGACGAGCACCTAAAATCGTGCTGCCTAGCAAATTAGTGCCCATGGTCTTCAGTTATTACCATGATTCCCCAATCGGAGGCCACAAGGGAATTTCGAAGACCATTTCCAGTATTAGGAAACATTTTATCTGGAAGGGCATGGATAGAGACATCGCGACAAGAGTAAAAAACTGTCATCTGTGTGGCTTGAGCAAGCCTGCCCAGAACACCAAATTAGGGTTGTTATCGTCTGAGGTGGCGAGCAGACCAATGGAAAAGTTATTTATTGACTACGTGGGGCCGTTCCCCCGTAGCAAGTCAGGTAATGCTTACCTGCTTGTTTGTGTAGATGCCTTTTCAAAGTTTGCCTGGCTACTGCCCTTACGGCAGGCAACCGCTCGTTTGACCATCAACGCTTTACAGAACCACGTTTTTCAGCATTTCGGTCTTCCGACCATCATTGTCTCGGACAATGGTCCGCAATTTATTTCAAATGAATTTAGGCGTATGTGTTTCGCCAGTGGCATCAAACACGTAACCACTTCCCCTTATTATCCACAACCGTCCCATGCGGAGAGATTCAATCGGAATCTCCGGTCCGCCTTGATTGCTTATCACGCTGAGCAACAAACCACTTGGGATCAGAATCTGAAGTGGTTACAATTAGCCTTCAACACGGCCAGACACGACAGTCATCAGGCCGTGCCCTTTGAAATTTTGTTTGGATTCTCGCCCGCACTCCCGTTGACCAACCTATGGGATATCGAAGATCTTCTGCCGCGGGAGCCCAATAATAAAACTGCGGAAAGATGGAAAATGGCTCGGAAGAATTTGCTGCGAGCGCACGAGCGGGTCCGTCGGCGTTATAATCAGGGGCGTATTCCAAACCCCTTCCGGATTGGTGACTGGGTCTATTGCCAAAGCCACCCACTCAGCTCTGCCGCCGACAAACGTGCTGCGAAGCTATGCTACCGTTGGTCGGGGCCATACCGAATCATAGGATTTACGTCACCGGTGACGGCCCGTCTGGGCGTACCGGGAGACAAACAAAAGTTGTTGACAAGCCACATTTCCAAACTTAAACGTTGTCGGGGGCTATCCAAAACGTTCGAGGGGGATAGTCCCCGTAAAGATAGGACCGAGGTCCTTGTTAAATGTGGAAGTCGTGTTCAGGCGAATGGGGCGAGCCTCAGGAGATCGGAAGATCTAGCTAGCTAGGAATCTTTCTTTTGTCGTTTCCTGTCTCTCTCTCTTGTGCTGTATGCGGACTCTGATCAGGTCAGCATTCAGCACCCGCACACTTACATGATACATATCTTCTTTCGTCTCTTTCATTTTCCTTTTTGATTTCTGTTCTCCTGAGAGCAAGCTCAGCCGAGCCAACCCAACCACGACGTCCACCGGTATCTTTTGGGGAGAGGTACACTGCAGGGTACCCTCCTGGCCTTTAACGTTGGGGCAACTATGTTGCCCTTTTGGGGTGAGGGTGTGCTGAGTCAAATGATTCAGCGCGAGTTTAGTAAATGTATTGGCATTTTTTTTTTTTGACGGTAAAGACAGTACGAAATTTAAAGTAATTAGGTGTGCTGCTCTCTACCCGCGGATAGGAGAGGCTACCGTTCTCGAGTTTTCACCGTCTGACCGGTGTTTCCATCTACCGAGTTTTTCCAGCAGCTCGGCTGAGTTTTTAAACAACAGTGCTGCAGCCTGGTGAGAATTTTCTCACAAACGGACAACGAACGAAAACTTTTGTTATAGTTTGTCTCAATATGGAAGCCTAACTCACGACATCGTGAATATCTCTTCGGTGGAGAGTTTTGTGTGAAAATCTGCGTCGACTTCTTTTCAATATGAGATAGGTTCTTAATGACTGCGGTAAGTTTTGATTTCATTATATTAATTATGTACCAAATTGTTAAAGGAGAAAATGTTTTTTTAGTAAGCTTGAGTAAGTCCCCACTTGTTGAATCATGCATGGTGAAAGACGTAATTGTTCGTAAAGTTTTTATAAACCAATAAAACTTGAGTATTGAAGTGTCAGAATCTCGGCTTTAATACCTAAAGTACAATAACCACAATATATTTCATTTTACACTTTCATTAACACCGATGTAACGAGATTCGGTTGAGCACTTAACCTGTTACACAATCTGTCGTCATTAAGTGGTATAAAGTTTTGCTACAATGACAGTAAAACTTTATACATACATAATTGGGAACTTACTCAGGCACGTTTTAAACGTAAATCATGTCACATTCAAAGTAGTAGTATTCTCAAATTCTATGGAGTAAAAAACTATGTGTTTTAAATAAATTCTTCGCCACGTGGTAACCCCAATTTCACTCAAAGTAATAAGTTCATAAGATGTCACAGAGCTAAGATAAATTATTATATTGCGAAAGCAACTCACATTCAGTGAGGTTCAAGTTATAAAGCGTTATAAAGAATCATTGTTAGAGAACTTTTTAAGTAAGGCATGTTGGCCAAAATAATGTTACCAAGTTTTATTATGTACAACATAACTAGGTGTTGTTTTTATTTATGTATTTTGGAGGGTGTCCAAACAGTGGGGGCATTTGTGTGTGGTCTCTCACTAAAAATGTAATGTGTGACAATAGGGTTCACTGAACAGAGACAACTCCTACTGCCAATGAACGAAATGCCATCTTAAAGCTCCACACTCGACACCGAAGAGACCAGGCCGCAACAACATGCCAATCACCATCGCCACGCTATAAATAAGATCATCCTTCTGGGCACACAAAGCAGGTGAAAAATATCCATTTTATATTCACACGTAGAATCAACATGGTACCAGTATACCTTCATTTGGATCCCTAATTGAAGGGACAGTTTAGTGTGAACACTAAGTATTAATTGTAAATTTCAATACATGTATAATTAATTGTCAGTTCAGAGACTGACATGTGTACCACACAGCATCCAACTTAGTTTTCCACTCATTTCTTTATAGTACTTTCGCTACAGATTTAAAGTCAGTTTTGTTATTATTATTTTCTCAAGTTTAATTTACTCTGTATTAAAAACATATTTTCTCTTATTTTTAAAATCAGGTTAGGCCATTTGTATAAAAAGATTACTGGGGAGGTAGGTGTTATTTTAAATTAGTTTCAACCAAGCTGTGCCTGTCGAAACACTTTTCAACTTCTTTGTCGAAACAAGGTTGTTGAAACAAGTTTGTTGAGACTGGTTATAAATTGAAGAAACATGTCCGTCTCTGACACACACACACAAATGTATTTTTTTTATATAAGGTGCTAATATGGTGCAATTTTTTTTCTTTACATTAACTGGCCCTATTTTAGTCTATATAAATTCTTTATATTAATCATGGTAACTGGGGGGCGTTAATTATTTTAAATAATTTTATTTCTCACCTTAATTAATTATTTCTCACCTTAATTAAGTATTTTAGCACTTAGCCACTTAGGCACTTCTTTTAAATTTTTAATGTCCTGGGGACATTTGTATGCAATACTTTATGATACACATGACGTGCAATTAACCCACACCATGCGGGTACATTCATAGAAATAAATCTTTAATCCTAATTGGGATTCCTATAAAGCAGAAGTTTAGAATTTATATATACCAGAAGGCTAATATAAAAAAAAAAGGCGTGGCAAGAGACCTTTATGTATTTGTATACTATTGTATATGTAATTTGTCTTGTGGAACGTGTTATGTCTGTATATTTCTGTGTACATTTTGGGGGATATATATATATATATAAATATTATGCATTGCTGTACTTTTGGGGGGATATAGGGATTTTATTATTAGAATGTATATACACCAGTAGACGAGTATTCTATCTCAATAATCGTGGCTGATCATTTCTTTAAATTAGTTATTTTATTTAACAAGTATAGTAAGTGTCACCTTTAAAGTTCATTTAAATTGGATGAATAATTATTTGAATTATTAGTAGTAACTGTGAATGAAATTATTTACCTTCATAAATTTATATACTGCATTTTAAAAGAAACATAAAACATAAATTTTATATTTTAAGAAATAGTTTAATGGGAGTTTCATTTTGAGGTTAATGTTTATTTTACATTTTCAATTCATTGATGGTGACATAGCAATTATTTTCTTGGATTCAGTTTATATTATTCAGGTGGCCTTGTTGAGAGGGTATACTTTTTGTTAACCATTTAAAAGGGGAATTCTAAATTACTGTTGTTTTTTGTTATTAATATTATGAGATAGAATAATAAAACCATTGTTAATTATTTAATTCTTGAGTTTTTATTGCAAGTCCCGTCTTACTGGATCCAGCGCAATTTTTAGCTTCTCTAGGCCTTAGCCTAGTTTTAATTAACTTGTAACCCCTCTTTACAAAAGGAAATATTCTTTTGTTTTAACTACTCAAAATGAAGTAGGGGTTTCAGACTGGCCTATCCTGAAGCGCCAGAAGATTTTCGAACGCGTTTTGCGATGCAGACATTTACTGCCGGTGTCCGAGATAACGAACTACAGCAAAAGTTACGAATGGCAAGACACCAGAACAGTGCGGACGCCCTGGTACATGCTTTGCAAATTGAGGCCGCCAAATCAGCGTCTGGTTGGACAAGTCATAAAGTGCGCGAGCTAAAAGATCGCGACGGCACAGACGATGAGGAAGAAGAACAAGGAACAGAGACCCGACGGTTGGCGCCACAGAATAAAATAAGAAAGGATGGAAGACCGAAGTGTTATCGATGTGGGAAACCTGGACATCTACAACGAGATTGTCGGGTTAGAATTCAGCAGCAGGGAAACGAGCAATAGTCGGTGCAACGGGGCGTGTGCTGACTAACTGGAGGAACGAAGCCCCTAGAGAATACGCAATTTCCACCCTTCAGAAAAACACCGGGAGCTTGGTAGTTACCGGATTTGTTCAAGAAAGGCCAACCTCGATTACAGTTGACACAGGCGCAACAGTTTCTATTGTGCGCCCCGACGTGGTGAAAGATCTCAAGCCAATCTGGTGCTCTTGCAGCTTGCGAACAGCTACAGGACGGCCTGTAAAAGTGTATGGAAAAGTGGAGATACACCTACGCCTCGGTAGACTTGAGTTTAATCATCAAGTACTTGTTGCAGACATTGTGGATGAAGCAATTCTTGGTGTGGACGTTATGAACGCATACGGATTTATAGTCGACTTCAAAAACAATGTCTTGAGAATCGGAGGCGAAGAGGTAATGCTATCAACAATGACGACAGCAGAAAAATCGATGGACGTCATAAACCAAGTGGCCGTAACTGTTCCGCCAAACTCCGAAAAGATCATCATGGTTAGAACTGCGGTAGATACTAGGGGCAATCAGTGCTCTATGTTCGAACCCCAGGTAGTCAGCACACCGGGCATACTAATTGCCAGAAGTTTAATAAAACCTGACGAAACCGGAAATGTACCTATTAGAGTGGCGAATATTTTGGATCAAGCTATCACTTTACAAAGCAATACGCTCCTAGGCAAATTGACTCCTGTGGCCTGGGTAGCCGGAATAACGCAACGTAGACCCAGTTCTTCGGATACTTCTAAATTACCAGAGGAACTGCAAGAATTATTGAACAGATCTTCTAACGACCTCTCAAGTGGTGAGGTAAAAGAACTCGGACAGTTTTTACACGAATTCAAAGATTGTTTTGCAGTTCGGGGCCAGTCACTGGGAAGAACCTCTCTTGTGCAACATCGCATCAATACCGGGGACACAACACCGATACGCCAACCTCCTCGAAGGCCTCCATTATCTAAACAAGAGGAGATGTCTCGGTTAGTACAGGACATGTTGACAGAGGGAGTAATTGAACCTTCGTCAAGTGCTTGGTCTTCCCCTGTAGTGCTGGTAGCGAAGAAGGATGGTGGATTGCGTTTCTGCGTAGACTACCGGAGGTTAAATGACGTTACAAAGACAGACTGCTATCCATTACCTCGCGTTGACGATACACTCGACACGTTGTCCGGAGCACAGTGGTTTTCCACATTCGACCTGAAGAGTGGATATTGGCAAGTGGGTCTTCATCAAGAAGACAAGGAAAAGACCGCTTTCTCGACCCCAATTGGCTTATTCCAATTTAACGTCATGCCATTTGGACTCTGTAATTCACCGGCAACATTTGAGAGATTGATGGACCTGATACTCCGAGGCCTGACGTGGAAAACTTGCCTTGTTTACTTAGACGATGTCATAGTGATCGGGAAGACTTTCGAAGATCATTTGGAAAACCTTAAGGAAGTTCTAACTAGAATTCACGGTGCACAACTGAAGCTGAGCCCGAAGAAGTGTTCTCTATTCCAGAAGGAAGTACAGTATTTGGGCCATCTGGTTTCGGCAGCGGGCGTTAGCATGGATCCTAATAAAGTAGACACCGTAAGAGACTGGCCAGTTCCGAAGAATAAACACGAAGTTCGGAGTTTCCTGGGGTTATGCTCATACTACCGACATTTTGTGAAAGGCTTCGCTACTATTGCTAAACCACTACATGAGCTAACGGAAAATAAACGAAACTTCCAATGGTCGAGAGAGTGTGAACAAGCATTTAGAACGTTGAAGTTGCATTATGTTCGCAGCCAATTCTCGCTTTTCCAGCTTCCGAAGGGAAGTACATCGTAGACACACACGCAAGCAATACTGGTCTAGGAGCAGTTTTGTCTCAAGTGCAGAACGGTGAAGAACGAGTAATAGCGTATTACAGCAAGACGCTTTCTAAACCAGAGAGAAATTATTGTGTTACAAGAAGAGAGTTGTTGGCAATTGTCAGAGCTTTGGAGCACTTCCATAAATACCTCTATGGGAGACAGTTTTCACTAAGTACTGACCATGCTGCACTTGCATGGCTCTTGAGATTTAAAAATCCGGAAGGACAGTTGGCAAGGTGGCTCGAACGTCTGCAAGAGTACAACTTCAAGGTACAACATCGGCGGGGGCGCCTGCACGGTAATGCAGATGGCTTATCACGAAGACCATGCCCGGAAGACTGCCGACATTGCCACAGAAAGGAAGAACAAAACTCAAGCGAACATGTTCAAGCCATCACTGTAGATTTCCTGGCTGATGGCTGGACAACACAAGACTGTCGACAAGAACAGATGACTGATGAAGACATTGGACCGATCTTGACAGCAAAAGAGGAAGGTCGCCGCCCGGATTGGCAAGGTATCTGCCATGGTTCCGAAGTGCTGAAGGGCTATGGAACATCTGGAGGCCATCTTGGCGTTAACAAAACCCTTGACAAAATACGGAAGCGATTCTATTGGCTTCATCTTCGCCACGACGTAGAGGAATGGGTTCGGACGTGTGAAATATGTGCTGCAAGCAAGGGCCCACAAACCAGAAGCAGGGGAAAAATGAGACAGTATAACGTTGGACAACCTTTCGAGAGAATTGCCATAGACATTGCTGGACCATTCCCAGTTACTGACGATGGAAACCGGTACATCATGGTTGTAGGTGACTACTTTACTAAGTGGGTGGAAGCCTACGCAATTCCAAATCAGGAGGTTACCACTGTGGCAAAGCAGTTAGTTCACAACTTCTGTTGCCGTTATGGAGCCCCTATGGAAATCCATACGGATCAAGGGAGAAATTTCGAATCAGGAGTGTTTAAAGAATTATGCCGTCTACTTGGAATTCGAAAGACCAGGACAACGCCTCTGCATCCTCAGTCGGACGGGATGGTTGAGAGATTCAACAGGACACTTGAGCAGCATCTTTCGAAAGTTGTTGACGAGAACCAAACAGACTGGGACCAACGTATACCACTATTCCTTATGGCGTATAGGTCGTCAGCACATGACACAACCGGCATGACTCCAGCAAAATTGGTGTTTGGGCGGGAGATTCGTCTTCCTGTGGACTTGATGTTTGGATCACCTGAGACTCAGTCCCAAGAGCCAAAGAACTATTCCTCGCAATTAGAAAACCAACTGCGAGAAATGAATCGCTTGGTAAGAGGACGGCTGAAGATTGCCAGTGATAAAATGAAAACTCGGTATGACATTCGCAGCAATAGTGTGGGTTTCCAAGAAGGAGATCAGGTCTGGTTGTTCAATCCAAAGCGCCGTCGTGGTCGCTCACCTAAGCTTCAGTTTAACTGGGAAGGACCCTACACTGTAAAAAAAAGGATTAACGATGTTGTTTATCGGATTCAACAGGAAGGACAGCGAAAGTTCAAGGTCGTCCACCTAGATCGCCTGGCTAAATACAAACTTAGAGACGCTTTGCCAGTTCGGGACGAACAGGCTTAAGGAGGGGGAAGTGCTACGACAGCACAGAACGATCTACGCGTTTATCGAATGTGCCAGAAAGATCTCGACGTAAGCGTGTGGTGTACGTGCTACTAGACGCATTTTGCGAGATATTTCTCGACTGTGCCGGCCTTCGCTCGGGCACTCGGACTGTGTCAAGGCCGTAGCAATTACGTAGTTCGCGAGAGATAAGACGCAGTTTGGAAGCTTCTGGTGTGTGAGCGTGACTATAAATACATCGGGTAGCGGCCTTAGTTTTTCAGTTCAATCCAAGATTTTTGACTGTGCGGTTCGAGAGTATTAGTGCGAGATATTTACAGAGCGGTTCGAGTTATTACGGTGTACGTTCAAGTAGTTATTAGTGAAGTGTTGCGTTTTATATTCGGACGGTATAATTGTAATACAGTTGAGTTTTAATATTAGTGGACATTTTATTGCGTATGAACAATTTTCATTTGATTTGTTGTAGACACTGTGTTGTTAATTACGAACTGTTTTACTATAACAATTAAAGGTGTGATTAGTGACTTGATTGGTGTCTTGTAATTATTGTGTTTCCACTGTACCTGCGACGATCGAGTAGACCGTCGTAACAATATACCACAACACATTAACATACACATACTACCCATAATTAATTCAAGTAACTATCTTGGGCGTTTTTTTCATTTAAAACATATTTTAATTTTAAGGGCAGTTTACCCCTAAAACCCTCAAAATTAAATAAGCTAATAAACGGTCAAACCCAAAGCTTGGATATAGGAATTAAACTTGAAATACATGTTTATAATACTATTTATTTATTTCAAACACGAGAATAACAATACATAGTAACACCTTAATGATACCTTTATTGAAATGGAGAGGGAAGTAAGCAAAATTGGTTTGGAAGTCAATGAGGCTAAAACAAAATATATGAAAGTGTCTGCAAAGGAAAATAGAGAACTGCTAGACCTTCACACAGGCCATTACTGTTTCCAAGGAGTTACAGAATTTAAGTACCTAGGTGTTATTCTGAATAATGAAAACCGAGTGAGCAGCGAAATAGTAAATAGAATCATAACCGGCAATAGAGCCTACTTGCAAACCAATCATTACTGAAATCAAAGCTTCTAACTCCAAGAACCAAACTGATGTTGTATAAAACACTGATCAGACCTGTTGTTGAGGATATAAGCGCTCTAAGAATTTTTGAAAGAAGAATATTGAGACAGATATTTGGACCGGTGAAGGAAGGGAATATGTATAGGATCCGAAATAACAGTGAGATAAATGAGTTGATTGGTGGACAAGACCTGGTGAGGCACATAAAATCAGCTAGAATTAGATGGCTGGGACACGTATCCCGTATGAATGTTACGAGGATGCCCAAAACTATGTTAAGTGGAACGATATTGGGCAAAAAAAGAAGAGGCAGGCCTCGAAGAAGATGGCAGCAGGATGTGGAAGAAGATCTGAGAAAGATGGGCATTAGGAACTGGAGACTGAGGGCAATGGACAGAGATGAGTGGAGACGGGTCGTAGCGGAAGCCAGGGCTCACCATGGGCTGTAGTGCTGGATGCTGGAGAGTAGTAGTAGTAGTAACACCTTAATAAAAGTTTGTTAAAAGCTTAAACCTAAACAACAAAATCTATTCTCCTCCTATTTCCACTGTTTGCAAATCGTTCAATCACTGAGTCTACGTCAATTTCAATGTCTCTGTGAGTGTGTAACAAGCATAGTCCGGACAATCTTTCTTCACCCATCCTTGCCCTCTGCCACTCTTCAAACGACGCAAGGTGGAGAAAATTCTCTCAGCAGACCCCACGCTAATGGGAAGAGTTGCCAGGATTTTTAGCAAGGAGTAAATCGATGGAAACATGTCCTTATCACAAGCGTCCATCGCTTCAATAGCGGTTGCAGGAAGTTTACCCTTACATCCATTTTCCCTTTCCCATTTTTCCCGCCAAAATTCACTATTTACCAGACACCCATCGCTTTTCCTTAGCCCAAGTATGGGTGCGAATTTGTCGATCAAGTTTTGGAGCTGCATATTTTCTTCGTCCAGGTCTTTGTGTACATCACTGGCACCGTCCTTGGGATTGTCCTTAACAACAACAGTTGGAATCAATACACGAAGTCCAAAACAATCCAATGAGTCTTTGGGAAATCTTGAAATGAGATCTGCAATCACATTGTCAAGTAGGGGAATGTATGTAGATTTCTTGTAATATTCTTCTGGCGTGTTTGATGTGTAATTTGGTCTATGTTGTTGCCGTGCTGTTCGAAGAAGTTTTATTTCAACTCCGAGTTGAGAGCACAATTCCTTGACTTCACAAAACACCTCAGAAAATGTCTTGTCACACTTTTGCCTTTTCTTTTTCAGTATAGAAAGTGTATCCTGAATAGCGTCAGAAGCTTTTCTTAAATCAAGGGATGGAGTCTGGAGCCTTCTGCTCAGTGGAAGTGTATGTTTCAATACATCGATCAAAGAAATCATTGCCGAAATGAACTGTACATCACACAGGGAGGTGATCAGTGCAGTTGCGTTGGAAGAAGTAGTCAAATCCGTCCAGCCAGAAATTGATTCCAGAGCTTCAATCAGATAAGGAAGAGCTTCACGAAACTTGAGCACAGTATCATGCCTCTCCACCCAACGTGTTTCACAAAGCCCCGGTAGCTGTTTCCCCAAAAACATACCTAAATCATAGTTTCTCTTTTCCAAAAACTTACGTAAAACGCCATTTCTCTTTGCAGACATATTGAAAAATGATGTTACTGATTTCATTATGCTGATCGAGTTTCGGACACTTGCTACATTGTTTGATTTAGACAGCGAGTTATTCAATGCGTGATTTAAGCAAGGACACCAGCATGCATGCGTTGCTTCACGACGTATTTCACAGACAGCGCCAACAAGCTCAGATGACATTACACTGCAACTATCTGTCCCAATGCCTACACAGTTGTTGATGTCAAGGAGCAATTCTTTGACGATATTTACAACAATTTTTCCAAGTACCTCTCCTGTTAGTTTGCGTTCAAGTTGTACGCCATTTTCATTTCCCTCCTTATCTTGGATGGCATCATATGCATCAATAAATATGATGAAGTCTTCACGAATACAACCATTATAAACATACCTCAAAGTAAGAGACAGTTGTTCAGTGTGGGATATGTCTGTGGTTTCATCAAATAGTATGCTAAAACAGCCAGACTGTCGCACTCTATTTAATATGACACGTGTGATTTCCTTTCCACAACATTCAATCAGGCTATTTTGGGTGTTTTTCCCAATGTATGTTGCCCGTGCAGATGAGTTATCAAGGTGTTTTTTCAGTATGTGGTCACCTGATGAAATACGAAACCTTAAGAGCTCCCTGAAGTTTCCCTCATTTACGGGACTTGGATCTTCTTGGAGGTGGAGGTTACCATCGTCTCGATGTCCACGAAGGGGGATATTTTGTCGTCCCAAAAAGATAATACTTTCAATTATGGGACGCAACCGCTTACGGTTTTCTTGAACTTCCTGTAAGCGCTGAGTAATCACTTTATTAACAACAGCTTCTTCTGGAGATGTATAAGTTTTAATGAAGTTTTTCCCAGCTTCCACACTCTCTCTGTGGTATGCATTTTTCTCATGTGTCTCCAGGCAGCCATCTTTACCAAGTAATTTCGCAAATGAGGTCACAGACTTAGTCACAAGAGATTGCAAGTGCACTCCTTTATTATGGCCACAATACTCATGCGCAAAAAGTACGCAGTATTTACAGTAGAGACCCTACTGTATATCAGAAAACACAAGCCAATGTTTGCTTTTTAAATGATTTCTCCCTAAAAAACATTTGACAAATTTCCCATTTTTATTGTGGACTGAAAAAGGAATAACTTTTGTCATATCCACTAATATTTTTACCCATTTGGATCGTCTAAATAATGAGTTAGGAAAAGTGTCTCAGGTTCTTGGGGGGGGGGGCATGGCCGCCATTCCCCCCTGAAGCCGCCACTGAGATATATATATTACTACGCGTCTTTTTATCTAACACACTTATATAATATATTTAATGATAGATAAAACGTTACTTACCCGTGATTTTACTTTACCTGGGCGCCAGAACAAATCCCAGATATAAATGATACGGATTCAGCTTAGCTCAGAGCATAGAGACACACTATCTCAGGATTCGTTCAGTGAATGTGGAATTCAAGGGGAATCGTTACAAATAACGCTTTAAATTTTTGTTAAAGTTTGTTTAATTACCGTTTTAATTATTTTGTTAACTTCTTGAAAAATGCTAGTTGTAGGACTTATTGCTACCCTAAGTCTTATAATTAATGAGTGTGCGTGAAAAGTGAAGATTAAAACGTCCAAACAACCTATTGCTCTTATCTGGTTTAATTAAGAAAATTTATATCTCCCAAACCAGTGCTAAAGAACAGGTCAGCAATAATTTGCACGTTCAATACTACACCTCACTTTCCATTCAACACTCCTATACTATGTTATAACTAATCTTACTAATTAAATACAAAGTGTGAAGTTACTTAGTGTCTTTTAAAATTGTTTATTTCTTTTATTATTTATTTATTATTTATTTCATTGATCAATGAATCTATTTCTTACTATTTGATGCGTCGACCGTAGATGGGAATCCGTAGAGATCCTCCTTTTGATGGTTCAGCACAGAAGAAATGATGTTGACCAATCCTGTTGAACGATGATCTGGGCAATTACAGATGCTGTAGCTCTCTGTTGCACCAGTCACTTCACAATTGATTAGTAATTAATTAATTAATTATTTAATTAATTAATGTGGTGTTACACAGCGAGAGTTGTTGTCGAACTGTACTAGTTCCTCTGCAACTGCGGACTACTTCTCGAACTTTTTACTTAAATGAAACTTTGCGTGTTTGTGAAATTAAGCACATAATTTACACACGTCTAGCGCATTGAAGATCCGAACGAAGAGTCCTCGCTACCCTCCGTCAGCGTTGGCGTCTGTTCTAAATGCAGGATTCTGATTGGTTGTTAAAATAAATCATGCGTTTTTCCAGTTGAAACAATATCGGACAGGTCGACCAAACGCCCCTTAACAGGTCTGAGACGGCACAGAATTACTGGCTAAAATCGTACTTCCTTTGTTTGCAAATCGTTTGATTACAGGTATTTGCAAACGTGATTTCACAGATCTGACCATAGAATATTGTTGCTTAGGTCTTTATCTGTGTGTGTGAAAACACCTAATTCATACCTAGCCTAATTCTCGAGTTATTTCGCTTGGCGTTCTTCTTCTGTATATCTTCTGTAAATGTTAATTATATTGGTTGATATTTTGGCTACTTATAGAGCTTTAATTGCTGAACACTATGCTGTTTTGAGAATTGCTGTATATTTATTGGTTTTAAAGATATTGCAGTTTTAACACATAAATTCAATTGAGTAAAATTTCATGTCTGTACCGGCATTTGTCGTAGCAGTGATGAGGTTAGACAGAGATGGCTGCAATTATACGCTCTCTCTCTTGCTTACGTTGCTATACTCGCTCCGTTTGACACTTTCATATAACGCTCAGATAGGACGACAATATGAATCGTTATAATATATATGTGTGTGTGTGTGTGTGTGTGTGTGTGTGTGTGTGTGTGTGTGTGTGTGTGTGTGTGTGTGTGTGTGTGTGTGTGTGGTGTAAATATTCCTCCTTTACATGAGTTTATCAACAATATTTGAATAATGTAAAATCACAATTAATTCAGTATGGGATCCTATCTTACAAAATCAGACTACAGTTTCACACATGCCTGATGCATGTTCACACCAAACTTTACAGGTTAATGTTTCATGATTTTACAATTTATAAGTCTGTTTTCACATAGTTTCTGCAGATTAAACTGGAGGAAAGTAGAAGATGTCAGAAGAACTGATATAATACTGAAAGATCCCACCTGAGTTTTCCAACTTTAGTTTTATCCGGGCATGTGGTTCAGATACACAGGTGATGACAGTAGGGTTACTTCTGGAGCTGCATCCTCATCTGTGGGCTGTTCTTGACTGGCGGCATCGAGGAGCTTAGATGCTTTTCTCTGCACGAGAGGATGACAGATGGACAGTCATCCTCCGACACCCCTTCATCGGCTTGTCCGAGAACCCTGGGACTCTTTACAATTAGGCTTCCATGCTAGTAGAAGAAAACGAATACCGGAAAATCAGGCCGCCAGTCCGAAATGATTCAGTCGAGTGCAAGATGAGGAATGAGGCAGACTCAACTGTGTATTCTAACCACGAAAACTCACCCAGTCATCGTGAAGCCAAGAATCAGCTGTACAGGAACGAACTGATTTCGTCGCCGCGGTTGACAAATAGTCTGACTGGGGTGACTATTATAATTCACTTTATGACGACGCGCGATCACAAAGCCGTGGCAGTCGAGTTTTAAATGTGCTTGAGAACGAGCGGGTTCTAAAGCTGAACGCAGTTCAGCACACTAGTATACACAAGCACACATTCAAAAAACATTAAATGAAAATGAGAGAACATCTCTATAATTATGATCTTCAATAAATAAAAAATACTGAATGCCTTGTATATAGTCTGTTTTTCTTTTACTGTACAGGTAATATGAAGAGTGAATACTCATCTTCAGGAGATAATCTGTATGCAACAGTCCCCATGCAAATAAACTTCTATGGTTAATATGAATTTTATTCATGGTTTACGATTTAAAAGTTCTTAAATTTGTATCCTTTTTTTTTTAATAACATAATATGCAAAATGCATACTTTTCAACATTTATTTTGAAAAATTAATTCCTTTCTTCTTCTTGCACCAAACTAGGAACAGGTTACCAACCATATTCTGATAAATTACTATGCCATTCTGCTAAGTACCATTTATCCCTTCACAGCCAACTGTGTAGCCATTTGATCCAATTATCTCTTTCTCGGCCTTCTTCTAATATTTCTCCCTATCAATGTGTCCCACTAACTTATTAGTCTTATAAACACCCACTTGTATGTTCTAGACAAAAGTATTTCCTTCTGTAAGGTTCCCTTTCAAACATTTCATCATTGCTTGCTTTATGTTTCCATAAACCACATTATGATAGTATTGCCTTAAATAGTTTCAGACACTTTCACTGTTGATTCAACTATTCTTACTAATTATAACGTCTGCTGAAATTACTAATAGTACGAATATAAATGAAAATATAAGGAGCCATGTTCTACATAAAATAATAAAAGTAATGTCATCACAATTAATATTTTAAAACATAAAACTTTAAATTATCTTTTCTGAAAATATCAAATTTAAAATAAAAATTTACTGTGATCTGTATCAGATTTTTACTATACAGCTGTCTTAACAAAATATATCACCATTTTTACTTTTACAAATTAAACCATAATTTGGTTATGCTTGTTTATGAATTTTGATTTAAATCTAATAGCTGTTGGTTATATTGAGCCGTCATCTATTCCACTGAGGTGATCCAACCAACTTGTATGAAGTTTAATTGTTTCCAGTATACTTGTAACCAGGCCCGTATTTTGGATGTATAACGCCCCTGTGCAGTCATTAATTTTACGCCCCCTATTCCCTGAGCTAAACTTCAGTGTCGCTAGTACATGGCTGGTAGCAGGCCACACCCTAAACCCAGAATATCAGTAGTCCCTATGGCAGGAGCTCTTTCTGACGCTCGGGACGTAGTACACGAGCGGGCGACGGGCAAGCCCTTCGTCCCGCACAGCCACTGACGCTGCTGTGTCGCTATTTGTTTACAGACTATGGACAATAAATTGTTTAATTACTTACTTCAATTTTAAACTGTATTATAGACAGTATTTAAACTTAACTGAATACACAATATATGAAACAAAGGTGCAAGTTAAACATTTATACATTATTCTGAAGATGATATATGGTAAACACATAGAAAATAATCACTACAGTTTAATAACCTCAGTTAAAAATATCACTGAAACATCCAATTTGGTCAGTCAAACGTATATGGTAGAAACACTGCAATTTGATACTAACCATTTTGTGAAACTTACCAAACTTAGAGAAATGACTTTCTTCTGACTTTTGCATTTGCAAATGCATTTATCACTTCCTCAAAATCCAGACTGACAGTCTGATTCTATGGCGAGCACTCCAAGACTGACCAGTCGTTCTTGATTCTGTGCTGTCCGTAGATAGTTCTTGATTCGTTTTAAAACTGAAAATGACCTTTCAGCAGAACAGTTTGTTGCTGGAGTACAGTTGTAGATCTTGAGTGCAGTGTACACATTTGGGTAGACATCACTAATTTTCTTCGAAGCCAACATTCTGCAGAGAAATGGAAGAGACGATAATTTGTTACCATCTTCTGTCTTCATAGATAACAGATAGCTTTTCAAATGGATGCATTCTTCACCAAAGCTGCTACTTTCTATGTCGGAATCATAAATGGCTCAAAGTTTCTCTGCAGCATCATAAATTTGAGGACCTTCTAGTTTGGTGATATTTGAGATAAATGAAAATATTAAATTATATTCTTTGTAGACATTAACTCTCTTCTGTAACTCAGTCTGGAGAGTTTGTATGATCTTGGAATATGAAATTTCCATTCGTCTCCAGATCTTGTCATGTTCCAAGTCATCTGATCCTAGTTCTTCTTCAGGACTTTCTGGTTCCGCTTCTGATTCAGATGATTCATCAAAAAATCGCCTACGTTTAATTTGACGTTTTGGTCTTGAAATCTCAACAGCTGAAGAAGAAGGAACTGATTCCAGACTCCTGATCTGATTAAGTTTCTTTTCAGCTGAATCTCTGTGATTGGGGAAACAGGTCTGAAGCTCAGTTAAATACACTGTAAGAGAGTCGTACATTTCAATAACAGTGGAAATGTCCATTTCCTGAGCTTGCAATTTTTTCATGACTTTGCCAAATTGTTGAAGAATAGAACCCCACACTGATGTCATGAATGCTACCTCAATGCTATTTAACTTCCTAAGAAGACCCTCAGCTTGACATCTACCTTTACCCGTTTCATTTTCTGAAATAGTTCTTAATGCAGAAACCACTGCTTTCCAATCTACATCCAAACTCTTGCAAGCATCCTCACGTGCACACCATCGAGTTGTTGACAGTGATTTCAATGTCATGGTTACAGAATCAAAAAATGTTTCCAAGATATTCCATCTCCCTGTAGAATCTGCGAAGTAATTATATAAACTTTGCAATAACTCAAAAAACCGTACTGCAGCAATACAGCATTTCACTGCTTGTGAACCAACTAGATTCAGTGAGTGAGTTGCACATGGAATGAAGAAAACAAGAGGATTTCTTTCCTTGAGTCTTGCTTGCAAGCCAGAATATATTCCAGACATGTTGGCCGCATTGTCATATGATTGACCTCTACAGTTATCAACTTTCAGAACATGTTGTTCTAAAGAATTCATTAGTGCTTCAAAAAGCTTTTCTCCAGTATGGCCTGTATTTTTCATAAAACACAGAAATCTTTCAACCGAGAGCCCACAATCAGTTACATATCTAACAACTACACTTAACTGGTCATTATGAGATAAATCTGGCGTAGAATCTACTATGACTGAAAATATTTAGAAGAAATAACTTCATTGCCTATTTTTTCATTCACTGACTTTCCCATAAGATGTATTAATTCTTCATAAGTTGCTGGTGACAAGTATGATGTAGATCCTTTTCCAGGATTACCGAACCGTGCAATATGGTCAGCCAGAAAACAATCGTACTCTGCAATTAATTCCAAACACATCATGAAATTTCCATTTTTCACAGAGCCAAACTTCTCTTCGTCTCCACGAAATGCTAAACCCCTAGAAGCTAGTTTTTTAACTACATAAACAACTCTTTTTAGTACATTTCTCCAATATGTAACTTCATGTTCATGCTGGCTGAGCAATCTTTTGTCAATTCTGTTCATCTCATTTCCTCTACTTTTCAATTTTAACAAGCAGTCTCTGTAAGAAGCAGAATTTTCATGTTCGGCTATTCTTATGCCAGCATGGCTCCAATCATTGAAACCAGATGTTGCAAACTGAGATGTACCACCGAATAATTTGCATGGGGCACAGAACAGTGATCTTTGGCTGGGAGAACACACAAGATATTCACGGTTCATAATTTCCCCATTTACTAAAATCCTATGGAATAGTTTCTTGCTGCAAAACCGTTGTGTTCCATCAACATATCGCCGCGAGGACTGTGAAAAGTCAGCGTCTTTGTTTTGATTAATACCATTTTTTATCAAATAATCCCGAGTGTGATCAGTGTTTTCCCAATAGAATGGATCATTACTAGGAACAGACACTGCAAAATCCACTTCTGTAGAGAGTGTAGCTTGTTCCTGTACTTTGAGATTTTCGACTTCCACATTGTCTTTACTGTTTTCCACTGTAATTTCACCCGAATTTTCAGGCCTACACTGTTCACTTTTGTTTTCACCACTGAAATATGAGCCCAGTCGAGGTATTTTCTGCAAAATTGTACTCTCCCTCTGTCTTTTTTCCTCAGCTTTCTTGCGATATGCAGCACCACTTAACCTAGATCGCCCATCCATACCGTCCCTAAGCTATTATATCTTAACGGAAAAACCTATAGAAATACTGTTTTGTAGAACATTTAAAACTGAATAATTCACTGTCAACAGTTAAAATACTCGGCGTATCGTATAAAATGCCTTGATTTTGAAAGTTAATAACAAGTTGGAACCACGTGGAACGATGAAACGCCAACTTAACTCTGAATTAATAACAACATACACACCAAAGAATATGCACACTACTGCATCTGCCTAGGTGTACGAGCCATGAGCGTCTAGCCAGAGTAATTTCAATATAGGTGCTGCCATCTTGAAGAGAAGTGGTGCACTAATAGTACCATACTACTTTAACCCTTTGAACAGTGACAACTCGGTCAGTATGCCGGGCCCCTGAAAGTGGAATTTTTTGAAATTTTGTAAAATGTATTTTAATGCAAAATTGTCAACTTCAATTATAAGCAAAATGATTAAAAATGTATAAATAATGTTAAATTAAAATTTTCTACTTACTTTAAAAGTTCTTCTGTGTGTGAAAAAAATAGACACTTCGTCACCCGATTCACAGTTAGTAATATATTCACAAATTTCGTCTTCAGTCAAATATTTAGACATTTTGCAAAGATAGTTTATCAGATTACTAACTCTATACTCAACACTAAATCCAAATTTTACGTCCTATAATTTAAATAATATGAATAATAAACGTTATTTATAAACGAAAACACTGCTCACACCTTTACACTTTCGTACACAATGCAGAATGTAACCTCCAAACACAACGCTGCAGAGCACGTGTAAAATTATTCACCACAGCCATGTAAATAACATCAGCCTAAGAAGGAATGAATACCAAATGTTTCAGAAACTATCCGCTAGAGGGCAGCACGAATACCATTCCAATAAACGACGTATGACGGCAATACTAACGAAGCAAAAGTTGAAAACGTAAATATACGTGATTACTGATTTTGGCCCGTCTGACAAAAAACGTGTATATACGTGATTACTGTTCAAAGGGTTAATGCCAGAGCCAGAACGCTAATCTACTTCGGGCTTTATAATGATATGAAGCGATGTTTTTTTTTAACCAGCTATATTTTGCCGCCCTCAAAATTTTGCCGCCCGTGCACCTGCACATGCCTAAACACGGCCCTGCTTGTAACACACAGTTGTCATAAGATCTCACTTCTTTTATGATGATGAAAAAAGTATTCTAACATGACTAAGAAATACTATTCTGCCAGATTTAATACAGTAGTTTTGCTAAAATCCAGTCTCAAGCTCATAAAGGAATGAGGAAATGGTCATTACCTCATATCTCATAAAGTTTAAAGCATGCTGTTTACTTCCATGTTCCATAAGGAAATGGAAGTATGGTGATCGTGAAAAAAACTGTTTCAAGATAAGGGCTGACCCTCAAGACATGAAGAAAAGTGATTTTTCAAAAAGTGTCTGTATGTAGAATTTTATCTATGGCATATAACTGCCACAAATTCAAACAGAATCAAATAATGTTTTGCATATATGCCTGAGTAAAATAAGGCCTATTGCTTTTGGTGAATATCGGTTAAAGGGAAGGAGTAGTTTATCTGGAATGTTTTAGGTTTTAACAAGAGTAAAGTACTTAATTTTGATAAATAAAGTATCCTGAAAAGAAGGTCATAATAATCCACTGTAGAAAGGTAGATGAAATATCTATCAATAAAAAGGGGTGTTGAAGGGGAAGGGGTAATTTTCTATAAATGAAAAAGGGAATATTTTTTATTTTTATGTGTACTACGTTATCGGTATATTTCATTTCAATTTGTGAAACTTAAAACTCGATTTACAAGGTGGCGGATATTTTTTTAGAAATTATCAAACCTAAATCAAGTAAATGATTTTCAATATACATCTTAGAACATGGAAGTCATGTATGGTTCTCCACACAGATTTTTTACTTATCAATTTCAGACTTCACATATTCCAATGGGTATTTAATCCTTATGGTCTCATGCATATTATTGAACTTACACACCGCATTATATTTTTTATAAGAAACAATCTAAACAGTAAAAGTCATTTTGAATAAAGTTCTATGTTTATTATCAATAACAATTTTTGCTCTAGTAGTATCAACATTTTTAAAAGTCATAATAATATATTTGTCTACTAACCGTGGTTGCAACCTCAACAAGTTCTAATTAGTATATGAACAGTAATGAATTAATTTTCTCTTACAGTTAGCTGTAGATAATACATAAAAGACTTAAATTTTAAATAACAAATTTTATATACAGAATTTTTTAGAATCTGATTAAAGTCAGCCAACTACTAAATACACTGCAAATTTTGTATTTTCCTTTAAAAACTGATTTATAAATTTCATTTTACTTATAGTTGGTGTAGTTCTTTAGATTTGTAATTATTATAGTTGGTTTGAATTTGTCCCGGAAATTCAGCTTGTGTTTTCAGAAATGAATGCAGTGTATGAAATGTAATGGAATGGTAGTTTAAGATAGTCATTGAAAATCTGTATTGTCTCATCACTTTAAGTATACGTAGAAACTGTTTATAACTTTGGGTATAATAAAAAGTTCACTGTAACAACTACGTTTACTTGTGTGTTTGAAGTACACATATCTAAGTAAAAAATTATTGGTTATTATAATATAGGCTACAACGATAAAACCAACTATAGCAACTACAGTAGTTCTTAGAAATCAGAAATTATAATACTTAATATGTTGACAGTTTTGAGCACATACTACGCATCTCTCCTGTAATTCTGAATGATACTACCAGTATAGCAGAATACTGCTTGATAAAATACATGTAGCAAAATGTTAAGATTCACACAACACTATATGAGTCACATGATGAACAATAGTAGCTGTTTCATATTAATATGCATGTGTAAACTTGTTCTGAAAGTCAACAAGAAAGGCTCTTACAACTGAAGGACAAGCCGTATAATAAGGAACATAAATGCAAAAGAGAGAGAGAGAGAGAGAGAGAGAGAGAGAGAGAGAGAGAGAGAGAGAGAGAGAGAGAGAGAGAGAGAGAGAGAGAGAGAGAGAGAGAGAGAGAGAGAGAGAGAGTAATATGTAGGTAAGACTACAGAATTTTTTTCAAAATGCTGTGACATTATGACACTGCTTTACATAGTTTCAGACGCTTTCACTGTTGATTCAGCTATTCTTACTAAATTATAACCTCTGCAGAAATTACTAACAGACTGAATATAAATGGAAATATAATATATGAAAACAGATGCACAATGCATAACTGTAGCCTTCCCTATACATCTGTTGCACGTCTTACCCCAGATGTGTCTGTTATAAATACATACAAAAAAATTTATATAAGAGAATAACATATAATGAAATTTAATGTACAGTGAAAAAGCATGAGAAAACAGCAGTGCACAATAGAATTTGAAATAAAAATTGACATTTTTATGGTGTTCTGAAGAACGAATAATAAAGAGCTCAACATGAAGAATAGATCAAAATGAAGAACTGAAAATATTTGGTTTGCTATTCACGAGCAAAGCAATTTATTAATAGGTGTCATAGGCTATTATAATGTTATGATGGTCTACTTTATCGTCTTATGGTACAGTGGAAAGCAAAATACAAGATGCCAATAAGGTCACTAAAAACCAGCTTTAATTATCACAATTAACAGTTTGTAATCAACAAGTTATTCAAAAAGATTATTCTCGTACAACAATTCAAGTTAATCTGTCCACACAGATAATAAAATCAACTATAAAGAATTTTTTACTAATACACCACTTGAAACGCACTGTGTAAATCGCCTGACAATAGCTCGAACTCATTTGAATAAATCACCACTTAAAACTGAAACCAAGCGTCGCTGAATGCTTATATTTATACCCCACTGAGATTCCAGAATAATCCACAATACGTGTCAAAACACTACTAGAAAACACTAGAGCGTAAGCCTTGCTTGCAGCCTTGACACAGTGCGCGCAGATCGATGAAGTCTCCATGTTAAAATCATGTACACATACAACATTACAGCTGGTTCTGCTGGGATAGCCGAGAAATATGTAGAATGTTCTGTAATGGCATAACAGTATAATCGACTAATGGATTTGAATTTAAAGTGCTTTATAAACCAAAGTAAATTAAACCACAGTGTGTTTTCTTTACCATAGTAACAACAACATCACATTACTAGTTAATGCATAATAATTAGAACTTTGTAGAAGGGGAAGGAAAAATACAAGAGTTTGGGTGATGAAATAGGAACCTATGAAATGAGAGACTCATTTAATTCTACAAAAGGTAAAGACATGCTTACTTAATTGAGAGGAGTGGTGAGACACAGGGTGTGGAACTGTGCTCTGCAGTACTCAGAGTAAGAAAGAAGTGGATGAAGAAAATTGGGAGATTGTACAAAGCATGAATTTGAAAAGGCATTGAATGGTTTATACAAAAGGGATGCTTATCATATAATGGCGTTCCTAATGAGTTTTTAAAACAAATGGATCAAAAAAGCCAAGTTAGGCTGTTCAACTAATTAAGGCAATACATGAGAAGAGACAACTGCCAGATGGCTTTAATCAGACAGTTAGGATGTTACCAAAGAGAATAGTAACTAAAATCAATGGAGAACAGTAAAAGTTTATTAATTCATGTCTTCAAAATTTTATAAAAATTACTTGACAGAAATATAATTAAATAGATAAACATCTCATAGAAAATCAACATGATTTTCATATAAATGGAAGCATACAGGAGGATATCTTGAGCACAAATGTGGTCGCTGAAAAACTGAGATAACTGGTGAAGATTTCTACAGCTTCACCTAGCATAAACTTCCTAAGTTCTTCGATACATCCAACTCAACAGCAGGGATAAAAGCAGGGCTGGACTGGGAACAAATTTAGTACCGGGAAATCTGGATAGGTCGGGCCACGGGGTGAAATGAAAACAATTTTCACAATTTAATTTATTTACTATTCAATACGTTGAACTAAAGTAACTAAACAGTTGTCTGACAGTAAATTAAAAAGTTGAAAGAAAATTCCAACACAATACAGTGAGTGAACAGTGTCAATACAGCAAATGGCACAAAGTCAAAGGTATACTCGTGTACAGCTGTAGGCATCATCTGGCACGGGAAGTAGTGGAATATAAATATACACTCGGTCCCTCCTCAACCCCCGCCACGTCAACAGTGTGATGGTACAATTCTGGTGCAATATTAAATTAATAAAAACATGGTACAAAAGACCATAATTATTGTATTCATTCATTTTTAACAATTTGGTAATAATTATTTAAATATTTCATAATCCCTGTAAAGCTGTGGTGAGTGGATTATATAAATATTTTATAACACGCAAATGTGAATTGACAGGATTCTGACCGTTTTCATTGCAAAACGACAAAACACAGCAAAAAACGTATGTCACATACAGAGATAAAGTGACGAGCCCTGATGACGTCAGCGGTAAGGAATGTATATTTCTGTAAACAACTCAAGGCTTGGCTATATGAACAATAGCCTGATGACGTAGTTTTCGCCCCACCTACGCAATGTGAAACAAAGACTGTGTGTCATTTCATCTGGAAGCGTGAACGTAGCCGGCCGGCAAAAAGGTTCACCAAGTGCAAATTTTAACTTTTACACCACCAAAAGTGGTTAATTAACTGTCTAAAATCTCGGAAATGTTGGGGCGATAAAGAACTTGAACAGGTGTCATCAGCCGATGGGTCGTTAAGGAACGGCGTGCGTATAGGATCTGCCCAAAGTGTTTTCGTGGGCAGACACGATGGTGTGGGCCTTAAAAGCGATGTAAAGTAGGAACAGATTGTGCATGATCGAAAACCCTAGCAGTGCGGTGAGACCTGTCCAAAATTTGGTGAGAACGTTCCAACATTTTTTTATTTCATGTAAAACAACATCATTCAATATTCTAATGACCAACTCAAAATTCACTCAATGTTAAAATGACCAATAAAGATTTTATTTAAAATTCAAATGAGCTCAATAAAATAAATAAATTGTACCAGAGCGTGAGAGAGAGAGAGAGAGTGCGAGGGAGAGAGTGACTTAAATCATGCTGGGTTGTGCGAGATATATATATGTTTAATGATTAATAATCACATATCAAATGTTTCATGTTTATTGTGTAGGTATTTTGGAGGGTTTGATGTTTACTTTGATGTTTGCTAAACGCACCATGGCGTAATATGTACGTAGAGTCTTTTGGAAAATAAATTGGGTATATCATTGGTAAAAAATTGTAACAAGGTATTATTATTTCAAATAACAATTTCCGCTACTCGAGAGTTCGCTTAAACGAATTCCTGCCCTATAGTGACTTTTAAAGGTAAGTAAAACTACAAGTCATTTACGTCTATATTTACTAAATCAAGATGGCGCCCGACCTTTGAAATTATTGCTAAAGTAAAGACGTTATATCGTATATTTATTATTATAACAAATTGCGCCCGAAAGAACAGGGACTATTATTTTATAACAACAGTCTGGTTCAAAACAAAAATTTTTTTTTTGCTTAGACTATTCATAAAACAAATGCTAACCAATATCCTAACATCATCGGTACTGATAACTGATTCAAATACACTATTGCGCCAGATGAAATGCCTACCAGCTGTACATAATAATTTTCAATTATAAAATTTTTCTTAATAAACTACTTTTTTCCTTCATTTCGTCTACAATTTGGTCATTCTTTATTGTATTTAAAATATCTTTTTCACAGGACATAATCATGAATGTTTTAAATTTATTCTTCGTATTGTTTAAATTAGCAGCCATCCTTACTATTTCTTTTATGAATTTGCTAACTGCTATAATTTTTATTGTTTGACTAAGCTTTTCGTCATCACTGACATCTTCAGGTCTTAAACAACGTCTATCAACTGTACATTGTAGGCTTTTATACTTTAGGCCCCTCCCCTTATGTCATCGCCCCTCCTATTAGTTCTAGCTGCTACCGCTCTTCACGGGAACTTTGTCTACATTTTTCCGTTAGGCATTTTTCTAACGTCCGTCAAATTGTTTTAAGAATCTCCCGTTAATTTCTTCATTCTTGACTTATAATTTTTTTGTAACCTTTTACATTTCGTCATTTTTAGTGTGTTATTCTTATTATTTTAATTTATTTTTGTTTATTGTTTAATATATAATAAAATATTTCTTCATTTGTAAAATCTACTTTTATATTCATCAATTTATTTTTATCTTCTTTTTTAACTTTAAGTATTTCTAGTTCTTCTATTAATTTTCTTTTTTGCGGATTGTTTTCTATTTTGATTATTTCCATATTTTCATTTGGATTTATGAATTTATGGCCTGATTCATTGAAATGTCTTGCATATAGTGAGTTCGTTACTCTAACCCCTTCTCCTTTTGCGTGTTCATTCATTCTAATTTTAAATTTTCTTCCAGTTTCACCCAGATATATCTTATTACATTCCCCACATTTTAATTTGTATACGCCGCTTTTTTCTGTTAATGGAATTTCTTCTGTTTTAGCATTTTTTACATATGCGAATACATTTTTCATTTTCTTTATTCCTATCTGTATTTCATATTTTTTGAAGCATTTTTGTAACATTTTTGTTTGATATCCTATGTATGTTATTGCTCCTTTATATTTCTTTTCTTCATTTGTTTTTTCTTTTTTGTTTTTTTCTATTTCTTTATTTTCCTCTATTTTCTTAACTATTCTATTAATATTTTAGGGTTGTAATTATTATTTTTTGCTATTTGTTGTATTATCTTTAATTCTTTTTGTTTGAGTTCTTCATTTTCTAGATAATTTATAGCTCTATAGCTAAATGAATTTAATGCTGCCATTTTATAATTGACTGGATGATATGATTCTTGTGGAATTATTAAATCTGAGTATGTTTCTTTCCTATATATATCGAATTTGAGTTTGTTATCTTCAATTTTTATATTGATATCCAGGAAATTAATTTCTAATCCTCCAATTTCTTCTTGAAATTTTATTGTTTTTTCTATGTTATTTAGTTCTTCCGTAAATTTTTTAAATTCATTTACTTCACCTTCCCAAACTATTAGTATGTCATCTACATACCTGATCCATTTTTTAATTCTTCTTTCTTTATCTATATCTTTTAAAATTTTGATTTCAAAGCTATTCATGAATATCTCTGCCATTAAATGTGAAAGCGGTGATCCCATTGGTAATCCATTTTCTTGTATGTAAAATTTGTTATTAAATCTGAAGTAGTTCTGGCTTAGGCATAATTCTAATCCTTCTATTATTTCGTTTTTCCATTATACATTACTTAATTGGTTTTTCTTTATTATTTCTACTGTTTTTGCTATTGGTATGTTGGTGTACATATCTTTTATATCTAATGACATTAATTTTGTCTTATTTGTTATGGTAATTTCTTTTAATCTTTCTATTACCTTTTTACTAATTTCTATGCTGTGGATTTCTTCTTTTTCATATGTCATTTTGATTCTTTTACTTATTTCTTTTGATATTTTGTATGTTGGCAAATTTATAAATGATACTATAGGTCTTAATGGCATTTCTTTTTTATGTAACTTAATTTGACATCTAAATTTTGGAGCTTCAGGATTATGTTCTATTTTTTGTTTCTTTTGCCATTCTGTTAAATATGTTGTCTTTTTTATCAATTTCTTTGTTTGTGCTTGAAATTTACTTGTGTAATCATATTTTATTTCTTTATATGGTCCTTTTTGTATAAATTGTTCTGCTTTTTCGATATAATCTCTTTTGTTCATTACCACTGCTGTGTTACCTTTATCGGCTTTTATAACTATCAAATTGTTCTCCGTGATTTTCTTTTTTAATTCTCTTATATTTCTTTTTATTTGTGTTTCGTTTTTATTTCTTACATTTTTGTTTTTCTTACATATTTTTTCTACTATTTCTTTTACTTCACTTCTTAATTGTTTTTTAGTTTCTTCATTTTGTATTTTATCGATTATTTCTTCACATTCTATTATTGTATTTTCTTTATCTATGTTTGTTTTTGTTGCATATTTTAAACTTTTCCCTAATAATTTATGTTCGTTTTCTGTAAACTTTTTTTCTGTTAAATTTAATACTTTTTCAGCAAATTTTATTTCTTTATCTTTTTCTTTATTTTTATTTCTTGTTCCTTCTATTAATTTTTGAAGAAACTTTATTGAGCCAAGCATTGAACCCTTCATATAATCCTTGCATATTAGATGCACCGTCTGTACAATTTCCAATACATTTAGATATGTCAATATTATTATTTTTTAATTGCTCACATATTAAATTACAAAGATCCTCCACTGTAGTGGATATACAATTAACTAGAGATATTAATCGTTCATAAACGCGATCTTTCGCATATCTGATAACAATAGAACATTGATCTACGACATTAATGTCTTGTGTAGTATCTATTTGAATTCTAAACATTTCCGCATCTCTTATTTCTGTAGCCAATGTTTCTTTCATAAGAGAGTGAATAACATCTATCACGTTATTGGCGGTAGTTTTAGAAAACAACGTTACTAAACTACCCCGCCCTTTACCTTCAGCTTTGCTTTTATTTATGGCATCCTCAATATGTAGTTTTAATACAGGATCGAATTTACTTATCAATAAAAGTAATTCCAGAAAATTGCCATGATCTAGATTTTCATTCAATAGTTGAGAAGTAGATTCATTAATGCTGCGATAGCTTAGCCCGCGTTTGCCAATTAACTTAATTATTTCGATAACTCTATATAAAATTTGGCGATTTCTATTATTATTTCTGTTTATTTATTAAACTAAACATATCTCTATTATTTATTTTCAAGATATACGCTTCGGTACTTGTAGTATGAAGCGCAGAATTTTCATGTTCAGTAATTCTTTGGTATATATGTTTAGTTTTATTAATATCATATCCACTTATAAAAACAGATTGATCTGAAGGATTCATACAAAAAGCGAGGCAAAAAGAACAAAATATTTTTTTTTTCAAATTTTTCATCTAAAGTTAACCAACATCTACGTACGCCGTCTTTTCGAAAGTACATTTTTCCATCGTTTAAATTATATTTTGATTCTAAACTTGGTTGGACTGGATGAAACTTTAAGAAATTTGGCAAATTTTCATTTACAGGTTTTATAAAATAATTAATTTTGTCGAAAATTTCCTCATTTATTTCTTCTGCTTCTAAATTTTGATATTGCTGAATATTTACTGGCGTTTCTTCTATTTGCGTATCTTCTTCTATTGTTTCTTCAATGGCAGTCACAGATTCAGAGGAGGTACTTGGAACAAGGTCGTTCTTGGAAACAGGCATTGATGTGGCAGTATGAAAGAGACTATCTACTGATACTGAGCGTATTTTATGACAGTTTTCAGCCACAGCTTTCAAAAGTTTTTGCTTTTTTATTTTTTCTCGTTCCCATCCGCCTTCCCGTTTTGATTTTGGCATTTTTAAATATTAAGTAGACCCTATAATATAAGGCCTATATTAATTGGAATGAAATGATATTTTTAATACTATTGATTTTCATTACATATTTTACTTTCACACAATAATTACGTAGTTAATAAATTTTTTGTACATACCTTAGACAAAACCACAATTTTGTATAATGTTTAAAAACCAAACGTTTAATTAGCATTAACTTGGCATACGCACTATTATAATAATTAATAACAGTGAGATGTGAGAATATAAAATGTTCACAAAATACAAAACTACATACTACAATTTTGATTATCCATCACAGTTCAGAAATCAGCATCTCACCAGATCAGAACTGATTGTGGTTTAACTGCAGTATCGGGTCAGTGCTTTATGTGCGGTCGGCACTGACCCGACCAGCCCCGCCGATGTCAGTTGCTAACTCACTGCCACACGGAAAACCCGGATCACTGTAAATACAAGTGAGCTTCTCGCGGTAAGAAAAAAGAAATGATGTCTGTGACATTCTAACGCTATCACCGAATGTTTCGGTGAATTCAAATGTCGGCACTGAACATAAACACGAAATATTTCGTATACAAATCGTATACGATCCGGGTTTTCCGTGCGGGGCTCCTCTGGTGATTGTGTTGCATAAGTTATTACAATGCTACACATTGATGCTAGGTTTATTTGTGTTTCCTTTTTATCCATTCTTAATTTTTCAATTATTATTTTTGCAATATTTTTGTTTTCACTGTCACATCACGGGCCACCGGGAAATTCCCGGTATCCCGCCGGGCCAATCCAGCCCTGGATAAAAGGACGGTTTATCTTTAAACTATGTCTTCTAGAGTACAGTTTAGATAAAGAAAGAGGTGAAGGACCGTGATTTGTTGTGGCTATAGTTACAGTTTACAACTATAGCAAACTATAGTTGCTAAAGAATGATAAAGATTTTAGTTCTGTAAAAAACAGAATTTCCAGACAATACAGCTCTCTTGGCTAAAAACAAGAATGTTCTACATGGTAAAGAGAGAGTCTGGCATGAAAATGAACTGAAAGAAAATATAACTGATAGTAATAATTAAAAATAATGCAGATGAAACATTTAATCAGTAAGTGTGACGCTAAGACAGGTAATTTCTTTCATTCTGTTGCCTACAAAAGAGAATCTCAATGGATAAAGGATACACATAAAAGTACAGGCAAAACTGCTTTAATGAAAAAAGAAAGATGCTACTAACATACAGGAACAGGATGTTTTTTCATTAACAGGAACAGGGTTAAAACAGGCAACCCTGTTGCTTGTGTGGAGCTGGACATTGTAGGCTCAGAATCATGGACCACTGGAAGATTTTCTTGGAAAAAATAAGATTGATAAAGTGTTTGAGAAAATATATTTGAAAAACTATTAAGAAAAAGCCTATTAGAGGAAAATTTTGCTAGAGGAAGTTGTTGACTGGAGTAGTTGTTGAAATACATGAAATTTAAATAGATGTCAACAATCTGACAACTTCAGAAAATGGTCATTCACCAATGTCTACAAGTAAGTGAATGATAACTTTCTGTATCGCATATTACTTATAAGCCTATGGTAATATACTATGTAGAAAATACCAGTCCATTAGTAACATTTTCTGAACACACACATTCACACATGCCAATGTGTATTATCATAAACCAACAAACCATCATTAGGCAACCCACTTAACTGTTATGTTCTACATAATAATGTAATTTCAACACAATTGGTTATCTTAATTGTTTTTAATTATAGATGTCATTAAAAATATACTGTTATATCCCACAATAAAATATGTCTAACACATCTGTTGTTAATCATCAAACATTTCAATAAGACTCATAGTGATTCATAGTATCTAAAGTTACAGGAAAAATATATTCATTATGTTGTGAATAAATACAACTGATATCATGAAATATTAAATACTTACAGATGTTATTTTTAACATCCTTAAAAGAAAACTTGACATTACCATAAAAATCTGGAATATTTCATCAATGGAATTACCTCATATCACGGAAAGCAACAAAAAAATTCAAAAGACTACAAATTAATTTATTACAAATATGCAAACAAATTGGACCTGACAAAATCTGATAGCAAAAATGCCAACATTTTACAAAAATATATGGCTTTATTTAAGCTAGTTCACCTTTAACTGAAAGTTGAATAATTTGCTTATACAATTAATCCTTATACCCCTAACAAATTGGCTGCCACTCCCGCCGCCGCCACCAGCAAGATTACCACTACTGGGCTCTTGCTAACCCTCAAGATATGCACAAAAGGTCATTGCATTTTGAAAGAGCAGTTTGGTGCATTGTGTCTTTAAATTTCATCAACCGTTGGCATCTGTTGAGGACAAAATTGGTGTTCCAGTGTCACTGGCGAATGATACCAAGAAATGCTAAAAAATTATTGTTTACCCACTCTTGGGAGGCAAAACATGAACACAGAAAATATCTGGTTTCAACAAGATGGAGCATCAATTCATGCAGCAAGAGGAAAAATTTTTAATAGGAACCTGATCTTAAGATTTGGCAATTCACAGTGGCCTGCAAGATCTGACATAGCTGCCACAGACTACCGTCTGAGGATATCTAAAAGACAATGTTTACAAAGTAGAAAAGACTACAAGCAATTCGAGAACTGTAAACAAACTGTGGACTGATCATGATTCTAGAATCAGATATCATGATGGACGTGATCAGAAAGAAGATTTAAACCACCATCCTCAAGATACTTAAGGGGATCATGAAGAGCTTTCATTGAAGATTGCGAGAACTTATAAAGCACCATGGTGAACATCTAAAAGATGTAATTTAAAAAAAATAAGATATGAGGGACAAATTAGCAACAATTAAATACTTGATTTTGCTTGATATTTTCCATTTTATTTCCAGCATCCCTTTGTGAGCTTTTGAAAATCATCGGATCCTGTTGCCAGACCTTTTACCTACAGGAACCCTTGGAGTTCCAACATAAATTTCTGGAGTTCTGGTTAACACACCATACAGTGTAGAGTCTATATTAACAATCTATACATGAGGACCAATACCCTCTTAGTTGCATGTAAGGTACAAAGATTTGGTATACATAGAATTAAACTCAGCAATATGCATGCTATCATTAAGCAACTAGCATGTCTATGCGCTTGAAACAGTGAACACAGGACCTCGTTAAGAAACACAATATACTGTAAAGGATTTCAGAGTTGAAGGACATCTAAAAATCACATCTTTTTCTCAACAACTTTACTAACACTCTGTATAGTACAACAAAAAATTATAGTAACCAGGATAGCATGGATAGATGTGTGCTGGATAATAGTGTTACAACAGTCATACAAGTCGTTGTGTTTAAACAGTGAAAATAAAATAATTCAACACCAACTAATCATTGGAATCATTAATTACAAATTTAATTGTAGTTCCAATCCAATCCAAGTTTCAATTCCAAAATTTACAATCATTCAATGCAGTCTCTAATGTAACAAACAATAAATATCACTAATTAACACATTTGCAATAAATAATACATGCCGCTACTCACAGAAGTCCACTTACAATAATTCACAATAATCACTTTACACCAAAATGCAAGTCACAATAACAACAACTTACAACTCTGTAACAATAGTCTATCACTTTGCTACACAATCTCAAGCTGACTTACTCCCTGTATAGAGAAAGTCCTACTACGTTGTAGCATAATCAAGAGACCTGATTGGGCATATGTGAGAAGATTTCAAGTTCTCAACCAACTCCTTACATAATACATCTCCAATATCACATTGCTACCACACCATAAAAATAGGGCGACTATTTAGAATTTCTAAGGATAAACAACCATCGCTACCTTTTGTAAAAACAGAAACTCTTAACAAATAAGACTGTATATTCTTTACAGTAGAATGTTCATAAATGTTGTAATGCTGTTGGGAACTGAAGGTCAATGAATACATGTGGGAAACATCAGATAACAGCTAGTCCAATCACTAAACAACACTGTTAAAACATGGTATATATACAAGACCAGAAACCTCTTCTGATAATATTATATAAAACAGGATGTGTGTATGTGTCTGCACAAAGTTCCCATGACCTGACTTACTATGGCAGGAGTTGATGTGAAGAAATGGGGAATTAGGTCCATGAAGGACCAATACAAACAAAGTTTGTTAAATCATAAAGTATATGAAATAAAATCATAAAATACAATAATGAGAAAACATGAGGCCTAAGCTACCAACAAAATGTAACAAAAATTATAACAATATGAAGATGAAGAACAAGCAGAGTTAGGTCAATTAAATAAAATATAAAGAAATTTAGCATTCCTCAGCTCGCTTCTGAAGTCAACTACCTTATATATTTAAGTCACTTACTTGTAGGTAACTACATACTTGATGACATTTTGAAGTTACTGTGTATTCTTAATCACACTTTTAATCTAGACGTTCTATGTACTATATTCTATACAAAATAATTTTCAACTGTTGTAGCAGTTTTCTATGAGAGAATATTTAGTCTCAACAATTTGAAAAACAGTTATGAAAAGTGAAGAGAGTGCCTTATTTTTTGTTTAATATCATTTTATATTGACACTTCATGTAGCAGGAATGTGGTGCTGCCACATTATTTAGTATAACAATGAATGAATCTCTTACTCTTTTGCCTTGGTGTTTTGTTGTGTTACACCATTAATTACATGAATTCATAAAGATTTTTAATAATTATTGTTATCAAAAGGCAAATACATTATTTATCCTTTCATTCACTTGTTTGGTCATCACCAAATCTCCCTATCACTAAATGAAATCCGTATTTTGTCACTAGATGATACATAGTCTTTGAAAGCAGAAATTAAAAACTTAAGAAGTTTATTTACATATATGACACAAAAAGTAGTGAAGTGAATCAAAATTTGCTTGCTCTTGGTCGAGCTTCTGGAAGGTACAAATTAACATTACATTAAATGTACAAGTTGGCAAAAATAGTCATTACCATTCCTGTATCTAATGCATCTGCTAAGAGTCCATTTTTCATTTTCATGCCTTAAAAGATTAGAAGCCAATTATGGAACACAATGTATCATGAATGACACAACAGTCTGTCTCAAGAGCAGGTGAAAGGCCTTGGACAAAAACTGAACCTCGCCATTACAGGAGATGATACTACTGTTAGACATAATAAAAAAAGAATTAACCTCTTTTAATAAAACTGATTCTATTGAACACGTAAATAATGTATGTTTTAAGGTGTTTTAACAAGACATATTCAATTCTCATTTCCATATGTCGTAGAAGAAGACAAGACTAAGGAAGATTACTGCTTGAAAATAATGCAATTGAAATAATAAACTACAACCAGCTTTATTGTTTGGCTATTACCCATTGTTGTTGTAAAAGCATGAGGTGTAGCTTGTATTCACACAATAAATTCTTAAACTGTGGCTCATCCTGATATCAGATTGACCTAGCAGACCTTTCAGATGTAATGCCACCACTGGTCACTAGTGCAACGCATCATTGTATCCCAGTTTATTTTATTCATTTTTTGTACTATTTTTTCATACATTATTTATTATATTTTCTGTTTATTTTTCATTTTGTACATTTACGTTCCCGTTTCTTTTTTATCTTATAGGCCTACATTTATATTTGTAATTCTTGAAAGCTCAAAAATTAAGTATTTTTCTTTTGTTTAATATCATATCTGTTCATTTCCATTTCATATTGAACATACAAGGTAAAGAAAGTATATTTGCAGTTAAAATTGGCAGTGTTAAAAAATTAGCCTCAAGGACTCTGTACACATTTGTTTATTTTCTTACTAAACTTTAATAATATATGCATATTATAATCGTATAAACAGATGATTTAGAATATAATTGTAACAGACACAATCAATCCAGAAAGCAACTTTGTGTACAGTTTCTAGAATTAGAAAGAAATTTCTAACATGTTAAATAAACTTTGAAAGGTCACATCTTTAATAGGCCATTACACCTGTGAACAAAGAACCCTGTTTGTTTATAAAATATGGTTTTAATACAGTATTTAGAAACATGCTATAAACATGGTTTTATAAATATTGTTTTAATATTATTTTTATTAATAGTAAAAAAATTAATAAAATAAACAATAGATTTTTAATAAGAAATACTGTATCTCATCTTTCTAGCTCATAAATATTATATATGTAGCTAGCTGTATAAATAAAAAACAAGTAGAAAAAAAATAATACATAAACAATAGATATAACAAAAAGTTATTACTATAAAATTACAAAATTTGTAGATAGAATTCTACACTTAACACAACATTTTTAATAGCAACATTTAAACAATGACGTATGGCACAGTGACATTTGGGACTGCAATATTATTGTCAGGGATGTTTTGTTATGCGAACATATTTGTAACGGTGATGTTTTGATGCAGTATGTAGATTATCTAAGAATGATATGTTCATTTATTTCACTTTAATATTAGAATTATAATGTAGAAAAAATTAATTTAATAAAAATAGGAGCAAGAAATCAATACAATTAAAAGTGCTTTGTCAGAAGTGTGATGGATAGTATACATAGAAAAATAAACACAGGTGGCATATTAAAAACTGTTTTACCCTAATTACCTCTGGACCTAAATTGTCTGTATAACATTTAATTTATCTCTCTTTGTACATTTCTTCCACCTCGACCAAAATTACTCAAATTTGTATGCTGAAATTGAAGCCACTGCACACGCCCTCCTGATACGCCTAACCTGCACACACAAATTTGAAAAAGCAGTCATATTAAAAAATCTGAAACAGCAATCCAAGCTCCCATTTCAATCACAAAGCTCTGAAGATTAATTATGAAATGTGACATGTACTACAAAAACTTGACAAATAATTGTACTACAATGGATCGCGCCACATGTTGAAATTTCTAGTAACAAAACAGCAGATGACCTGGCAAGTTAACATAAATCTATATCAAACACCACAAATACCTAGTGTTATGACAGCAAAAAGTATTATTAAAAATAATATAAAAAATAAACATAACAGTTAGCCAAGGAAAGAGCTAAAAACAAAATATAGATACTGATTGAAAAGAAACTAAAAACAAGCCATGAAAAGACTCTGTTGCCTCCTTTTGGCTTAATACAGGTCATGACTGTCTTGCTGTTCATCTACAGAAAATCAATACCTGCAACTAAGAAGCATATAAAATTTACAATGAACCTAATTCAAGAATGAAAGATCATCACCTCCACTGCAAAAAATTTAGTGTAAATCTACAAAACTCAAATAATATCAATCAACTACAGTATATTGGGATGCCAGAAAACTTATACACAGGAGTCCAGGCTAGCCATAAGTGACAACTTTAACTTTGTTCTCACAAAAATGTTTGTTACTTTTTCAGTGTTACTAGTAAGCTCCTTGAGCTGCAGAACTTAGTCACAATTTTGAGTGATAATACATTTATTATTATATATTTAATATTTATAATAACTTTACCACAAGATGTTTTTTCCTTATTTAGAACATGGTTTGGGACACTAAGTGTTCCCATCCTCAGCCTTCTTAATTTTGAATTTTGTGAAGTACTTGTGTGTTGGTTGGTTGTTGTTATGGTTTCTTGTTGGTTTTTGGTATTTTAAATTGGTATTATTGTGTGTGATTGTGGTGTATATATTACTATTTTGTGTATTTTCTATGTTGAGTGCTTTTAAAATTGTGTCACTTTTTTTTATTTTACTTGTTCAGGTGTTAGTTTGTTTTGTGTTTGTATATTTGTAAATTTTACCCAAATGTTCATTATGGTGCCTTTGTGTGGTATGTGTTTTATTAGTGTCAGTTGGTTATGACTGGGAATTCATGTCCAGTGTTTATTGCATGTGTGGAGAAATTAGATTTATATATTTCTGTTTTTTTTTTATGCTTTTAGATGTTCAAAATAACGTTTTTTCAGATGTTTTTTTGTTTGTCCTATGTAACATTTATTGCAATCTTGGCATTCAGTTTTGTGTATACCATTGGTTGTTGTATTATCTTTGTTGTGTGGGTTATTTAGTTTTTGTAAATTATTGTCATTAGTTTTGTATGCTATTTTAATGTCTGTGTTTTTAAATAGTTTTGTTAGCTTTGTCATTTTATTATTTATGTATGTGACTATGGCCCATTTTTTATTCTTGTCATTATTTATGTGTTGTTCATTTTGATTATTTCTTAATTGTTCAGATTTTATTTTCTATTTTGTTTATAGTATTTTTATTGTATCCATTTTCATAAGCAATTTGGTAAATTATATTTCTTTGTTTGTTTGATTCCTGTTTGTTTAGGGGTATTTTGTACATTCTGTTAAATAGTGAATAGAAAGCTGTCATTTTATGTTGTGGTGGGTGGTCAGAATGGTTAGGTATAATGTTAGTGGAAGTTGGTTTTCTGTATATTGCATATTGTAGATGGTTATTGTTTCTTGTGATGGTTATGTCTAAATAGTTGATTTTGTTATGTCTTTCTTTTTCTTCTGTGAATTGTATTTTTGGATGTATGTTATTGATTTGTTTTAATATGTTATCTGCATTAGTATTTTTGTTATGTGATACATATAGCCCATCATTTGCATATCTTATTCATATGCCATTTGGATCAAATGAAATAATAATATTTTGTATTTTGGTGTCTATGTGTTGTAAGAATGTATTTGCTATTATGCTAGATAATGGAGATCCCATTGCCAGACCTTCTTGTTGTTGATAAATTTTGCTATTGAATTCAAAGTAATTTTGTTTTTGTATTAGTTAGACACTATTTTTTATTTCAGTTAATATACTGTGTGTCTTCATTTTGTTTATTATTATGTCTATTATTTCATCTACTTGGATTTTGGTGTACATATTGTGATATCATATGGTGTGAAAAATGTGTTTTCATCTATATTTATTACCTTTTGTTTGTCTATTAAATAACCCACACAACAAAGATAATACAATAACCAATGGTATATACAAAACTGAATGCCAAGATTGCAATAAATGTTACATAGGACAAACAAAAAACTGAAAAAACGTTATTTTGAACATCTAAATTTATAAATATACAAACATAAAACAAACTAACACCTGAACAAGTACAAATCAATAAAAAACATGACACAATTTTCAAAGCACTCAACATCGAAAATACAAAAATACTAATATATACACCACAATCACACACAATAATACCAATTTAAAATACCAAAAACCAACAGGAAACCATAACAACTAACCAACACACAAGTACTTCATAAGATTCAAAATTAAGAAGGCTGAGAACACTGAACACTAAGTGTCCCGAAACATGTTCCAATACTACTACTAAAAATGTTTCCTTCCCATATATAAAAACACTATTTGAGAAACTCTATAAAATACTTAATGAACACTAACAAACACACAAAAATAGTACACAGAAGTGTCAATACAATGAACGTTTCATATATACTAAGACAGAGATGAAACAAAAGTAAAATCTAATGTCATTTATGATATTCCATGTCAGGAAAACTGTAGTAAAAAATATTATGGATGCTCTGAAGCATATTTACAAAGAAGAGTACATCAACACAAATACAGCTGTGATAAAATAGGAACCAATAAACCCCATCCAAAAGCCTTAACACCTTCCAGTTTGACAAAGCATAAATAATCCATACAGAAAATAATAATTTGAAACATCAATTCCTTGAAATGATAACTATAAAAATAAAATAAGCAAATTTATGTAAACAAAAAAACTGACATGCAGTGTCTCAGTTAATGTGACACTTAATATTGTTATGTAATGCAGAAAAAGTGTTACGCCATTACGGAATATTCTGGTACATTGGAGAACGTTGTAATCTATTCCTGCAGCTGTAATGTGTAATGCATACATGATGTTTAACACGCGAGGCAATGTTATGTAATCGGAACAATCTCGTACATTCGATAGTGTTGTTTGAGAAGTTTCTCAATTAGCCCAACAGTGCGAGTTTCTGTGAAGGTCGCGTTGAAGTGTCCTCTAGAATTTTCGATGGCGTGTTAAGGATGCATATTATGGAACCCTGCAGACTATAAATAGCCCATAGCTGATGCTTACATTTCAGTTACTATCGGGCGATTACTCTGTGTGTTCAAGTGGCTATTAGTGAAAAGTAATTATTGTGGCGAAGTGTTATATGATTTATAATCATGTGGGACAATTGTAATACAATTGTGTTTTATATTAGTTGACATTTTATTATGTGTGAACAATTTTTATTTGATTTATTGTAAGAGACTATTTTGTTGATTACAAACTGTTTAATTGTGATAATTAAAGCTGGTGATTAGTGACATAATTGGTGTCTTGTATTTTGTTTTCCACTGTACCATACGACAATCAGTTAGACCATCATAACAGTGGGTCAGAAGTGCGACAGAACCATAAACAGTGAACACTTTGTACAAGACGAGAGTAACTTGTAATTAATCGGTAAACAATGGATGCCAATCAGATGATGGAAGCTTTCCAAGCGCTGCTGCGGCAGACACAGGAACAACAAAAATTACTTCACAGAACAGTCCCTGAGGTGTAAAGTCCATTTGTTCTCCATTAACTTTTGCCCTTTTTAATAAAAGTATGACGTCTTTCAAGTTACTGAACAATTCTTCACTGTTTAGGCCATATGGATACAGTTTTCCAAGCATTGTGCACTTAATATTGATTTGGGAAAGGTTTTCCTTAAAATGTATATCCCCATCATTTACGTAAGCCTCAAATTTACAGAGGAAACCAAAGTGTTTTTCTGACTCTTTTGTGTTAGAGCAACGGCTTGAAATTTCAACTGACAGTTTGTCCAAAATTTTTATTAGATAATGTCACATTTCTTGCTCAACGGTTAACACAGAATCGTCTGCATACTCCCCTGGCATCGTGCGCTTCCTTCGTATCCTTTTTGTGATACTGACACCCCATTCATTACAAACCTGCTCTGCCTTACGAATGACATTGTCACACAGCTCATTCCTCCAAACTTTTAATTTGCCCGTTAGCATCTCCAGAAGTATCAGTGCTTGAATAAAGCTTAATCCTTTGGTCTGCAAGATTTTATGGATTTTGTCCATAGAAGAAAGAATATCTGTCCACAAAAAGAGCAAAGCCACAAAATAATTAAAGTTTTCTATCGCATTAATTATTAATGCTGCAGCTTCCCTTGTATCAATTGTTTCAGTTGGTGTATCCCTTAACTTCTCCAGTGCAGTGATCACTTCATCCAGCTGAGTGGATATTGCTTTCACTGCATCTGCTTTTGAACTCCACCCGGTATCACAATGTCCTTTTATATTAATATTTATGAAGGCTTCAAGAACACTCTATCGATGAGTAGAACAGGAAAAGAAGGTAAATAGATGTTCTACTGTCCCAAAAAATGTCACTGCTTACAGTGGCGAAGCTAGTAGTTAATGAATGGGTAGGAAAAAATCTTACCTTACATTTTTTTTAAGGAATCATTAAAGGGACGGTGATTCAAATCGGACGCTGAGGTAGAGTTTGCTGTTAGCGAATGGTTCTACAAACAGCTGCAAGAATTTTACTAGCAGGGAATCTACAGATTAGTGCAACAGTGGGATTCATGCCTTAATGTTAATGGAGACTTCTTTTAAAATCGTTGAATAAAAAATGCTTTACAGCTCTAAATGTGTTTCTATTGAACAATCCTTGGATTAGTCATACACAATAATACAACTGATTGAACTTCCAATTTTTAAACTTGATTAGTTTCTATATAAATGTTTAAGGATACAAATAATTCAAATAACAATCTTCATAGTCTGTAAGTTCGACGAAATAACAGGCACACTTTTAATAACCGCATAAAATAAACACACTTATAAACAACACAGCGCACTTTAACTTAACTGTTTGGACCACAGAAGTGAGACATGCCTCAACGCTCTATATGTACAGCACGGGATAATCCCCCTCCCCCGCAATTCCCTATTGCGCCGGCACATTGCTTACATACGATGTATACAAAAAACACTGAGGCAAGTTCACGTTGCCTCATTCGCTTTAAACGAGCTATGCTGAATCTTACCTGTCACCATCTAGCGGTCGCTCAGTAAAGCACATTTTGGCTTAATAAATTCAACAGTCACAGTAACAACATATAATCTTTATGTTACGTAGTTCATACGTATTGCAACAATACAGCCATATGCTGTATTGGGCATTGATTTAAATAAATATAAAATTTGTAGAATTATTATAAGTTAGGGGTAAATGGACAGGTCTGAGATTGTAAAAAGTGTTGCATTGTTATATTAGGGGAGAAATTAACCTGTTTCGACAGGCAAAGAACACCTGCTCGATTGTATGTGTGTTACGCGTGTATCTTGTGTGTGTTAGTGATGCATGTACAGACAGGAATCTCAGCTACCCTCCCCAAGTAATTACTAAAATAATTACTTTAATTATTTGTGTGAAAACTAATTAGTGTATAAACAAACAAAAGACACCAAAGTGTGTGTAAATTTTATAGTTATCCCCAGTGAGAAAATGACGTTAATAGGACACACTACGCGAAGTCAGTGCGAAATAAACGTGCCAAAAATACGCAAATTACCATAACACGCTCAAATTAATACAGTGAGTGCTTAATCAAATTAGCTATGATTTGTGCTATCTTGATTCCGTGCAAAACATTGCCATTTGCTAAAAATAGCAAATATATGAAAAGGTTCGGGAGTGGGGGCAAGCATGTGATCTGCAGGTCTCGACAGGACAATTTCGGAACCAACAGGTGCGGAATCCCGGGAGGGTATAAATTAAGAGTTCAACTGAAAACCCTTCTCTTCATTTCAAGACACAGTTGCAGTCGGACATGCTGTCCGTCGGCAGAACAGTTTTATTTTATTATAAGTCCTTGATAAACGAATAAAGACGTTCAGTAATTATGTTGACAATATTTCGGTAAACGTAAAGTACCAGGACCGTTTAAGTCAGCAAGAGTATCTACGGAGAATCTACAAGAGCGACGAGGGATGCTGGACATTAGGAGATGTTTTTTGACGCCTATCCGACGACTGAAATCCACCTTGGAGCAGATAACAATTCTCTGAGACAGACCACACACTGCTGGAGAATGACACTGGACTCTGGACATACCCAGGACCACGCCAAGCCAGGAGTAACGGAAAACCAACTCTGGACATCGCTGGACCCCGTCAATAAGTCGTAAGATCATCAAAACTCGAGGTGACATGCATAATGCATTTATAAATGATTTTTTTTAAAGAGCTCATAAAGACTATATAAAGAGGCAATAAATTAAAACAAAAAAGTTTATAATTAGAAATAATGTAATAGAGCCTTAGATAAATGGTTTAGTCGTAAGAATGAGCGATCGCTTATATAGAGAAATATAGAAAAAAAAAGAGTTTAATTTGTGATAGTATATTTGTTTATCAAAGTAAACAATTGAAATGATTTGAAATTTGCATTTTGTAGAAAAGAATAATTTAAATTTTGAATATAAAACAAATGCCAGTCTTAGAGAAATTATTATTATTTTAAATTTATTTTTTTTAAACATTGGTATAGACTGAGCAAGCTGAGGTCAGATCTGAGTTAAATAATTCAATTAAAATTACATTAAACTTTATTTTGTTTTAATAAATCAAATTGAATAAATGTCTAGATTAAGATTGTTAACATGTCTAGATGTAAGAGTGTTTTAAATGTGTGTAACACCATATAGTTTAAGAGATAAACACTTAATAATGAGTGATATCTTGATTGAAGATTATTAACAATGTTTATTAATGTTATAACATTAATAATGTTATGCATTATATAATGCATTATAACATTATTTATAATGCTTGATAAAACAATAAATATGAATTTTTAAATACTCATAAATCTAATACGCTTATTATAGTTACACCTGGTAACGTTATACAACCTACATAAATTACAGTATATCGAATTTATGTTATGTATCGTTATATAATTTTGTCACCCATGAACGTTGTTATGACACCAAAAGCTGCTCCAATACCAGAGAAGAACTATAAAGAATTAACTATATTAAATCAAGGAAAATAAAATGACTATGACGAGACAAATGACCATGACCCAACCCAAGTGATTGACCCAATAAAGACAATAAAATGAGAAAGTGTAAACTAAACTACTGATAAAAAGCACAAATAAGTAATAAATATCTAGTAACGAGCATTAAATAAAATAATCCAAAAGGAAGTAGGCCTACACTAACCATAATAAGTAAGTGAAACCATTATTAATAGATAATGTATGTTGTTAATAGCCTTATTATGATAAGAAAACCAAAACATAACATGTTGACAGACTAACTATAAATTTGTGTATAAAAAAGTAAAAACCCAAGAGTGAGAGATAGGTACGAAGTGACAGTGATAAACAGTGAGGAATTAAAGAGACAGATCAAGAAAGATCTGGAAACACTGAATGACAAGATCGAGAATAATAATGAAACACTCCAATGACAATTGAAGGAAAATAGTGAGAAGACTAAAGATGAGTTAAGACAACAGTTGGTAGCATGTCGGGAGGAAATAAAACAGACCATCAGAGAGACGAATGAAACAGTAGTACAAGTCCGTGAGGAATTAATAAGCAAGATAAGCGACATCGAGGATGAAGGTAAAAATAGGATTGATGAACTTCAGCAAGTCACGACCGCAGAATGCACAAGAACCAAGCAAGAAGTGCTAAAAAAGCTGGAGGAAAAACAAAAAGAAATCCAAACAGACGTCAGTGAAAGGGTGGAACGAGTGTATAGCAATCTAAACCAGGTAGACGGACAAGTCAAGGAAAATAAAGAAAATATCAACGGACTCAACCAACGAGAGAAACAGATGCAAGAAGAACTAGATGCATTGCGAGATAAACCCTGTAATAACATGCACATAATAAACAGCGAGAATCGGGAGCTGATCAACTTTCGAAGCTACCGGCGCAATCCGATGGAGTTCCTGAAAAGAGTCGAGGAGATGATTGAGAAGAATAGGTAAACTCGATGGACAATGGTGCGCAGCATGATTGATGAGATGTTCCAAGACACCCACGATAATTGGTGGACGGCAACAAGACCAGAAATACACAACACCCAGGATTTTAAAATGCAATTCTGTGACAAGTATTGGTCGGAGTCAACACAGAATGTGGTACGGAACGATATAAGTAATGGGAGGTATGAGCCACAAGCAGGACACACCCTAACTTCATACTTTTTGGGCAAAGTATGCCAAGCACATAACTTGGAACCAAGAATCCCAGAAGAATCTTTAGTAATACAATTGGGTTACCATTATGAAGATGCAATCCAAAAGGCCAGAAGGCAAGGACAAGTTAAAACGATACAAGGTATGGCAAGCCTGTTAGAAGACCACGAGAATGATGGACACTACAAATGCAACAGGATGGTCAATTTAAAATATAACAGATGGAATGAGAACCATAACCCACCGAATTACAATCCATCAAACAACAACCCCCAGAGTAACAACCAAAATAATCCAAACCGGAACTTTAATAACAACCAATATAGGGGTAACCGCCCAAACTACAACCAGGGTAATCAACCATATAATGGGAACAATCAAAATAACTATCCCAACAACAATAATTACAGAGGAAATGGACAAAACCAGCGTCCGAACGGCCACCCCAACAACAGTAATTACCACGGGAACAACTACAACCCGAATTACCAGTACAATAGAGGAAATGGGGATAACAGAACCAGAGATAGTCGGCAACATGTAAATTATATAAACGGAAGAAGCCAGACAAACCAGAGGAGGTATTGCCCGAATACACAGGCAAACTCCGGTTACTACGTACCAACGTCAAATAATGATGGGTACCAAAGAAATAGGATCACCGAACCATCTGAAAATAACATGAATAGCCGACCAGAGCCAATACCTGAAACATCGATGAACCCATCAGATAATTGGGCCAACAACGAAACACAGAATTTAAACTAAAAAGGTCAGGGAGAACTGAGGACTGCCCTTCACATGACCAATCACACTTGGGTTACAAAGACAGATGACGTGACAAAATAATAATAAAATGATAACAATTATCTCCATCAACTACTTGAAAAACATAAGAGAGGAACTCTTAGAAGAAGAGGACAACCAATTACCTAGAACCAATAATGAAATAGTTTACATCCAGGCCACAATGAATGGATCAATAACAATCATCATGATAGACACAGGGTCCAACATCTCCCTCATAAACCAAACAGAACTAGAACGGATCCAGTTAAATTGCAAACAACCAATACCAACGTTGCCCATAAATAACATCATCATTATCGGAGCAACAGGGAAACAGAACAAAACTGTCAGAAGGCAAGTCTCACTGGACATAACCAGCCAGAACACGACTATACCAATTGTATTCCTGGTAGCGAGTGGATTACCGTTCAATGTACTAATAGGATGCGACGTGTTGCGATAGCACTCGGCCATAATAAACCTACAACAAGGAATAGTATTTTTAACTTCAGAACAAGGAATATGGTCAGCAAATGTGGTAAACTGCAACCATGCACCTGCAGTACTGAACCAAGACTCAGTCTTGAAGAATTATTTTTGTAGAAACCATGAAACATCCATGATAAAAAATGAGGAAGTTGACAATAGTGAATTATGGGAGAAGAAACTCGAAGAGATTAGAATCTTTCAACGAAGGAGGCCAGACCAAGATATAAGTCAAGAACAAGTGGAAAATTTAATAAAAATATATGAAAAGTACCAACAAGTTTTCTCCAACACTCCAGGCAAGGTCAAGGGATACCAGTGTAAGATCAATTTCTGGGAACCAGTGGACTTTCATCGAAAATCTTACCCAATTGCATACTCCCTTAAGAAAGAAGTCAGGGCTGAGATTAATCGAATGATGGAGGAGGACATCATTAAGTATAGTCAATCCCCATACACAAGTCCTATCGTAGCAATACCCAAAAAGAGTGGTAAAGTCAGAATTTGTTTAGACGCCCGGGAGATAAAATAAAATGATCATCAATGACCGGACTTCGCCAGGGAAAATCGAAGAAATATTGAAAAAATTCTACGGTATAAAATATATCAGCACGTGGGATACAGTATGCGGGTACTGGCAAGTGGAGCTGCACCCACACAGTAGACAGTACATGGCCTTCATTTTCGATGGGAGGAATTATCAATTTAAGAGGTTACCTGTCAGCCTCATCAAGTCCGTCGCAGTGTTTGTGAAATGCATGGACCAAGTCCTAGGTCAAGAGGCTCTACAATTCACAACTATATATGTGGATGACTTACTAATAACATCATCGGACTGGGATGAACACTGTACCCGAATAGAACAAGTACTGAACAAACTATCTGATAACAATGTCACTCTGAAGCTGGATAAATCCAAGTTTATAGCGGAAGAAGTAAAATTCCTAGGATTTAATCTAACAGAGAAGGGAATATCTCCATCCGAAGAAAAGGTAGAAGCCATCCAGAGATTCCCTACCCCAAAAAATAAGAAGCAGTTGCAATCCTTCCTGGTTATTTGCAACTACTACCATAAATTTCAAAATAACTACTCCTATTTGACAGCCAAATTTTCAAAACAACTCTCATCTAAGGACAAGTGGAGCTGGGGAACCGAACAGGATGCTGTGCTAACACTTATTAAACAAAATTTTGTAGAAACCGTGATGCTGCATCATCCCAACTTTGAGCAACCCTTCTACCTAAACTGCGATGCCAGTGACGTCAGCCTGGGCGCTGAATTGTATCAAGAGGATAAGGAAGGACACCACCTGGTCATCAGCTTTGCCAGCAGAGTGTTAAATAGCTCCGAACGTAACTATAACGTTACGGAGAAGGAGTTGTTAAGTATAGTGTTCGCGTGTGGTAAATTTAGAACATACATCCTGGGGTACCATATCACGGTCAGAAGCAACCATAAATCGATATCATTTCTGAAACAATGTAAACTGAGCCATGGTAGACTCACCCGTTGGATCCTCGCTCTGCAAGAGTACCACATAACATGGGAATACATTCCAGGTAGAAAAAATGTAGCAGCCGACGTATTATCCAGAATAAATGTTAACAATCACACATTTGAAGGAGAAAATTGCCAAAGTGTATTATATATTAAAGGATAGAAAGGACCTGGAAGAGATAGTCAATGAAATAGTACAACAGCAGAAACAAGATACCAAATTAGCCAACATACGGAGGAGAGTGATGGAATCAGAAGAAATAATTAACAAATTTTATTGCATCCATAAAGATGTGTTATTTATTAAAACCAAAGGGAATCATGGAAATTGGAAGCTAGTAGTTCCAACATCTCTAGAAGATAAATTAATCAAAGACTACCATGTCAGGTACGGACACATGGGAGCTTTGAAAATAGTCAAGGCATTGGAAGAAGGAATGTTTATAAAAAGTATAACCCGAAAAGTAATTCGAAATATCAGAACAAGCACCATCTGTCAAATGGTAAAAACCAATAATGAAAGGAAAGAGGGAATGATGATTCCCATCACATCTAATAATAAACTTGAAAAAGTGTTTCTCGATATATGTGGACCATTCCCACGTAGTGGAGGGAGGCACAGGTTCAAGTTCATAGTAATCCTATTTGACCATTACACTAAATTATATGCTATCAACAGAGCAACCACAAAGAAAATATTGGATATAATTATAAATAAATACATACCTGAAATTGGAAAACCATCTACTATAATAACCAATCACGGAACACAGTTTAAAGGGAGAAGGTGGCGAGAAAAACTATTGGAAATAAATATCAAAACATAAAAAACGTCCGTATATCATCCCAGCAATAATCCCGCTGAAAGTGTATTAAGAGAGGTGGGACACATTTTAAGAACATACTGTCATGATAAACAGAGAGAATGGCAAAAGTATTTAATATCAACAGAAGAATTTTTAAACATGAGTTACCACCACTTCATTGAAAACAACCCATACTCTATGATGTTTGGAAGAAAGCCACATAGAGAGATACAAGATTTGATTGACTTTCCAACCAACCCAGAAGACCCGTGTGAAGAAAGAAAATACTACAACAGGATCATGGAGAAAATAGAGAAACAGAAAACCAAATATTCACTGAAAGGAACCAAGGTAATTAACTATCAAACAGGAGAAAAAATATTAATAAAAAATCGAGAACTACCTAGTACATTCGAAGGTATAGCCAAGAAACTATTATTGTTATATGTAGGACCTTATATCATAACAAAGGACAATGGCAACAATAAGTATGAAGTAAGTAATCCAATAACTAAGAAGATTAAGGGAGTATATAACCAAATTTCCATTAAGAAATTCTACGAGGATGTATAATAAATCATGAAAATAAAAATAAACTACAAAATTCCAAAATACAAGTAAGACCAACTTACACTAATATTTAGAAAATATATGAGATAAAATGAAAAAATAAACCACAAAATTCCAAAATATATGTAAGATCACCTTACACTACTATTTAGAAAACGTACTAGATGAAGTAAACAAACAACAAAACAAAATGAAAGTAAGAATTAATAACACAAGACAATTAGAAAGGAGATCAATTAAAATAAACAAATATAAACCAATCAAGACATGCTAATATGAATAAATAAAATTGTAAAGAATATAGCATATTCAGAGAAAATATAAAAGAAATGGTATAAGGAAAAATATAAAGCAAATACATAAGTAGCTGAAATAAAGTAAGGATAATCAACAAAGGAGAAGAAAGGAAAAAATGTCTAAAATAATTAAAATGATCACAAGAAAAAAAGAAAAACAGACTATTTAAGAGTTAGAAATAATGAAATTAACAAATAAATAAATAAAAACAATCAACTGTGTGAGTATATAACCGAAAATAACAAAGGTACAGCGGAAGGAAGAAAGAGTAGAAAAAGGTTAAAATGATCTAAAGAACCATAAAGTGGACAATCCCCAATATATTATTATTATTATTATTAATGAAAGTCACAAGATGACAAAAATGTGTATTTAAGATTGACTGAGAATAGGTCTAGCAATCCATTAACTGAGCAGAGATGATATTCCTCTGATCTCAGAACAAAAGGTAGTAAGGGATGAAACCAGCTACTAAATGTTAGGGAAATTATATATAAAAGGGAGAATGCACTAATGGGAATAAGTAAATACAGATCTAAAAAAATAACTAAATAAAAAGGAGTGGAACAAGTAAGAAGAGAAACCAGAAGGAGAAATAAACAAGAAGAAAAAGGAAAAAATTATATATAACTGATAATTTCATAAAAAACTATGCTAGTGTTTTACCAAAATGATCAATTTTGATGGAGAGGAATTATGTTACGACACCAAAAGCCGCCCCAATACCAGAGAAGAACTATAAAGAATTAACTATATTAAATCAAGGAAAATAAAATAACTATGACGAGACAAATGACCATGACCCAACCCAAGTTATTGACCCAATAAAGACAATAAACTGAGAAAGTGTAAACTAAACTAATGATAAAAAGCACAAATAAGTAATAAATATCTAGTAATAAGCATTAAATAAAATAATCCTAAAGGAAGTAAACTAACCATAATAAGTAAGTGAAACAATTATTAATAGATAATGTATGTTGTTAATAGCCTTATTATGATAAGAAAACCAAAACATAAAATGTTGACAGACTAACTATAAATTTGTGTATAAAAAAGTAAAAACCCAAGGGTGAGAGATAGGTAGGAAGTGACAGTGATACACAGTGTAAGTGTTAGAAGTGATAATATAAACAATCATAATTTTGAGAAAAAAGAAGCAAAGGTAATAAACCAGAAATAAAAGGTTGATAGACAACTAATGTCATAGTGTTAACTAATAAGAAACATAAGTTATGAGTGAAATGAAAATAAAACATCCTATGTTAATAAAAATATTCAAAGGGATGATTATCAAGACAGAACAAATGGTGTTATAATACGTGTTATTCACCAAAATTGTTATTTGTTTAATTAAAAGAGTTGTATTTGTAAGAAGGAATATGGCTGGAAAATAAACAGACCATAAACCTATTTTTGTGTTATGTTTTATAGTGGTATTAAGTGCTAAACAAGTTGAAAGAAATAGTAATAGATATAAGTAAGGAGATAAATTTTACAAACATAATATTAATCATTAGAGTAAAGACAGAAAAAAGAGAATAACAGACAAGCAATGATTCTGTAAATTAATAATAACATTCAATTATGGTAAAACAGCCCAAAATAATTCAAAAGGTAAATAAGTCATAAATGACAGCAAGCAAAACATATGTAAATAAAAAATAATCCTTAATTTGTGTAAAATAAGAAGTTATAGACATTTACTTAATTACTTAAAATATAACTGATAGTAATAATTAAAAATAATACAGATGAAACATTTAATCAGGAAGTGTGACGCTAAGACAGGTCATTTCTTTCATTCTGTTGCCTACAAAAGAGAATCTCAATGGATAAAGGATACACATAAAAGTACAGGCAAAACTGCTTTAATGAAAAAAGAAAGATGCTACTAACATTCAGGAACAGGATGTTTTTTCATTAACAGGAACAGGGTTAAAACAGGCAACCCTGTTGCTTGTGTGGAGCTGGACATTGTAGGCTCAGAATCATGGACCACTGGAAGATTTTCTTGGAAAAAATAAGATTGATAAAGTGTTTGAGAAAATATATTTGAAAAACTATTAAGAAAAAGCCTATTAGAGGAAAATTTTGCTAGAGGAAGTTGTTGACTGGAGTAGTTGTTGAAATACATGAAATTTAAATAGATGTCAACAATCTGACAACTTCAGAAAATGGTCATTCACCAATGTCTACAAGTAAGTGAATGATAACTTTCTGCATCGCATATTACTTATAAGCCTATGGTAATATACTATGTAGAAAATACCAGTCCATTAGTAACATTTTCTGAACACACACATTCACACATGCCAATGTGTATTATCATAAACCAACAAACCATCATTAGGCAACCCACTTAACTGTTATGTTCTACATAATAATGTAATTTCAACACAATTGGTTATCTTAATTGTTTTTAATTATAGATGTCATTAAAAATATACTGTTATATCCCACAATAAAATATGTCTAACACATCTGTTGTTAATCATCAAACATTTCAATAAGACTCATAGTGATTCATAGTATCTAAAGTTACAGGAAAAATATTTACAATTAATCCTTATACCCCTAACAAATTGGCTGCCACTCCCGCCGCCGCCACCAGCAAGATTACCACTACTGGGCTCTTGCTAACCCTCAAGATATGCACAAAAGGTCATTGCATTTTGAAAGAGCAGTTTGGTGCATTGTGTCTTTAAATTTCATCAACCGTTGGCATCTGTTGAGGACAAAATTGGTGTTCCAGTGTCACTGGCGAATGATACCAAGAAATGCTAAAAAATTATTGTTTACCCACTCTTGGGAGGCAAAACATGAACACAGAAAATATCTGGTTTCAACAAGATGGAGCATCAATTCATGCAGCAAGAGGAAAAATTTTTAATAGGAACCTGATCTTAAGATTTGGCAATTCACAGTGGCCTGCAAGATCTGACATAGCTGCCACAGACTACCGTCTGAGGATATCTAAAAGACAATGTTTACAAAGTAGAAAAGACTACAAGCAATTCGAGAACTGTAAACAAACTGTGGACTGATCATGATTCTAGAATCAGATATCATGATGGACGTGATCAGAAAGAAGATTTAAACCACCATCCTCAAGATACTTAAGGGGATCATGAAGAGCTTTCATTGAAGATTGCGAGAACTTATAAAGCACCATGGTGAACATCTAAAAGATGTAATTTAAAAAAAATAAGATATGAGGGACAAATTAGCAACAATTAAATACTTGATTTTGCTTGATATTTTCCATTTTATTTCCAGCATCCCTTTGTGAGCTTTTGAAAATCATCGGATCCTGTTGCCAGACCTTTTACCTACAGGAACCCTTGGAGTTCCAACATAAATTTCTGGAGTTCTGGTTAACACACCATACAGTGTAGAGTCTATATTAACAATCTATACATGAGGACCAATACCCTCTTAGTTGCATGTAAGGTACAAAGATTTGGTATACATAGAATTAAACTCAGCAATATGCATGCTATCATTAAGCAACTAGCATGTCTATGCGCTTGAAACAGTGAACACAGGACCTCGTTAAGAAACACAATATACTGTAAAGGATTTCAGAGTTGAAGGACATCTAAAAATCACATCTTTTTCTCAACAACTTTACTAACACTCTGTATAGTACAACAAAAAATTATAGTAACCAGGATAGCATGGATAGATGTGTGCTGGATAATAGTGTTACAACAGTCATACAAGTCGTTGTGTTTAAACAGTGAAAATAAAATAATTCAACACCAACTAATCATTGGAATCATTAATTACAAATTTAATTGTAGTTCCAATCCAATCCAAGTTTCAATTCCAAAATTTACAATCATTCAATGCAGTCTCTAATGTAACAAACAATAAATATCACTAATTAACACATTTGCAATAAATAATACATGCCGCTACTCACAGAAGTCCACTTACAATAATTCACAATAATCACTTTACACCAAAATGCAAGTCACAATAACAACAACTTACAACTCTGTAACAATAGTCTATCACTTTGCTACACAATCTCAAGCTGACTTACTCCCTGTATAGAGAAAGTCCTACTACGTTGTAGCATAATCAAGAGACCTGATTGGGCATATGTGAGAAGATTTCAAGTTCTCAACCAACTCCTTACATAATACATCTCCAATATCACATTGCTACCACACCATAAAAATAAGGCGACTAATTAGAATTTCTAAGGATAAACAACCATCGCTACCTTTTGTAAAAACAGAAACTCTTAACAAATAAGACTGTATATTCTTTACAGTAGAATGTTCATAAATGTTGTAATGCTGTTGGGAACTGAAGGTCAATGAATACATGTGGGAAACATCAGATAACAGCTAGTCCAATCACTAAACAACACTGTTAAAACATGGTATATATACAAGACCAGAAACCTCTTCTGATAATATTATATAAAACAGGATGTGTGTATGTGTCTGCACAAAGTTCCCATGACCTGACTTACTATGGCAGGAGTTGATGTGAAGAAATGGGGAATTAGGTCCATGAAGGACCAATACAAACATAGTTTGTTAAATCATAAAGTATATGAAATAAAATCATAAAATACAATAATGAGAAAACATGAGGCCTAAGCTACCAACAAAATGTAACAAAAATTATAACAATATGAAGATGAAGAACAAGCAGAGTTAGGTCAATTAAATAAAATATAAAGAAATTTAGCATTCCTCAGCTCGCTTCTGAAGTCAACTACCTTATATATTTAAGTCACTTACTTGTAGGTAACTACATACTTGATGACATTTTGAAGTTACTGTGTATTCTTAATCACACTTTTAATCTAGACTTTCTATGTACTATATTCTATACAAAATAATTTTCAACTGTTGTAGCAGTTTTCTATGAGAGAATATTTAGTCTCAACAATTTGAAAAACAGTTATGAAAAGTGAAGAGAGTGCCTTATTTTTTATTTAATATCATTTTATATTGACACTTCATGTGGCAGGAATGTGGTGCTGCCACATTATTTAGTATAACAATGAATGAATCGCTTACTCTTTTGCCTTGGTGTTTTGTTGTGTTACACCATTAATTGCATGAATTCATAAAGATTTTTAATAATTATTGTTGTCAAAAGGCAAATACATTATTTATCCTTTCATTCACTTGTTTGGTCATCACCAAATCTCCCTATCACTAAATGAAATCCGTATTTTGTCACTAGATGATACATAGTCTTTGAAAGCAGAAATTAAAAACTTAAGAAGTTTATTTACATATATGACACAAAAAGTAGTGAAGTGAATCAAAATTTGCCTGCTCTTGGTCGAGCTTCTGGAAGGTACAAATTAACATTACATTAAATGTACAAGTTGGCAAAAATAGTCATTACCATTCCTGTATCTAATGCATCTGCTAAGAGTCCATTTTTCATTTTCATGCCTTAAAAGATTAGAAGCCAATTATGGAACACAATGTATCATGAATGACACAACAGTCTGTCTCAAGAGCAGGTGAAAGGCCTTGGACAAAAACTGAACCTCGCCATTACAGGAGATGATACTACTGTTAGACATAATAAAAAAAGAATTAACCTCTTTTAATAAAACTGATTCTATTGAACACGTAAATAATGTATGTTTTAAGGTGTTTTAACAAGACATATTCAATTCTCATTTCCATATGTCGTAGAAGAAGACAAGACTAAGGAAGATTACTGCTTGAAAATAATGCAATTGAAATAATAAACTACAACCAGCTTTATTGTTTGGCTATTACCCATTGTTGTTGTAAAAGCATGAGGTGTAGCTTGTATTCACACAATAAATTCTTAAACTGTGGCTCATCCTGATATCAGATTGACCTAGCAGACCTTTCAGATGTAATGCCACCACTGGTCACTAGTACAACGCATCATTGTATCCCAGTTTATTTTATTCATTTTTTGTACTATTTTTTCATACATTATTTATTATATTTTCTGTTTATTTTTCATTTTGTACATTTACGTTCCCGTTTCTTTTTTATCTTATAGGCCTACATTTATATTTGTAATTCTTGAAAGCTCAAAAATTAAGTATTTTTCTTTTGTTTAATATCATATCTGTTCATTTCCATTGAACAGATCAAATATTCTTCCAATATCCAAATATTCTTTCCAATATTCTTAATCACACTTTTAATCTAGACTTTCTATGTACTATATTCTATACAAAATAATTTTCAACTGTTGTAGCAGTTTTCTATGAGAGAATATTTAGTCTCAACAATTTGAAAAACAGTTATGAAAAGTGAAGAGAGTGCCTTATTTTTTGTTTAATATCATTTTATATTGACACTTCATGTGGCAGGAATGTGGTGCTGCCACATTATTTAGTATAACAATGAATGAATCTCTTACTCTTTTGCCTTGGTGTTTTGTTGTGTTACACCATTAATTACATGAATTCATAAAGATTTTTAATAATTATTGTTATCAAAAGGCAAATACATTATTTATCCTTTCATTCACTTGTTTGGTCATCACCAAATCTCCCTATCACTAAATGAAATCCGTATTTTGTCACTAGATGATACATAGTCTTTGAAAGCAGAAATTAAAAACTTAAGAAGTTTATTTACATATATGACACAAAAAGTAGTGAAGTGAATCAAAATTTGCCTGCTCTTGGTCGAGCTTCTGGAAGGTACAAATTAACATTACATTAAATGTACAAGTTGGCAAAAATAGTCATTACCATTCCTGTATCTAATGCATCTGCTAAGAGTCCATTTTTCATTTTCATGCCTTAAAAGATTAGAAGCCAATTATGGAACACAATGTATCATGAATGACACAACAGTCTGTCTCAAGAGCAGGTGAAAGGCCTTGGACAAAAACTGAACCTCGCCATTACAGGAGATGATACTACTGTTAGACATAATAAAAAAAGAATTAACCTCTTTTAATAAAACTGATTCTATTGAACACGTAAATAATGTATGTTTTAAGGTGTTTTAACAAGACATTTTCAATTCTCATTTCCATATGTCGTAGAAGAAGACAAGACTAAGGAAGATTACTGCTTGAAAATAATGCAATTGAAATAATAAACTACAACCAGCTTTATTGTTTGGCTATTACCCATTGTTGTTGTAAAAGCATGAGGTGTAGCTTGTATTCACACAATAAATTCTTAAACTGTGGCTCATCTTGATATCAGATTGACCTAGCAGTCCTTTCAGATGTAATGCCACCACTGGTCACTAGTGCAACGCATCATTGTATCCCAGTTTATTTTATTCATTTTTTGTACTATTTTTTTCCTACATTATTTATTATATTTTCTGTTTATTTTTCATTTTGTACATTTACGTTCCCGTTTCTTTTTTATCTTATAGGCCTACATTTATATTTGTAATTCTTGAAAGCTCAAAAATTAAGTATTTTTCTTTTGTTTAATATCATATCTGTTCATTTCCATTTCATATTGAACATACAAGGTAAAGAAAGTATATTTGCAGTTAAAATTGGCAGTGTTAAAAAATTAGCCTCAAGGACTCTGTACACATTTGTTTATTTTCTTACTAAACTTTAATAATATATGCATATTATAATCGTATAAACAGATGATTTAGAATATAATTGTAACAGACACAATCAATCCAGAAAGCAACTTTGTGTACAGTTTCTAGAATTAGAAAGAAATTTCTAACATGTTAAATAAACTTTGAAAGGTCACATCTTTAATAGGCCATTACACCTGTGAACAAAGAACCCTGTTTGTTTATAAAATATGGTTTTAATACAGTATTTAGAAACATGCTATAAACATGGTTTTATAAATATTGTTTTAATATTATTTTTATTAATAGTAAAAAAATTAATAAAATAAACAATAGATTTTTAATAAGAAATACTGTATCTCATCTTTCTAGCTCATAAATATTATATATGTAGCTAGCTGTATAAATAAAAAACAAGTAGAAAAAAAATAATACATAAACAATAGATATAACAAAAAGTTATTACTATAAAATTACAAAATTTGTAGATAGAATTCTACACTTAACACAACATTTTTAATAGCAACATTTAAACAATGACGTATGGCACAGTGACATTTGGGACTGCAATATTATTGTCAGGGATGTTTTGTTATGCGAACATATTTGTAACGGTGATGTTTTGATGCAGTATGTAGATTATCTAAGAATGATATGTTCATTTATTTCACTTTAATATTAGAATTATAATGTAGAAAAAATTAATTTAATAAAAATAGGAGCAAGAAATCAATACAATTAAAAGTGCTTTGTCAGAAGTGTGATGGATAGTATACATAGAAAAATAAACACAGGTGGCATATTAAAAACTGTTTTACCCTAATTACCTCTGGACCTAAATTGTCTGTATAACATTTAATTTATCTCTCTTTGTACATTTCTTCCACCTCGACCAAAATTACTCAAATTTGTATGCTGAAATTGAAGCCACTGCACACGCCCTCCTGATACGCCTAACCTGCACACACAAATTTGAAAAAGCAGTCATATTAAAAAATCTGAAACAGCAATCCAAGCTCCCATTTCAATCACAAAGCTCTGAAGATTAATTATGAAATGTGACATGTACTACAAAAACTTGACAAATAATTGTACTACAATGGATCGCGCCACATGTTGAAATTTCTAGTAACAAAACAGCAGATGACCTGGCAAGTTAACATAAATCTATATCAAACACCACAAATACCTAGTGTTATGACAGCAAAAAGTATTATTAAAAATAATATAAAAAATAAACATAACAGTTAGCCAAGGAAAGAGCTAAAAACAAAATATAGATACTGATTGAAAAGAAACTAAAAACAAGCCATGAAAAGACTCTGTTGCCTCCTTTTGGCTTAATACAGGTCATGACTGTCTTGCTGTTCATCTACAGAAAATCAATACCTGCAACTAAGAAGCATATAAAATTTACAATGAACCTAATTCAAGAATGAAAGATCATCACCTCCACTGCAAAAAATTTAGTGTAAATCTACAAAACTCAAATAATATCAATCAACTACAGTATATTGGGATGCCAGAAAACTTATACACAGGAGTCCAGGCTAGCCATAAGTGACAACTTTAACTTTGTTCTCACAAAAATGTTTGTTACTTTTTCAGTGTTACTAGTAAGCTCCTTGAGCTGCAGAACTTAGTCACAATTTTGAGTGATAATACATTTATTATTATATATTTAATATTTATAATAACTTTACCACAAGATGTTTTTTCCTTATTTAGAACATGGTTTGGGACACTAAGTGTTCCCATCCTCAGCCTTCTTAATTTTGAATTTTGTGAAGTACTTGTGTGTTGGTTGGTTGTTGTTATGGTTTCTTGTTGGTTTTTGGTATTTTAAATTGGTATTATTGTGTGTGATTGTGGTGTATATATTACTATTTTGTGTATTTTCTATGTTGAGTGCTTTTAAAAATGTGTCACTTTTTTTTATTTTACTTGTTCAGGTGTTAGTTTGTTTTGTGTTTGTATATTTGTAAATTTTACCCAAATGTTCATTATGGTGCCTTTGTGTGGTATGTGTTTTATTAGTGTCAGTTGGTTATGACTGGGAATTCATGTCCAGTGTTTATTGCATGTGTGGAGAAATTAGATTTATATATTTCTGTTTTTTTTTATGCTTTTAGATGTTCAAAATAACGTTTTTTCAGATGTTTTTTTGTTTGTCCTATGTAACATTTATTGCAATCTTGGCATTCAGTTTTGTGTATACCATTGGTTGTTGTATTATCTTTGTTGTGTGGGTTATTTAGTTTTTGTAAATTATTGTCATTAGTTTTGTATGCTATTTTAATGTCTGTGTTTTTAAATAGTTTTGCTAGCTTTGTCATTTTATTATTTATGTATGTGACTATGGCCCATTTTTTATTCTTGTCATTATTTATGTGTTGTTCATTTTGATTATTTCTTAATTGTTCAGATTTTATTTTCTATTTTGTTTATAGTATTTTTATTGTATCCATTTTCATAAGCAATTTGGTAAATTATATTTCTTTGTTTGTTTGATTCCTGTTTGTTTAGGGGTATTTTGTACATTCTGTTAAATAGTGAATAGAAAGCTGTCATTTTATGTTGTGGTGGGTGGTCAGAATGGTTAGGTATAATGTTAGTGGAAGTTGGTTTTCTGTATATTGCATATTGTAGATGGTTATTGTTTCTTGTGATGGTTATGTCTAAATAGTTGATTTTGTTATGTCTTTCTTTTTCTTCTGTGAATTGTATTTTTGGATGTATGTTATTGATTTGTTTTAATATGTTATCTGCATTAGTATTTTTGTTATGTGATACATATAGCCCATCATTTGCATATCTTATTCATATGCCATTTGGATCAAATGAAATAATAATATTTTGTATTTTGGTGTCTATGTGTTGTAAGAATGTATTTGCTATTATGCTAGATAATGGAGATCCCATTGCCAGACCTTCTTGTTGTTGATAAATTTTGCTATTGAATTCAAAGTAATTTTGTTTTTGTATTAGTTAGACACTATTTTTTATTTCAGTTAATATACTGTGTGTCTTCATTTTGTTTATTATTATGTCTATTATTTCATCTACTTGGATTTTGGTGTACATATTGTGATATCATATGGTGTGAAAAATGTGTTTTCATCTATATTTATTACCTTTTGTTTGTCTATTAAATAACCCACACAACAAAGATAATACAATAACCAATGGTATATACAAAACTGAATGCCAAGATTGCAATAAATGTTACATAGGACAAACAAAAAACTGAAAAAACGTTATTTTGAACATCTAAATTTATAAATATACAAACATAAAACAAACTAACACCTGAACAAGTACAAATCAATAAAAAACATGACACAATTTTCAAAGCACTCAACATCGAAAATACAAAAATACTAATATATACACCACAATCACACACAATAATACCAATTTAAAATACCAAAAACCAACAGGAAACCATAACAACTAACCAACACACAAGTACTTCATAAGATTCAAAATTAAGAAGGCTGAGAACACTGAACACTAAGTGTCCCGAAACATGTTCCAATACTACTACTAAAAATGTTTCCTTCCCATATATAAAAACACTATTTGAGAAACTCTATAAAATACTTAATGAACACTAACAAACACACAAAAATAGTACACAGAAGTGTCAATACAATGAACGTTTCATATATACTAAGACAGAGATGAAACAAAAGTAAAATCTAATGTCATTTATGATATTCCATGTCAGGAAAACTGTAGTAAAAAATATTATGGATGCTCTGAAGCATATTTACAAAGAAGAGTACATCAACACAAATACAGCTGTGATAAAATAGGAACCAATAAACCCCATCCAAAAGCCTTAACACCTTCCAGTTTGACAAAGCATAAATAATCCATACAGAAAATAATAATTTGAAACATCAATTCCTTGAAATGATAACTATAAAAATAAAATAAGCAAATTTATGTAAACAAAAAAACTGACATGCAGTGTCTCAGTTAATGTGACACTTAATATTGTTATGTAATGCAGAAAAAGTGTTACGCCATTACGGAATATTCTGGTACATTGGAGAACGTTGTAATCTATTCCTGCAGCTGTAATGTGTAATGCATACATGATGTTTAACACGCGAGGCAATGTTATGTAATCGGAACAATCTCGTACATTCGATAGTGTTGTTTGAGAAGTTTCTCAATTAGCCCAACAGTGCGAGTTTCTGTGAAGGTCGCGTTGAAGTGTCCTCTAGAATTTTCGATGGCGTGTTAAGGATGCATATTATGGAACCCTGCAGACTATAAATAGCCCATAGCTGATGCTTACATTTCAGTTACTATCGGGCGATTACTCTGTGTGTTCAAGTGGCTATTAGTGAAAAGTAATTATTGTGGCGAAGTGTTATATGATTTATAATCATGTGGGACAATTGTAATACAATTGTGTTTTATATTAGTTGACATTTTATTATGTGTGAACAATTTTTATTTGATTTATTGTAAGAGACTATTTTGTTGATTACAAACTGTTAAATTGTGATAATTAAAGCTGGTGATTAGTGGCATAATTGGTGTCTTGTATTTTGTTTTCCACTGTACCATACGACAATCAGTTAGACCATCATAACAGTGGGTCAGAAGTGCGACAGAACCGTAAACAGTGAACACTTTGTACAAGACGAGAGTAACTTGTAATTAATCGGTAAACAATGGATGCCAATCAGATGATGGAAGCTTTCCAACCGCTGCTGCGGCAGACACAGGAACAACAAAAATTACTTCACAGAACAGTCCCTGAGGTGTAAAGTCCATTTGTTCTCCATTAACTTTTGCCCTTTTTAATAAAAGTATGATATCTTTCAAGTTACTGAACAATTCTTCACTGTTTAGGCCATATGGATACAGTTTTCCAAGCATTGTGCACTTAATATTGATTTGGGAAAGGTTTTCCTTAAAATGTATATCCCCATCATTTACGTAAGCCTCAAATTTACAGAGGAAACCAAAGTGTTTTTCTGACTCTTTTGTGTTAGAGCAACGGCTTGAAATTTCAACTGACAGTTTGTCCAAAATTTTTATTAGATAATGTCACATTTCTTGCTCAACGGTTAACACAGAATCGTCTGCATACTCTCCTGGCATCGTGCGCTTCCTTCGTATCCTTTTTGTGATACTGACACCCCATTCATTACAAACCTGCTCTGCCTTACGAATGACATTGTCACACAGCTCATTCCTCCAAACTTTTAATTTGCCCGTTAGCATCTCCAGAAGTATCAGTGCTTGAATAAAGCTTAATCCTTTGGTCTGCAAGATTTTATGGATTTTGTCCATAGAAGAAAGAATATCTGTCCACAAAAAGAGCAAAGCCACAAAATTAAAGTTTTCTATCGCATTAATTATTAATGCTGCAGCTTCCCTTGTATCAATTGTTTCAGTTGGTGTATCCTTTAACTTCTCCAGTGCAGTGATCACTTCATCCAGCTGAGTGGATATTGCTTTCACTGCATCTGCTTTTGAACTCCACCCGGTATCACAATGTCCTTTTATATTAATATTTATGAAGGCTTCAAGAACACTCTATCGATGAGTAGAACAGGAAAAGAAGGTAAATAGATGTTCTACTGTCCCAAAAAATGTCACTGCTTACAGTGGCGAAGCTAGTAGTTAATGAATGGGTAGGAAAAAATCTTACCTTACATTTTTTTTAAGGAATCATTAAAGGGACTGTGATTCAAATCGGACGCTGAGGTAGAGTTTGCTGTTAGCGAATGGTTCTACAAACAGCTGCAAGAATTTTACTAGCAGGGAATCTACAGATTAGTGCAACAGTGGGATTCATGCCTTAATGTTAATGGAGACTTCTTTTAAAATCGTTGAATAAAAAATGCTTTACAGCTCTAAATGTGTTTCTATTGAACAATCCTTGGATTAGTCATACACAATAATACAACTGATTGAACTTCCAATTTTTAAACTTGATTAGTTTCTATATAAATGTTTAAGGATACAAATAATTGAAATAACAACTTCATAGTCTGTAAGTTCGGCGAAATAACAGGCACACTTTTAATAACCGCATAAAATAAACACACTTATAAACAACACAGCGCACTTTAACTTAACTGTTTGGACCACAGAAGTGAGACATGCCTCAACGCTCTATATGTACAGCACGGGATAATCCCCCTCCCCCGCAATTCCCTATTGCGCCGGCACACTGCTTACATACGATGTATACAAAAAACACTGAGGCAAGTTCACGTTGCCTCATTCGCTTTAAACGAGCTATGCTGAATCTTACCTGTCACCATCTAGCGGTCGCTCAGTAAAGCACATTTTGGCTTAATAAATTCAACAGTCACAGTAACAACATATAATCTTTATGTTACGTAGTTCATACGTATTGCAACAATACAGCCATATGCTGTATTGGGCATTGATTTAAATAAATATAAAATTTGTAGAATTATTATAAGTTAGGGGTAAATGGACAGGTCTGAGATTGTAAAAAGTGTTGCATTGTTATATTAGGGGAGAAATTAACCTGTTTCGACAGGCAAAGAACACCTGCTCGATTGTATGTGTGTTACGCGTGTATCTTGTGTGTGTTAGTGATGCATGTACAGACAGGAATCTCAGCTACCCTCCCCAAGTAATTACTAAAATAATTACTTTAATTATTTGTGTGAAAACTAATTAGTGTATAAACAAACAAAAGACACCAAAGTGTGTGTAAATTTTATAGTTATCCCCAGTGAGAAAATGACGTTAATAGGACACACTACGCGAAGTCAGTGTGAAATAAACGTGCCAAAAATACGCAAATTACCATAACACGCTCAAATTAATACAGTGAGTGCTTAATCAAATTAGCTATGATTTGTGCTATCTTGATTCCGTGCAAAACATTGCCATTTGCTAAAAATAGCAAATATATGAAAAGGTTCGGGAGTGGGGGCAAGCATGTGATCTGCAGGTCTCGACAGGACAATTTCGGAACCAACAGGTGCGGAATCCCGGGAGGGTATAAATTAAGAGTTCAACTGAAAACCCTTCTCTTCATTTCAAGACACAGTTGCAGTCGGACATGCTGTCCGTCGGCAGAACAGTTTTATTTTATTATAAGTCCTTGATAAACGAATAAAGACGTTCAGTAATTATGTTGCCAATATTTCGGTAAACGTAAAGTACCAGGACCGTTTAAGTCAGCAAGAGTATCTACGGAGAATCTACAAGAGCGACGAGGGATGCTGGACATTAGGAGATGTTTTTTGACGCCTATCCGACGACTGAAATCCACCTTGGAGTAGATAACAATTCTCTGAGACGGACCACACACTGCTGGAGAATGACGTTGGACTCTGAACATACCCAGGACCACGCCAAGCCAGGAGTAACGGAAAACCAACTCTGGACATCGCTGGACCCCGTCAATAAGTCGTAAGATCATCGAAACTAGAGGTGACATGCATAATGCATTTATAAATGATTTTTTTTAAAGAGCTCATAAAGACTATATAAAGAGGCAATAAATTAAAACAAAAAAGTTTATAATTAGAAATAATGTAATAAGAGTCTCAGATAAATGGTTTAGTCGTAAGAATGAGCGATCGCATATATAGAGAAATATAGAAAAAAAAGAGTTTAATTTAAGATAGTATATTTGTTTATCAAAGTAAACAATTGAAATGATTTGACATTTGCATTTTGTAGAAAAGAATAATTTAAATTTTGAATATAAAACAAATGCCAGTCTTAGAGAAATTATTATAATTTTAAATTTATTTTTTTTAAACATTGGTATAGACTGAGCAAGCTGAGGTCAGATCTGAGTTAAATAATTCAATTAAAATTACATTAAATTTTATTTTGTTTTAATAAATCAAATTGAATAAATGTCTAGATTAAGATTGTTAACATGTCTAGATGTAAGAGTGTTTTAAATGTGTGTAACACCATATAGTTTAAGAGATAAACACTTAATAATGAGTGATATCTTGATCGAAGATTATTAACAATGTTTTATTATTTATAATGCTTGATAAAACAATAAATATGAATTTTTAAATACTCATAAATCTAATACGCTTAGTATAGTTACACCTGGTAACGTTATACAACCTACATAAATTACAGTATATCGAATTTATGTTATGTATCGTTATATAATTTTGTCACCCATGAACGTTGTTATGACACCAAAAGCCGCTCCAATACCAGCGAAGAACTATAAAGAATTAACTATATTAAATCAAGGAAAATAAAATGACTAGACGAGACAAATGACCATGACCCAACCCAAGTGATTGACCCAATAAAGACAATAAAATGAGAAAGTGTAAACTAAACTACTGATAAAAAGCACAAATAAGTAATAAATATCTAGTAACGAGCATTAAATAAAATAATCCAAAAGGAAGTAGGCCTACACTAACCATAATAAGTAAGTGAAACCATTATTAATAGATAATGTATGTTGTTAATAGCCTTATTATGATAAGAAAACCAAAACATAACATGTTGACAGACTAACTATAAATTTGTGTATAAAAAAGTAAAAACCCAAGAGTGAGAGATAGGTACGAAGTGACAGTGATAAACAGTGAGGAATTAAAGAGACAGATCAAGAAAGATCTGGAAACACTGAATGACAAGATCGAGAATAATAATGAAACACTCCAATGACAATTGAAGGAAAATAGTGAGAAGACTAAAGATGAGTTAAGACAACAGTTGGTAGAATGTCGGGAGGAAATAAAACAGACCATCACAGAGACGAATGAAACAGTAGTACAAGTCCGTGAGGAATTAATAAGCAAGATAAGCGACATCGAGGATGAAGGTAAAAATAGGATTGATGAACTTCAGCAAGTCACGACCGCAGAATGCACAAGAACCAAGCAAGAAGTGCTAAAAAAGCTGGAGGAAAAACAAAAAGAAATCCAAACAGACGTCAGTGAAAGGGTGGAACGAGTGTATAGCAATCTAAACCAGGTAGACGGACAAGTCAAGGAAAATAAAGAAAATATCAACGGACTCAACCAACGAGAGAAACAGATGCAAGAAGAACTAGATGCATTGCGAGATAAACCCTGTAATAACATGCACATAATAACCAGCGAGAATCGGGAGCTGATCAACTTTCGAAGCTACCGGCGCAATCCGATGGAGTTCCTGAAAAGAGTCGAGGAGATCATTGAGAAGAATAGGGAAACTCGATGGACAATGGTGCGCAGCATGATTGATGAGATGTTCCAAGACACCCACGATAATTGGTGGACGGCAACAAGACCAGAAATACACAACACCCAGGATTTTAAAATGCAATTCTGTGACAAGTATTGGTCGGAGTCAACACAGAATGTGGTACGGAACGATATAAGTAATGGGAGGTATGAGCCACAAGCAGGACACACCCTAACTTCATACTTTTTGGGCAAAGTATGCCAAGCACATAACTTGGAACCAAGAATCCCAGAAGAATCTTTAGTAATACAATTGGGTTACCATTATGAAGATGCAATCCAAAAGGCCAGAAGGCAAGGACAAGTTAAAACGATACAAGGTATGGCAAGCATGTTAGAAGACCACGAGAATGATGGACACTACAAATGCAACAGGATGGTCAATTTAAAATATAACATATGGAATGAGAACCATAACCCACCGAATTACAATCCATCAAACAACAACCCCCAGAGTAACAACCAAAATAATCCAAACCGGAACTTTAACAACAACCAATATAGGGGTAACCGCCCAAACTACAACCAGGGTAATCAACCATATAATGGGAACAATCAAAATAACTATCCCAACAACAATAATTACAGAGGAAATGGACAAAACCAGCGTCCGAACGGCAACCCCAACAACAGTAATTACCATGGGAACAACTACAACCCGAATTACCAGTACAATAGAGGAAACGGGGATAACAGAACCAGAGATAGTCGGCAACATGTAAATTATATAAACGGAAGAAGCCAGACAAACCAGAGGAGGTATTGCCCGAATACACAGGCAAACTCCGGTTACTACGTACCAACGTCAAATAATGATGGACACCAAAGAAATAGGATCACCGAACCATCTGAAAATAACATGAATAGCCGACCAGAGCCAATACCTGAAACATCGATGAACCCATCAGATAATTGGGCCAACAACGAAACACAGAATTTAAACTAAAAAGGTCAGTGAGAACTGAGGACTGCCCTTCACATGATCAATCACACTTGGGTTACAAAGACAGATGACGTGACAAAATAATAATAAAATGATAACAATTGTCTCCAACAACTACTTGAAAAACATAAGAGAGGAACTCTTAGAAGAAGAGGACAACCAATTACCTAGAACCAATAATGAAATAGTTTACATCCAGGCCACAGTGAATGGATCAATAACAATCATCATGATAGACACAGGGTCCAACATCTCCCTCATAAACCAAACAGAACTAGAACGGATCCAGTTAAATTGCAAACAACCAATACCAACGTTGCCCATAAATAACAACATCATTATCGGAGCAACAGGGAAACAGAACAAAACTGTCAGAAGGCAAGTCTCACTGGACATAACCAGCCAGAACACGACTATACCAATTGTATTCCTGGTAGCGAGTGGATTATCGTTCAATGTACTAATAGGATGCGACATGTTGCGATAGCACTCGGCCATAATAAACCTACAACAAGGAATAGTATTTTTAACTTCAGAACAAGGAATATGGTCAGCAAAGGTGGTAAACTGCAACCATGCACCTGCAGTACTGAACCAAGACTCAGTCTTGAAGAATTATTTTTGTAGAAACCATGAAACATCCATGATAAAAAATGAGGAAGTTGACAATAGTGAATTATGGGAGAAGAAACTCGAAGAGATTAGAATCTTTCAACGAAGGAGGCCAGACCAAGATATAAGTCAAGAACAAGTGGAAAATTTAATAAAAATATACGAAAAGTACCAACAAGTTTTCTCCAACACTCCAGGCAAGGTCAAGGGATACCAGTGTAAGATCAATTTCTGGGAACCAGTGGACTTTCATCGAAAATCTTACCCAATTGCATACTCCCTTAAGAAAGAAGTCAGGGCTGAGATTAATCGAATGATGGAGGAGGACATCATTAAGTATAGTCAATCCCCATACACAAGTCCTATCGTAGCAATACCCAAAAAGAGTGGTAAAGTCAGAATTTGTTTAGACGCCCGTGAGATATATAAAATGATCATCAATGACCGGACTTTGCCAGGGAAAATCGAAGAAATATTGAAAAAATTCTACGGTATAAAATATATCAGCACGTGGGATACAGTATGCGGGTACTGGCAAGTGGAGCTGCACCCACACAGTAGACAGTACATGGCCTTCATTTTCGATGGGAGGAATTATCAATTTAAGAGGTTACCTTTCAGCCTCATCAAGTCCGTCGCAGTGTTTGTGAAATGCATGGACCAAGTCCTAGGTCAAGAGGCTCTACAATTCACAACTATATATGTGGATGACTTACTAATAACATCATCGGACTGGGACGAACACTGTACCCGAATAGAACAAGTACTGAACAAACTATCTGATAACAATGTCACTCTGAAGCTGGATAAATCCAAGTTTATAGCGGAAGAAGTAAAATTCCTAGGATTTAATCTAACAGAGAAGGGAATATCTCCATCCCAAGAAAAGGTAGAAGCCATCCAGAGATTCCCTACCCCAAAAAATAAGAAGCAGTTGCAATCCTTCCTGGTTATTTGCAACTACTACCGTAAATTTCAAAATAACTACTCCTATTTGACAGCTAAATTTTCAAAACAACTCTCATCTAAGGACAAGTGGAGCTGGGGAACCGAACAGGATGCTGTGCTAACACTTATTAAACAAAATTTTGTAGAAACCGTGATGCTGCATCATCCCAACTTTGAGCAACCCTTCTACCTAAACTGCGATGCCAGTGATGTCAGCCTGGGCGCTGAATTGTATCAAGAGGATAAGGAAGGACACCACCTGGTCATCAGCTTTGCCAGCAGAGTGTTAAATAGCTCCGAACGTAACTATAACGTTACGGAGAAGGAGTTGTTAAGTATAGTGTTCACGTGTGGTAAATTTAGAACATACATCCTGGGGTACCATATCACGGTCAGAAGCGACCATAAATCGATATCATTTCTGAAACAATGTAAACTGAGCCATGGTAGACTCACCCGTTGGATCCTCGCTCTGCAAGAGTACCACATAACATGGGAATACATTCCAGGTAGAAAAAATGTAGCAGCCGACGTATTATCCAGAATAAATGTTAACAATCACACATTTGAAGGAGAAAATTGCCAAAGTGTATTATATATTAAAGGATAGAAAGGACCTGGAAGAGATAGTCAATGAAATAGTACAACAGCAGAAACAAGATACCAAATTAGCCAACATACGGAGGAGAGTGATGGAATCAGAAGAAATAATTAACAAATTTTATTGCATCCATAAAGATGTGTTATTTATTAAAACCAAAGGGAATCATGGAAATTGGAAGCTAGTTGTTCCAACATCTCTAGAAGATAAATTAATCAAAGACTACCATGTCAGGTACGGACACATGGGAGCTTTGAAAATAGTCAAGGCATTGGAAGAAGGAATGTTTATAAAAAGTATAACCCGAAAAGTAATTCGAAATATCAGAACAAGCACCATCTGTCAAATGGTTAAAACCAATAATGAAAGGAAAGAGGGAATGATGATTCCCATCACATCTAATAATAAACTTGAAAAAGTGTTTCTCGATATATGTGGACCATTCCCACGTAGCAGAGGGAGGCACAGGTTCAAGTTCATAGTAATCCTATTTGACCATTACACTAAATTATATGCTATCAACAGAGCAACCACAAAGAAAATATTGGATATAATTATAAATAAATACATACCTGAAATTGGAAAACCATCTACTATAATAACCAATCACGGAACACAGTTTAAAGGGAGAAGGTGGCGAGAAAAACTATTGGAAATAAATATCAAAACATAAAAAACGTCCGTATATCATCCCAGCAATAATCCCGCTGAAAGTGTATTAAGAGAGGTGGGACACATTTTAAGAACATACTGTCATGATAAACAGAGAGAATGGCAAAAGTATTTAATATCAACAGAAGAATTTTTAAACATGAGTTACCACCACTTCATTGAAAACAACCCATACTCTATGATGTTTGGAAGAAAGCCACATAGAGAGATACAAGATTTGATTGACTTTCCAACCAACCCAGAAGACCCGTGTGAAGAAAGAAAATACTACAACAGGATCATGGAGAAAATAGAGAAACAGAAAACCAAATATTCACTGAAAGGAACCAAGGTAATTAACTATCAAACAGGAGAAAAAATATTAATAAAAAATCGAGAACTACCTAGTACATTCGAAGGTATAGCCAAGAAACTATTATTGTTATATGTAGGACCTTATATCATAACAAAGGACAATGGCAACAATAAGTATGAAGTAAGTAATCCAATAACTAAGAAGATTAAGGGAGTATATAACCAAATTTCCATTAAGAAATTCTACGAGGATGTATAATAAATCATGAAAATAAAAATAAACTACAAAATTCCAAAATACAAGTAAGACCAACTTACACTAATATTTAGAAAATATATGAGATAAAATGAAAAAATAAACCACAAAATTCCAAAATATATGTAAGATCACCTTACACTACTATTTAGAAAACGTATTAGATGAAGTAAACAAACAACAAAACAAAATGAAAGTAAGAATTAATAACACAAGACAATTAGAAAGGAGATCAATTAAAATAAACAAATATAAACCAATCAAGACATGCTAATATGAATAAATAAAATTGTAAAGAATATAGCATATTCAGAGAAAATATAAAAGAAATGGTATAAGGAAAAATATAAAGCAAATACATAAGTAGCTGAAATAAAGTAAGGATAATCAACAAAGGAGAAGAAAGGAAAAAATGTCTAAAATAATTAAAATGATCACAAGAAGAAAAGAAAAACAGACTATTTAAGAGTTAGAAATAATGAAATTAACAAATAAATAAATAAAAACAATCAACTGTGTGAGTATATAACCGAAAATAACAAAGGTACAGCGGAAGGAAGAAAGAGTAGAAAAAGGTTAAAATGATCTAAAGAAACATAAAGTGGACAATCCCCAATATATTATTATTATTATTATTAATGAAAGTCACAAGATGACAAAAATGTGTATTTAAGATTGACTGAGAATAGGTCTAGCAATCCATTAACTGAGCAGAGATGATATTCCTCTGATCTCAGAACAAAAGGTAGTAAGGGATGAAACCAGCTACTAAATGTTAGGGAAATTATATATAAAAGGGAGAACGCACTAATGGGAATAAGTAAATACAGATCTAAAAAAATAACTAAATAAAAAGGAGTGGAACAAGTAAGAAGAGAAACCAGAAGGGAGAAATAAACAAGAAGAAAAAGGAAAAAATTATATATAACTGATAATTTCATAAAAAACTATGCTAGTGTTTTACCAAAATGATCAATTTTGATGGAGAGGAATTATGTTACGACACCAAAAGCCGCCCCAATACCAGAGAAGAACTATAAAGAATTAACTATATTAAATCAAGGAAAATAAAATAACTATGACGAGACAAATGACCATGACCCAACCCAAGTTATTGACCCAATAAAGACAATAAAATGAGAAAGTGTAAACTAAACTAATGATAAAAAGCACAAATAAGTAATAAATATCTAGTAATAAGCATTAAATAAAATAATCCAAAAGGAAGTAAACTAACCATAATAAGTAAGTGAAACAATTATTAATAGATAATGTATGTTGTTAATAGCCTTATTATGATAAGAAAACCAAAACATAAAATGTTGACAGACTAACTATAAATTTGTGTATAAAAAAGTAAAAACCCAAGAGTGAGAGATAGGTAGGAAGTGACAGTGATACACAGTGTAAGTGTTAGAAGTGATAATATAAACAATCATAATTTTGAGAAAAAAGAAGCAAAGGTAATAAACCAGAAATAAAAGGTTGATAGACAACTAATGTCATAGTGTTAAATAATAAGAAACATAAGTTATGAGTGAAATGAAAATAAAACATCCTATGTTAATAAAAATATTCAAAGGGATGATTATCAAGACAGAATAAATGGTGTTATAATACGTGTTATTCACCAAAATTGTTATTTGTTTAATTAAAAGAGTTGTATTTGTAAGAAGGAATATGGCTGGAAAATAAACAGACCATAAACCTATTTTTGTGTTATGTTTTATAGTGGTATTAAGTGCTAAACAAGTTGAAAGAAATAGTAATAGATATAAGTAAGGAGATAAATTTTACAAACATAATATTAATCATTAGAGTAAAGACAGAAAAAAGAGAATAACAGACAAGCAATGATTCTGTAAATTAATAATAACATTCAATTATGGTAAAACAGCCCAAAATAATTCAAAAGGTAAATAAGTCATAAGTGACAGCAAGCAAAACATATGTAAATAAAAAATAATCTTTAATTTGTGTAAAATAAGAAGTTATAGACAATTACTGCTTAGGCCTATACAATGCCTAACTGTATAAATTCAAAATAAACAAGTTGTAAGAAATTAACTATTGTATTAGAAGATTAAGAACAAGTAACTCATTAATTACAATTAGTGAACAATAATAAGATGTCAGAATTAGATTAAAAACATAAAATAAGGAAAATATGTAATAACATCATATTAGCAATTTTGTCAAAACTTTAATACATGAATAAGCCCAGCTTTGTGGGATATCAAAATAATCTTTGAAAGAAAATAGAGACAGTTATGTTAATATCTAATACATTGATAAGAAGATCAAAGAATAATAGCAATTAGAAAATATGTATTCATTTTGAACTAAAATTCAAATATTATAACAATAGATACAAATGTATTCAACCAATAAGAGTATGGGTGGTTGCCATAACAACGGAACGTTATTATATTTAAATCCATTATAAAACATTAGTCCATTATTGACGATCAAGAGAGACGGAAGCCAAACCATATTCGACTCAATTATTAATTAAAATAGTAATAAATACTACCAAATTTAATGAAATGTGGATTCAAGAAGTCGAACAAAGACCTATTTAAACGAAGAGAGCTAATAAACCAGATTTTAATAGTTAAAAATAATTAAAAAATCCAAATTAATTGAAAAAGAAGCCAGATGAAACAGAAGATCCAAATGATGGAAGATTAACGATTGTATCAACCCAACCTAAGTAATAACAGTGACTCATCACCAGAAATCGACAAGATTTTGTTAAGTATATCTGAGTTACCAGAATTTGCGAACTAAATTAATTAACTTTTTTCACAACACAAAAAACTCACTCCGAACTTGGTAACTAAATTTCTTTCGAGGATTGATTGATAATAAATATTAAACTTGTATGTAAACATAAATTAACCTATGTACGAAGTATGAATTATTAGCAAACACTTTTTAACACTCAGAAACGAATTGTATTTAAACATTAATAGTATATAAGTCCCATTGATGTAAGGTGGTGTACTTTATTAACATCCTGTTTCTATTTTTACGTAATCAAAAGAACTCGTTGACTGAATGAACTGTAGAAAATAAACATTAACGGCAGCCATGTTGGAATAGAAACTCTTCAGCCAACATAGCCAACCTTGAGATATAGTCTGTTTATTGCCGGAGCAACATTGTTTTATAATATTATATTTTGTATCTAAATGACCAATAATTAACTGTTTCAAACGTTAATAAACTAGTACTGATTAATAATAACCGTCCTTTATTTCATATAAATTGTATTATAAAGTTTGTGCACTTTAGCGGTGAGTAAAATTGTCTACCAGATTTGGACGTTGGCAACACGACGAACCACAAGCGAGATTCGAATGCCCGCCAGTTTGCGAGGGTAATTCGAATTGGTTATCACCGCACAGAACGACAACTCAGTTTGAACTTTTTAATTGTTTTCATAAACAATTTGGCGCCTATCGGGAAATAAATACACTCATCGAAGGACAGGTAAGGATTACACCCGTGAAGATTTCGGTACTGGTAATTCGTGCGTCCGCGACGGACATCGTCAGCGTAAGAAATTAGAAAAAGCATGACTTTTAGATAAATACAAAGTGACGACTACAACGTGTGGCGCTAACACACGCATACAGGTCTAGTCATTACAACGTGGAGCACGAAAAGCCCTACATTTAATAATTGATGTATTCTCTATGATTACCAGTGCTTGATAATTTATATGTTATAACTAATATTATATTTTAATTATTTTGTAAGTTAGTTATTTTTAAATTGTTGTGTATTATATTGTAATAACGCAACTGGCGCCCACCCAAGAAACAAGTGTAATTGTAACATGAGTAGATAAAAAATAAATAAATAATAATAATTAAACAATAAATAAAAGCTCGCATACGGTTCACCAAAAATAAATTATAAAGAAATATTTTTATAATAATTCGACATGGCAGCACCAGGAAACTTAGATATGGAGGTATTTCAGACAATGATGCGTGCTTGGGTAGATGAGATAAGCAAAAAAACAAACAGAAAATATAAATGGTAAACTTAAAGAACAAACAGAAAATCTAACAGCAAATTTAAATGAGCGAAGACAAGACAATGTCCAGCTGAAGGACGAAATAAATAATAGATTAGAACAACAGTCTGAAAATTTTAATATTAAACTAGAACAGACTGAAAATTTTAAACAGAACACTATAAAAATTCGGAGAGTAGAAGAATTAACAGAAAAAATTGTTGATACCAACTTACGTATTGACACTCTTGAGAATAATTTTAAACAAGCCTTACATGAGCAAGTTGTAAGGATTGAAAATAAACAAAAAGAATTACGTCACGAGTGGAGAAAAGATATAAAAGAAATGCATAAACAAATAAATGATAATTTAAATGATACTTTAACTACTATAACGCGAGAGCAGGATGATAAAATTCAAACTGTTAATAATATGTCGCAAGCAAATACCAGTAAAATTAGAGAAATAGAAACACATACAGTAGTCATTGAAAACAGAATCGAAGAAACTACGTAGGACCGTTCGGGAGACATATCACATATGAAAGAGGAAATCCAAGAGGAAATGAACCAGCTACGAGGTGAGTTGAGAAGACGACAGAATCAAATGACAATGTTTCCTACACCGATAGACGAAAGGAGCAGAATAAAATTATCAGGTGGTAAATGGGAGAACAGTATGGAATTCCTAGCTAGAGTGGAGAAGGAAATAGAGAAGATTGGCAGTGCAATAAATGACGACGAGAAGACAGACTTCGTCACTCAATATCTTAAAGATTCAGCCAGTCAATGGTACTCTATTATTAGAGATAACGTCAGTACATATCAGCAGTTTCGTGAGGCATTCGAGAACAGATACTGGAACATACATACCCAACGACAGGTACGGGATCAACTCGAGTATGGAAAGTTCAACGCACAAGGACAACAGAGTATCGAACAGTACGCAATTGCGCAAATAGAACGTGTAAAACATTTAAAACCAAAATTTTCTGATTATGAGATAGTGTCTAAGTTGTCTTACCATTTCCATAGAGATATCCAGTTACCTGTATATACGCAGGGTGTCAAAACGATCGAACAATTCTTAATACTTGTCACTCAATCACAAAATATTAACAAGAGTAACACTTCACCACACAATCAACAAACACGGATTAATTATCACACTAGTTACGACCGTAGTGATAAAGCACGAGAACGTGACGATACGCAAAACCGTGATAATTATAGGCAAAATTTCACGCCGCCAGCGCACAGTGTTAAGCAAAACACAGCTGTGAATAACGCACGCGACGTACAGAAGGAACAACACTCTGAGATAAACGTGCGTGATACAAATTGGAAGAAAAGGTTTAGTAAAACATATGACTGCTCCGTATCCACAATGCAGAGCAAGAGAGATAGCGCAGATGAAGAAATAAAAGGGAGACCGCAACAAGGCTCTGTGCAACCATCCTGTTCCCGTGACACAAAACAATGACCGAAAAACAGGACGTGCGGATACACAATAAACAATATTATCCGTGCGACGTGAGAATTGAGTTATTAGACACCGACAGGAAGGTGGCACCAAATCAACCAGAAATCAATTGTCCGATAATTAATGTACGAATTAATGGATGTAGAATTAAAATGTTAATCGATACAGGTAGCCAATTAACTGTACTAAGCAATAAGTGGGTACAACAAAATAAAAAATATTTTAAACAAACGGCTATTTTACCTGTCAATAATATAAATGTTATTACAGCCATGAATAAGAGAGAAAAGGTTAGACAGCAAGCTTACGTAACTTTAAATTGTAAGGACTTAGAAATAACATATCCTATGATCATAATGAATAAACTTATATATGATGGAATTATTGGAATAGATTTATTAAATACTTTAAGTGGAAGGATTGATATCAATAACAATAAGATGTTATGTAATTATAAGAATGTTCTATATGAATTAATTATGAATGAAAATGAAGAAAATTGTGAGGTAAGTGGAAAACCTATTGTCGTATACAAGCCACGTATACGATATGCACCTACTCAGCATGCTAATACAGCCAAAGAAGGAATGTCATCTCAGGAAGAAGCGAAGTTATTTAAATTAATAGAAGAGTATAATGAAGTATTCAGCGATATACCGACGCAGACCACAGTTTACGAACACGCTATTATGGTATCAGACCCTACAAAATTTGTCAGGCGAACGTATCCAATACCCATGAAGTACGAGGGAGAAGTTGAACTGGAAATACGACGGATGATAGAAAATAACATCATTGAGCGGTCGAACAGCAACTTTCTTAATCCTCTAGTTGTAGTAAAGAAGAAGAGTGGAGAAGTACGTTTATGCCTGGACATGAGGAGTTTGAATAGCGTCGTTCTACGTGAATTCGATTGTGCGCCACCTGCGGACGAGTTGTTTGCAAAGTGTGAGGAAGCACGTTATTTGACTAAGTTGGATTTACGGTCGAGTTTTTGGCAAATTCCAATTAGAAGATAGAAAATACACCGCCTTCCTATACAAAAATAAATGCTACCAACACAAGGTAGTTCCCTTTGGTTTGAGCACGAGTTTGGCTGCATTGCATTGCATTATGGATGCGGGGTGTCTTTACACCCGTGGCTTATTTGCAGCTTCTGGAACGTGTCCAATGGCTGCCAGGAGTTAACATAGTGCTGGTACATTTTCGACTGGTGACCTAAGACTGGAAAAGGAACCGCCAACCAGTTAACTGTGAAGGCGGGGGAGTATAAACTTTATTTTGATTTGTGCACTGCCGCTGGTACCGATTCGAGCAACAGATGTTGCCCGTTTCAAGTCCAGTCAGCAGACGCCCTGAGGGCGTCGGTCGCTCCCCATGAGGCGGAAAGCCTCCTTGCCAATAATTGATGACAGCGAAAAGCAGCCGACTCAGCGTGCTAGGAGGTGGTTAGGAAGGAGAGAAGGACAGTTTAAGTGCAAAAACTCTGGTCTGGGACTGATTATTATGTTTTAGTTTAATTTAAAGAGGATGGCGTTATGGCGGATCATCAAGAAGCGCATGAGGGCGCTTGACCCGAATGGGCGGTGGTGGTTCTGATGCACTGATGGTTCGTAGGTATGGGAAGGTGGAGGTCGAGGCTTTAGCAAAGAGAGTTAGAGCCAGCGACCGAACAAAGGAAGTCAAGGTAGGAACATGGAGACCCTTTCGAATCACGTCGTTCCTTACAAACCAAGGGGACCCCGTCAAGGATCGGAGGGTTCGGGACTGGAAAGCTTCCAGCCTACATCTGTTGGTGGTGGATAAAAGAGACCACCAGGCGGGTGCCGCATAGGTCAGTACAGACCTGAGAAAAAGCAGATAGATGGTAAATTTCGTGCGCTTGGCCCGGCGGCTGCGACACGAGAGGAAAGGAGATAATTTGGCTCGGACGCCGCGAGCCTTGGCAAGGGTTTCCGTCACGTGGGCATTGAAGCATAGGCGACGATCTAGCCGAACGCCTAAATACTTCACCGATTCTTTGTAGGCGATGGGCCTCCCTTCTAGGGAGAGGGGCTGGCATCGGGAGATGGACTTACGGATGAAGCAGATCGCCTCGGATTTCTCCGTGTTGATCGTCACCCGCCATTTCCTTAGCCAGTCCGGAAGCTGGTTCAACTGACGCTGCAGCTTTGTACTCGCAAATTGCGGGGACAGGGAGCTGCAGTGATACATAGCATCGTCAGCGAACAAAGACAACGTGACTGCCGGCAAGACAGGCAGGTCGTTCGTGTACACAATGTACAGAACGGGGCCGAGGACAGATCCCTGTGGTACGTCGGCGGCGACGGGTCGAACTGTAGAACAGGACCCGTCGACGCTCACCCTGAAGGTTCGGTCACTGAGATACGACCGGAGGAAAAACGCTATGGCCGATGGTAGAGGGGAATTGGCAAGTTTGAAGAGAAGACCTTCGTGCCAAACTTTATCGAAGGCCTTGCTCACGTCCAACAGTACGGCGGCCGTAGCCGCTCGCCTGTTGGTGGCTTTGACAAGTGCGTAACAACGCGGACCAATTGAAGCTTGGTCGAGTGCTCTCTGCGAAACCCGAACTGTTCGCTGCAGATGAAACCATCGAGCAGCGGCGAGATGCGAGCTAGCAGGAGACGCTCGAACACCTTCGAGATGACTGGCAAGAGAGAGATTGGTCGATAGCTTTCAGGAAGCATGCGCGGCTTGCGAGGCTTCGGAATCATTACGATATTGGCTGTTTTCCACAGGCGGGGAAAGTACTGTAGCCGGAGACAGGAGTTAAACAGCTCAAGAATGATGTCAACGCCTGAGGCCGGTAGATTTTGTAGAGCGGCGGCCCCGATCCGGTCAGGACCGGGGGCACGACGGTGATTTAGTCGGCAGATAGATGAAACTAGTTCATCCCTGTCAAATGGGAGGGCTGGGACATTGGGAGGGCGAGAAAAATGTCCAGATAGGAAGTCACGGACTTCTGCCGAGTGGGCAGGGTCCGAGACGCCTTGGTGAACAGTAAATTGCACCTCCATGCAGTCGGCGAAGACCTCAGCCTTGCCTTCTGACGAAGATACAACCCCGTTCGGGGTTTCAAGTGGGTTGCGAGTTACGAGTTTGGTTGCAATTGTAAAATGTCTGGAGAAAGCATTAGGACCAGAAGTGGAGCCTTACACCATGGTGTTTGTGGATGATATCCTGGTAGTATCAAAAACACTGGACGAACACACTGAACATCTTAACACTATATTCCACAAGTTTAGGGAAGCCCATATATCCCTTAACCTAGACAAGTGCGAATTCATAAAATCCTCAATTCAATTCCTAGGTCATATTATTTCATCCTCAGGTTTTCAACCCGATCCCATAAAGACATCCAGTATTACCGATCTCCCTACACCTATGAACATTAAAGGGTTACGAGCATTTTTGGGACTCACAGGATATTATAGAAGATTCTCACAACAATATGCAGATAGAACACACCATTGCTGGAGTTAACAAAGAAAATCACAAATGGAAGTGGGAAAAGAAACATCAAGATGCCTTCGACCAAGTCAAGAAGTTGTTCATTGAAAACATAATGCTTCATCATCCACAGTGAGATGGAAGATTCGTTATCTACGCAGACGCTAGCGACTACGCGTGTGGAAGTGTAATTTATCAACAAGATGCTACAGGAGAACACCGTGTCATTGCATATGCCAGTAGAGTATTCAAAGGGGCAGAGAAGCAGTACTCTACATCTGAGAAGGAGATACTTGCTATAGTATATGCCCTGAAACAGTTCTGATATTATATTTACGGAACGTATTTTGAAATATATACGGACCATCAAGCGTTATCATTTCTATTAAAATGTAAAGTAACCAACGCTCGATTATTACGATGGATCCTAGCAATTGGTGAGTATCCCTTTACTATAAAATATTGTAATGGGAAAGATAATGTTACAGCCGATACTTTAAGTAGATACGTCACAGAAGAGTGTGAAGAGGTCTACGAAAAGAACCATAATGAGTTACAACTGTTACCTATTAAATTTACTGCTGATAATAATGTTAAACACATGCTGAAGATTCTAGCTCAACAACAAGACTTAGATTATGCTACGAGAGAATTTAAGCTACGAGATCACCTACCAGACCATTACAAGGTACAAAATGGAGTCTTATATAAGCTAATGAGGCAAGATTGGAAAGTGGTATTAACAAATGATATGTTTCATAAATTAATTCGACCAACAAACAAATGTTTAGCACATGCTGCTGCACTTAAATGTTACTTAAGCCTACATGAAGATATCACCACAATAATATGTTCAGGAAGATTAAAAACGAAAGTAAGAAATGTTATGAGTATCAAACAGCAAAAGGACCGAATCTACATACCTACCTATGTGGAAATGCAGAGTATCCAGAAGGACCAGAAAGGAGAGCTAATTGCAGTGGATTTTTTTGGACCACTTCCAAGATCAAGTCGTGGAGTGAAACACATACTTGTTTGTATTGATGTATTTTCCAAAGCCGTCCATTATGCGACCCACAACTAAAGTTGTTTTGAAAATACTCTTCCAGAAATACATTCCTGCATATGGTAAAATGAAGAAGGTACTTAGCGACCAAGGAGAGCAGTTCCAAAGCGATGTATGGGAGAAAACTCTTCGTGAAAATGGAATCCAACCTGTACTCACATCAGTACGACACCCACAGGGAAAGCTTGCGGAAAGAGTAAATAAAGAGTTAGGTAAATATCTACGAATCTACTGTCACGACCAACACAACAAATGGGCAGAGTATTTACCTTTCTTTGAGAAAGCAATAAATGAAAATTATAGCGAAGCAACAAATTATATGCCAATCGAGCTAGATGAAGACAAAAAAACCTATTAGATTCTGGACCAAATATGTAAGCAAGTCAGAGAATCAAAACGTACCTATTCCATTAAGTGTAAAGGTAGAGTATGCTTAACAACGCATCATAGAACAAGGTAACAAGAGGAGAGAAAAGTTCAATAGAACGCATAAATTACAACGATTCGACGTAGGAGAACAAATTCTGTTGAAAGCGCTAATCCCTTAGGAAAACGCATTGACAACACAGCGAAGATACAACGGACCTTATACGTTAAAACAACGTGTGGGAAGACACACGTTCATCGTCTACGATGAGAGAAAAGAAAAAGACATCGGCAAATATCATGCGACGTCATTCAAGAAATTCTACATATGAATGAACAATGACACTGAGCCGTCCAAGGTCAACGCACCGATCAGCTGTATAATGGGGGGTGAAAAATATGCATTCCACCACCAGCGAGAGTTATAGGCCTACTGACCTACTCATTATTATGTGATACTGATGTAAACTAAAGTTAAGCGAATGTAATATTATTTTTATTTGTCTAGAACAAATAGACAAAAATTTAATAAATAAAGCAGAGGAATAATGCAGCGATACAGCCATATGCTGTATTGGGCATTGATTTAAATAAATATAAAATTTGTAGAATTATTATAAGTTAGGGGTAAATGGACAGGTCTGAGATTGTAAAAAGTGTTGCATTGTTATATTAGGGGAGAAATTAACCTGTTTCGACAGGCAAAGAACACCTGCTCGATTGTATGTGTTACACGTGTATCTTGTGTGTGTTAGTGATGCATGTACAGACAGGAATCTCAGCTACCCTCCCCAAGTAATTACTAAAATGATTACTTTAATTATTTGTGTGAAACTAATTAGTGTATAAACAAACAAAAGGCACCAAAGTGTGTGTAAATTTTATAGTTATCCCCAGTGAGAAAATGACGTTAATAGGACACACTACGCGAAATCAGTGCGAAATAAACGTGCCAAAAATACGCAAATTACCATAACACGCTCAAATTAATACAGTGAGTGCTTAATCAAATTAGCTATGATTTGTGCTATCTCGATTCCGTGCAAAAAATTGCCATTTGCTAAAAATAGCAAATATATGAAAAGGTTCGGGAGTGGGGGCAAGCATGTGATCTGCAGGTCTCGACAGGACAATTTCGGAACCAACAGGTTGTAAAGAAAGAAATATAATTAGGTGTTAAGATGCGACGATGATGCCTCACGTTGCGAGCGTTAATTTGTAAAGAAACCAATATGTGCCGGTGCTAGCGAAAATGTCCGTCTTATTCAAATCCCACTGTTGTAATCAATTTAGTAACGAACTGCTTGTTAATTATGTGAGGACGTATGTTATCATGTATGATACCAGCTGGAGACGTCAAATTGTAAAGAAATCTTGTCTATGAGTGTAATTAGTTATAAGAGACTCCGGTGTAACAAACGCCAAGTAATACGTTGTAGGTGGCGATTCGTAACAATTAAAATGCTGTTACCTGGTTTAATTAATATGTTATTAACTAATATACCTTGCGGTTGTGACCAGTGAAACCCTCAGAACACAGATTATTAAGTCCACAAACTTAGAATTATATTCCTGAATTTATAATGGTATTATTCTGTAGACTTAATTTAATTCTCAGTGGTTGTTTAATATGAGCAATATATATGGAGTATTTACTGAATGTAAGTGGTTTTTGTCTCAACCCTAGTCCCTCAACGATAAAAATTTCATTCAAATTTAGTATGACAAAACCCGTTAGTTCAGCAATCTCCCGTCCCACCAGCTGTAAACTTGGAGCGCTATTACTAGAAATAAGTGTACTTATAGGTTAGTTATTCTGAGTGTTTGTATCAATCTGTTAATAAATTATTACGCCAATTACATATAGTATTTTCTCTGCAATGATTAAAACGTTATCTCATACAAGAAATGTACTTTATTTATTTTTCTCTGGTATTTAACAAGTTACGTTGTCTCAGACAAACAATAAGACGATCCAATCGACTATCCCAACATATATCGATTCTTAATTATTCGAACTCTAAAAAAAAAAAACATATATACTTTGAAAATAATGACAAATAATTCTTATATCAGGGTTCGTGTAGTTCTTTGAACCATTAGTAAGGCCAGGTAAAACGCATAATTAAGGTTGTTCAATTTACAAAAAGAATAAAATTATTTACTTAAAATACAATGATATGAAAATAATTTGTTTTTTTTTTACCCAAGCGGCGAAAGCTTCATTAGGCGGTGAATGTTTGTCAACAACGGTCAAAATGCAGTTTATATCGTCTTCACCCAGTAAAACTGCTCTGGTCTTCAATGAATGGATGATGATAATCCCACAGGAACTCTTGTGCTTCGATTCTTCTTTTGCGTCTTCACAATTCTTGGTCCCAATGAACTGGAATCAGGATCTCAGCTTACGCTGTCAATGAAGGTTATTTCGTCAACCGAATCTTCTGTATTTCCAAATATTTCCGTTAATTCAGGCTTCAACTCTTTATTGGTCTTCAATTTATAGCATGAATTGGTTTGATACCAAATTCAGCGGAATTATTTAGTGAATGAGGTGAGACGCTTTCAGTTCTTTTTTATTGTATTCATTGATAATTTAGAGGGTTATTTAATTTGTATGATTCATTGACATTCCAGTATAATTGTTTTGCAAAAATGCTTTTTCAATTTGGATATATATTTTCTTTATATTTATTCATATATTTTAAATATATCGGTTCATCTCAACCTAATAGCTTGTAACAATCAGTACCATCTATTCAAAATCAACAACTTACTAAAAATCAGTTGCCTTAACAACCATGTTTTCTATATATCCTTGAGCCGGCATTATAGAATATTACTACTCCTTTCCAATAAAATACTCCATGCTTGGATTAATATTGAATCACATAAAATTCTCCCCTAACCTTCCTTATTAAACAGTAAATGTTTTACTAGAGTTTCGTTGGACTGGGTTTACTAAAAAGGTACTAATTTCCTTTCACTAATATGGAATTTAGGCCTATAGATTCATTTACAACCATTATAACATTATTTGGTTTTTAACTTAATTTTCTTTTTACCTGACCTACTGTACAATTAATTATTGATTACATAGTTAATTACATGAATTTTAATTTACTGGTGGTTAGTTGTTTTTACATTAATTAATTGGTTCTGGAACCCTTTATTAATTTATGACATAATTGTCAGAACTACTTGTTAGACTTGAAACACTGGTCACACTCCTGATCCAGTTTATAAACATTAATTAGAACAACAGTATCTTTCAATTTTATACAATACTGACAACTTAGTATAGTGCCTAACATTGGTAACTATACTGTGCTGTATAAAAACAAATCTAATATAAAATATAAACATAATTATTGAGTAAGTATTATTATCACACAACATCATTTCATTTTTAACACATTCAACATACAATATAAATATTCTGTAGACCTTAACATGTCACAGTACAAAACAAACATTTCATTACATCCAATCATTCATTGGTCTGGCTCTTTTACATTTAATATTAGTCATTGCCTCCTTTTTACTTGAGGTCCTTCTCAAACACATGAACTATCGAACAACCTTAAGTCAGGGTATGGTCTTTGACCATATTTCATTCAGTCTTTTATGTAACGTTGGGGAACCTCAACTATGTTGCGTTACATAACACCCCCCTTCGAAATAAGTTTATTTTGGTATAAACAAAGTTTAGCAAGAAATAAACTTCTAATTTGTATCTGGCCAATTGGTTTCCTATTTATAGTACTTTTATATTTCCCAATTATTCGTTATTTTATTATCATTTCTTCGTTCCTTCTTAAAGTCAATTATTTCCCAAGTTTAAATCTTATTTCTATAATCATTCTTGTGACATTCTTCATTAATTATACATTTTGGATCTGGTTTTATTTAATTCTCTATATTTATTTGTGAGTTTTCCCTCTAATATTTAATTTTCCTAAACCTCCCTAACATTATAACTGGAATCGAATCGGTGGTGCTCTATCGGCTAACCAATTACCGTCGTCCGTTACATACTTTCTGGGATCAGAGGAACATCATCTCTGCCCAGTTAAATGATTGCTGGAATATTCTACAGTCAATCTTCATTAATAAACCTCGTAAGGTAGTCATCATGTGACCTTCAATAAAATAATAAATAATAATCTATTCTAGGGATTATTCACTGTACTTTAACTCAGATCATATTATTTCTTCATATTAATTCTTCCTTCTATTATACACTTTTTCTCTCCAATACTTGGCTATTTTATTGACATTTATTAATTGGGTTTTGTCTTCGGATAATTCTGAACCATTTGTTTTTTTTCTTTTCTTGTGATCCTTTTGATGGTTCCATTTTGGCTTCTTCATTCTCTTGTCTTCATTGGCTCATACTCCTTTGTGATCAATACAGCTGGTTATGAGATTTTGGTCAGTACTATACATTACATTATGTAGCTATATTCTTCTGGCACAATCATTATTATTTCTTTTACATTCGAAATTACATTTCTCACTATTATGTTACATTAGATAAACTCATTTCGTCTTCTGGTTTTGATGATTTTTATTAGGTTGAATTAGTGTAAAATATTTTTCTTCTTTCATATCAGTTTAAAGCAATTTCTTCTAAATTGTATAGTAAGGTGTTCTTACTTATTTTTCGACTTTGGTTGTTCTTTTTATCTTCAAAATTCTCTTTCTTATATAACTCATAAATTGTTTTCTTAGATACTTGTTTGTAAGTTGAGCTTACTTCATTTTTTGAATTTTGGGGTATTTATTCTTTTTTCATTTTAAATCATACTGTTTCTGAATAATTATTGAGTAAGTTGTTCTTACAGTTTCTTTAGAATTTTGGGTTTTAGTTTCTTCATTTTAAATTATATTGTTCGAAATAAGTTGAGTAAGTTGTCCTTACGTCTTTTGGAATTTTGGGTTTTACATTAAATCACCTTGTCTGTATTAAGTTTATGTACATTTTTTTTTCATATTTTTTCTGTCCTAGTTATCATTGTTGTATTGATTTTGTCATCAACCATTTCATAATATCGCTTAATTGAGGACTGGTTGTATGTACCCTTCTTCTTTAGTGTATGGGGATCCAATATTTCATAGGTATTATTTCCGTTATCTTTAATTACAGTATACGGTCCCGTGTACAATAGTAACAACTTTTTAGCAATGCCTTCCATTGTACTGGGCAATTCTCGATTCTTCAATAGTATCTTGTCTCCCACTAAGTATCACTCCGGTTTTGGTTGAAATTGCTGGTATTTTCTTCTCGTTCTCTCGGTTCGTTCTAGTATATTCTCGTAAAATTTTACACTGTTAAATTTATATTCATCTCCGCTAGGGAATTGTATTAATTCCGCTATCTCTCTGGGTGGTGGTCTCTGGAACATTGCTGTATAGGGGGTCATTTCGATAAATTGGTGGTGTGATAAGTTTATGAAATCTTCTGCAGCTGTTAAATACTCGGACCATTTTCTCTGTTGGTTAAAGCAATACGTGCGTAGGATCCTCCCTACTTCCCTTAATACTCGTTCGGCCGGGTTGCTGCTCGGGTGGTATACAGATGTTTTATACGTCTTGATTCCCTTTTCCCGTAGAGTGTCTTTCCACTTGCTCCCCTTAAATTGTGTTCCGTGGTCAGTAATAATGGATTTCGGAGCTCCTACCTCACTAATGTAATTTTGACATATAATGTTTAATATCTTTTGCGTCGTCGCCCGGTTGATCGGGTATAGTTTCGTGAATCTGGTATAATGGTCGAATAGAATTATAAAATATTTATACTGGTGCCTCCCCCCACTTCGCGGGAATGGGCCGCAAATATCGACAAATACTTTTTCTAATCTATTTGATGATGTGATTGGCATCATTGTGCCTTCCTTCCTGTGATTGTTAACTTTTACGAGCTGGCATATGTGGCAACGTTTAATCTGGTTTCGCACCTTTCTGTTAACATCCCTGATGTATACGTGTTCTTGGAGTGCTTTGACTACCTTCAATGCCCCCATGTGGCCATACCTGATATGGTAATCCATTATGAGATCCTTTTCTATATTTTGTGGTATAACAATTTTCCAGGTGTTAAGTTTGTAATGTGTCTTAATGAATAGTATTTGTTGGTGTTCGCAGTAAAATTGTGTTATGCGGTCGTCTTGTTCTCCAAGCCTGTCAAAAATTTTTTTCAATCTGGGGTCCTGTTTCTGCTGTTGTTCGAGTCCTGTTATTATATTAGTCAGATCAGATCTATTACTGATGATATGGTATAGTTTAATTATGGTTTCTTTTTCCCCCTCAAACGTCTGGTCCCTGATATTGATCCGTGATAATGTATCTGCAATGATGTTTCCTTTTCCAGGAATGTATTCCCAATTTAGGTTATACTCTTGCAGTGTCAGGCTCCACCTGGTCAATCTTCCATGATTCAACTTACAACTTTTTAGAAATGAAATTGACTTGTGATCAGTTCTGACGGTCGTCTTGTATCCTAAAATGTAGGTCCTGAACTTGTTACAGGAAAATACAACACTCAAAAGCTCTTTCTCCGTTACATTATAGTTTTTTTCACAACTATTCAGGACTCGACTAGCGAAACTGATCACTTGATGGTTCCCTTCATCATCCTCCTGATAAAGAACAGATCCCAAACTGACATCACTGGCGTCACAATTCATAAAAAATTGTTTATTGAAATTGGGGTGGTGTAACATTACTGACTCCAAAAATTTAGTTTTAATTAGTTCAAGCGTGGCATCTTGCTCTTCTCCCCACATCCACTTGTCCTTGGATGATAATTGGCGTACAAATCTTGATGTTATTTCCGAATAATGTTCTTGAAATTTACGGTAATAATTACATATGCCGAGGAATGATTGGAGCTGCTTCCTGTTCCTTGGTTTTGGGAATTTTTGAATTGACTCAATTTTTTCTTGGGATGGGGTGATCCCCTGCTCCGACAAGTTAAATCCTAAAAATTTCACTTCGTTCGCTATCAATTTTGATTTCTCCAGCTTTAATGTAATATGGTTCTCCGACAGCCTTTTTAGCACTTGCTCTACTCGTTGGCAATGGTCATTCCAATTGGTCGAAGTTATCAAAATATCATCCACATAGACTGTTGTATATTGGAGTGTTTCCTGTCCGAGGATTTGGTCCATGATTTTTACAAACACGGCTACTGAATTAACCAGTCCGAATGGCAACCGTTTAAACTGGTAATTTCGGCCTTCGAAAATGAATGCCATGTATTTGCGGCTCTCTGGATGGAGTTCGACTTGCCAGTATCCACAGACGGTATCCCACGTGCTGATGTATTTGATTCCATGAAATTTTTTAAGTATTTCCTCGATTTCCCCCGGGGATGTTCGGTCATTCACTATTACTTTATTGATTTCCCTTGCATCTAAGCAAATTCTTACTTGGCCACCTTTCTTCGGGACAGCGAGGATAGGGCTGGTATACGGTGAATAACTGGGTTCAATGATGTCCTCGTCTATTAATCTATCAATTTCTGCCCTCACAGCTTCTTTCAGTGAGTAAGCGACTGGGTATGATTTTTTGTTGAAATTTACAGGTTATCGAAACTCTATTTTGCATTGGTAATCTCTTACCTTGCCAGGTATATTTGAAAATACATGGCGATATCTATTGTACACTTCAACTAACTGTTCCCTTTGCATGTTAGTTATTCCACATTCAAATTTACGGATCTCATTAATTTTGTCATGCCACATTTGCTCATCGTCCAACTCGTAAAAGATATTATTACTTGGTGATTGTTCCTGTTGATATAAATTTCTTTGTATATGATATGTTACTCGGGTTGGTGTCGTACTGTCGCTGTTAACTAAGTCAGCCGTCCATTCTGTTTGATTGCTTTTTAACGATAATTTTGACCTGTTCATGTCAATGATAGCTGAGTATTGTTTCAGCATGTCACAACCGATTAACATGTTAAATGGTAAGCCACTGGCTACTAGAAAAGTCATTGGAATTGTTTTATTGTTACTCGTTAACTCCAACCTTGCTTGTTTCCGGACCGTTCTATTTTGACGTCCCGTTGCCCCTATCAGTACAATGTTGCTTATTGGTAACGTAAGTATATGCTTCTTCCCTTCTTCAATTATTTTGTTTAGTTCTATTGCGTCGATTAGCGACACGTTAGCCCCAGTGTCTATCATAATTTTGGTTTGTACACTGTTGATCTCTGCCGTTATGTAAATTATTTCGTTACTATTCTTTCTTGGATTTCCGTCTTCTTCTTCCAACAACTCGTCCCTTAAATTTTTCAAGTAGTTACTACAAATAATCGTGATACATTTATTATTTTTACTGTGGTTCCTTATGTCGTTAAACCCGATAGAATGGTTCAGTGAGGGTCCTGCTGGTGTTTTCACTGCCGTGTGATGTTTAAAATCGGCTCGGATTCTTCGTCTCCTCTGCCAGTTTGGTTTGTTTGACTTATTTCATTTTCTGTTGACCTGGGTTCCGGCCGTTGGCGGTCTTCTTCGTAATTAATCCGGCGGTAGTCCTCCTGACTCCGACTTCTGCCTCTATTAGTTCTAGTCTCCCTTCTATCGTTATTACTGTACTGGTTCCAATCGGTGTCCCTATCAAAACTTCGACGTCCTTGGTAGTATGTCCTCCCGTTATAATTGTCGTACGCCCCCACATAATTAACTCTTCTGTAGTTTTGGTTTTGGTTATTCGGGTTACGGTTACTATTATCATAATTTCGGTTGTTCGTGTTCCAATTCTGGTAATTTGGGTTATACGACCGGTTATATTGGTTGTTCGGAATACTCTGTCTATTCCCGTAATTGTTTCCGTTGTTCCTTGGGCTGTTGTTGTTATTTTGCCGTTGGTACGCCTCATTACCATAATTACCAGGCCTGCCATTATAGTTCGTCCGGTTATTCGCCTCATGACTGTTATGGTTATTGTTTCTATTGTTATAGTCTGGGAAATCCCTGTTCCCGTACTGGTCGTTTCTCTGACGACTCCTTCGATAATGTACTTCACGCTCGTGCTCTTCCAATAGCGTTGACATGGCCTGTATAGTTTTTATTTGTCCACCCGATCGTGCTATTGATATACCGTTATCATAGTGGTATGCTAACCTGGTGACGAGAATTTCCTCTGGGATTTTTGGTTCAAGATGTCTTGCCAAACATACTTTTCCCACGAAGTAGGCGGTAAGTGTTGTTCCCCTGCTGGCGTCATATCTTCCATAACTGATGCTCTCCCTCACTACGTTCTGGGTGGCGTCTGACCAGTATCTGGCTTTAAAAGCTATTTTAAATTCTTCGTAGCTTCGTATCTCGTGCCTGGTGGCTGTCCACCAGTTATCATAAGTTTCTTTAAAATGATCGTCTAAATAACGACGAATTATTGGCCACCTGTTTTCACCGGTTCTCATAATTTGTTCGCCGACCCGTTCCAAGAATTCCATTGGATTTCTCCTGTATGTCTTAAAGTTGATGGTCTCCCGGTCGTCTATATGTTGTGTATATGGGACAGTGATCGATCGGTTGTCAACTGACCGTTGTAGGTTCTCGATTCTATCCTGGTTACGTTGTCCTTGCTCCTGTACTTCGTTCATGATCGTATCTAAATTTCGATGCTGGTTTCCGCAATCAGTTCGTATTGATTCCACTTGAATTCGGTTTTCTTCTTCTATATGGCCTAGCTTGACCTCTAGTTCAGCTCTATTTCGTGTAATAACTTCATCGGTCGCTTTCAGTTTTCTATTTGTTTCCGCAATCTCCTGTTTTCTTTCGCTGTCGTTCTTAACTACCTTCTGGCTGATTGCCTCACTAGTGTCCTCAATTTTCTTATTGATAACTTGTCTTAATACTTCATTCTGTTTTTCAACATTTTCCCTTATTTCCTGGTTAGAATGTTCAATTCTCTCATCGATTCGTATACGATTATCCTCATTGATTTTCTCAAGATCTGCTTTCATTCGTTTATTGTTTTCCTCAAGTTTTTCGTTCATTATTTTGTTATCGTCTTGAATCTGTCTCAAATTCTCGTCATTCCTGTCAAACTTTTCATTCATTTGTTTGATTAAATTTTCGCTCAAAATTTCGTTTTGTTTTCTTGAGTTCTCATTAATACTGTCTATTTTATTTTCCAGCTTTTCTGAATTTTCATTTATACTGTCTATCTTCTCATTGATTTGTCTAAAATCGGCCTTCAATCGTTCATTATTTTCATTTATGGTTTGCCTTAAAAGTTCACTAGTACTTTCCTTAATACTGTCTATTTTTTCATTAGTTTGTCTATTATCTTCTTTGATACTGTCTATTTTATTTTCTAGCTTTTCTGAATTTTCATTTATACTATCTATTTTATTTTCTAGCTTTTCATTGATTTGTCTGAAATCGGCCTTCAATTGTTCATTATTTTCATTTATGGTTTGCCTCAAAAGTTCACTAGTACTTTCCTTAATACTGTCTTTTAATTCTTCCTTCTGTTTCTTGGAATCTTCTTTAATTAATTCCCATAATTTTTGTAAATCTAGGCCTCCTCTGGCTTCCTCTTTATCTGGTTGGTCCCCTTGGGCACCTTCTTCCACTATTTCCGTTTCCGTATCCATAACTATTTCAGTTTCTTCTGTATCACCTGTCTGTTGATCCATTTCACTGTCCGTGATTAATTCTATTTCTTGTTCCTGTCCACCTTCTTCCTTCTCCTTCTCTTCTGCCCTCTTCTTCGATCTGCCTCTGGTATTAAGCATTCCTGTGCCTCTAATGGTTGCCTGCTCAAGTTAAGTAACAAATAATATGATTTTTTACTTAACTAAAGCCCACTCGTTGAGCGCCAATTTGTAAAGAAAGAAATATAATTAGGTGTTAAGATGCGACGATGATGCCTCACGTTGCGAGCGTTAATTTGTAAAGAAACCAATATGTGCCGGTGCTAGCGAAAATGTCCGTCTTATTCAAATCCCACTGTTGTAATCAATTTAGTAACGAACTGCTTGTTAATTATGTGAGGACGTATGTTATCATGTATGATACCAGCTGGAGACGTCAAATTGTAAAGAAATCTTGTCTATGAGTGTAATTAGTTATAAGAGACTCCGGTGTAACAAACGCCAAGTAATACGTTGTAGGTGGCGATTCGTAACAATTAAAATGCTGTTACCTGGTTTAATTAATATGTTATTAACTAATATACCTTGCGGTTGTGACCAGTGAAACCCTCAGAACACAGATTATTAAGTCCACAAACTTAGAATTATATTCCTGAATTTATAATGGTATTATTTAAATGTTTAGCACATGCTGCTGCACTTAAATGTTACTTAAGCCTACATGAAGATATCACCACAATAATATGTTCAGGAAGATTAAAAACGAAAGTAAGAAATGTTATGAGTATCAAACAGCAAAAGGACCGAATCTACATACCTACCTATGTGGAAATGCAGAGTATCCAGAAGGACCAGAAAGGAGAGCTAATTGCAGTGGATTTTTTTGGACCACTTCCAAGATCAAGTCGTGGAGTGAAACACATACTTGTTTGTATTGATGTATTTTCCAAAGCCGTCCATTATGCGACCCACAACTAAAGTTGTTTTGAAAATACTCTTCCAGAAATACATTCCTGCATATGGTAAAATGAAGAAGGTACTTAGCGACCAAGGAGAGCAGTTCCAAAGCGATGTATGGGAGAAAACTCTTCGTGAAAATGGAATCCAACCTGTACTCACATCAGTACGACACCCACAGGGAAAGCTTGCGGAAAGAGTAAATAAAGAGTTAGGTAAATATCTACGAATCTACTGTCACGACCAACACAACAAATGGGCAGAGTATTTACCTTTCTTTGAGAAAGCAATAAATGAAAATTATAGCGAAGCAACAAATTATATGCCAATCGAGCTAGATGAAGACAAAAAAACCTATTAGATTCTGGACCAAATATGTAAGCAAGTCAGAGAATCAAAACGTACCTATTCCATTAAGTGTAAAGGTAGAGTATGCTTAACAACGCATCATAGAACAAGGTAACAAGAGGAGAGAAAAGTTCAATAGAACGCATAAATTACAACGATTCGACGTAGGAGAACAAATTCTGTTGAAAGCGCTAATCCCTTAGGAAAACGCATTGACAACACAGCGAAGATACAACGGACCTTATACGTTAAAACAACGTGTGGGAAGACACACGTTCATCGTCTACGATGAGAGAAAAGAAAAAGACATCGGCAAATATCATGCGACGTCATTCAAGAAATTCTACATATGAATGAACAATGACACTGAGCCGTCCAAGGTCAACGCACCGATCAGCTGTATAATGGGGGGTGAAAAATATGCATTCCACCACCAGCGAGAGTTATAGGCCTACTGACCTACTCATTATTATGTGATACTGATGTAAACTAAAGTTAAGCGAATGTAATATTATTTTTATTTGTCTAGAACAAATAGACAAAAATTTAATAAATAAAGCAGAGGAATAATGCAGCGATACAGCCATATGCTGTATTGGGCATTGATTTAAATAAATATAAAATTTGTAGAATTATTATAAGTTAGGGGTAAATGGACAGGTCTGAGATTGTAAAAAGTGTTGCATTGTTATATTAGGGGAGAAATTAACCTGTTTCGACAGGCAAAGAACACCTGCTCGATTGTATGTGTTACACGTGTATCTTGTGTGTGTTAGTGATGCATGTACAGACAGGAATCTCAGCTACCCTCCCCAAGTAATTACTAAAATGATTACTTTAATTATTTGTGTGAAACTAATTAGTGTATAAACAAACAAAAGGCACCAAAGTGTGTGTAAATTTTATAGTTATCCCCAGTGAGAAAATGACGTTAATAGGACACACTACGCGAAATCAGTGCGAAATAAACGTGCCAAAAATACGCAAATTACCATAACACGCTCAAATTAATACAGTGAGTGCTTAATCAAATTAGCTATGATTTGTGCTATCTCGATTCCGTGCAAAAAATTGCCATTTGCTAAAAATAGCAAATATATGAAAAGGTTCGGGAGTGGGGGCAAGCATGTGATCTGCAGGTCTCGACAGGACAATTTCGGAACCAACAGGTTGTAAAGAAAGAAATATAATTAGGTGTTAAGATGCGACGATGATGCCTCACGTTGCGAGCGTTAATTTGTAAAGAAACCAATATGTGCCGGTGCTAGCGAAAATGTCCGTCTTATTCAAATCCCACTGTTGTAATCAATTTAGTAACGAACTGCTTGTTAATTATGTGAGGACGTATGTTATCATGTATGATACCAGCTGGAGACGTCAAATTGTAAAGAAATCTTGTCTATGAGTGTAATTAGTTATAAGAGACTCCGGTGTAACAAACGCCAAGTAATACGTTGTAGGTGGCGATTCGTAACAATTAAAATGCTGTTACCTGGTTTAATTAATATGTTATTAACTAATATACCTTGCGGTTGTGACCAGTGAAACCCTCAGAACACAGATTATTAAGTCCACAAACTTAGAATTATATTCCTGAATTTATAATGGTATTATTCTGTAGACTTAATTTAATTCTCAGTGGTTGTTTAATATGAGCAATATATATGGAGTATTTACTGAATGTAAGTGGTTTTTGTCTCAACCCTAGTCCCTCAACGATAAAAATTTCATTCAAATTTAGTATGACAAAACCCGTTAGTTCAGCAATCTCCCGTCCCACCAGCTGTAAACTTGGAGCGCTATTACTAGAAATAAGTGTACTTATAGGTTAGTTATTCTGAGTGTTTGTATCAATCTGTTAATAAATTATTACGCCAATTACATATAGTATTTTCTCTGCAATGATTAAAACGTTATCTCATACAAGAAATGTACTTTATTTATTTTTCTCTGGTATTTAACAAGTTACGTTGTCTCAGACAAACAATAAGACGATCCAATCGACTATCCCAACATATATCGATTCTTAATTATTCGAACTCTAAAAAAAAAAAACATATATACTTTGAAAATAATGACAAATAATTCTTATATCAGGGTTCGTGTAGTTCTTTGAACCATTAGTAAGGCCAGGTAAAACGCATAATTAAGGTTGTTCAATTTACAAAAAGAATAAAATTATTTACTTAAAATACAATGATATGAAAATAATTTGTTTTTTTTTTACCCAAGCGGCGAAAGCTTCATTAGGCGGTGAATGTTTGTCAACAACGGTCAAAATGCAGTTTATATCGTCTTCACCCAGTAAAACTGCTCTGGTCTTCAATGAATGGATGATGATAATCCCACAGGAACTCTTGTGCTTCGATTCTTCTTTTGCGTCTTCACAATTCTTGGTCCCAATGAACTGGAATCAGGATCTCAGCTTACGCTGTCAATGAAGGTTATTTCGTCAACCGAATCTTCTGTATTTCCAAATATTTCCGTTAATTCAGGCTTCAACTCTTTATTGGTCTTCAATTTATAGCATGAATTGGTTTGATACCAAATTCAGCGGAATTATTTAGTGAATGAGGTGAGACGCTTTCAGTTCTTTTTTATTGTATTCATTGATAATTTAGAGGGTTATTTAATTTGTATGATTCATTGACATTCCAGTATAATTGTTTTGCAAAAATGCTTTTTCAATTTGGATATATATTTTCTTTATATTTATTCATATATTTTAAATATATCGGTTCATCTCAACCTAATAGCTTGTAACAATCAGTACCATCTATTCAAAATCAACAACTTACTAAAAATCAGTTGCCTTAACAACCATGTTTTCTATATATCCTTGAGCCGGCATTATAGAATATTACTACTCCTTTCCAATAAAATACTCCATGCTTGGATTAATATTGAATCACATAAAATTCTCCCCTAACCTTCCTTATTAAACAGTAAATGTTTTACTAGAGTTTCGTTGGACTGGGTTTACTAAAAAGGTACTAATTTCCTTTCACTAATATGGAATTTAGGCCTATAGATTCATTTACAACCATTATAACATTATTTGGTTTTTAACTTAATTTTCTTTTTACCTGACCTACTGTACAATTAATTATTGATTACATAGTTAATTACATGAATTTTAATTTACTGGTGGTTAGTTGTTTTTACATTAATTAATTGGTTCTGGAACCCTTTATTAATTTATGACATAATTGTCAGAACTACTTGTTAGACTTGAAACACTGGTCACACTCCTGATCCAGTTTATAAACATTAATTAGAACAACAGTATCTTTCAATTTTATACAATACTGACAACTTAGTATAGTGCCTAACATTGGTAACTATACTGTGCTGTATAAAAACAAATCTAATATAAAATATAAACATAATTATTGAGTAAGTATTATTATCACACAACATCATTTCATTTTTAACACATTCAACATACAATATAAATATTCTGTAGACCTTAACATGTCACAGTACAAAACAAACATTTCATTACATCCAATCATTCATTGGTCTGGCTCTTTTACATTTAATATTAGTCATTGCCTCCTTTTTACTTGAGGTCCTTCTCAAACACATGAACTATCGAACAACCTTAAGTCAGGGTATGGTCTTTGACCATATTTCATTCAGTCTTTTATGTAACGTTGGGGAACCTCAACTATGTTGCGTTACAAGGTGCAGAATCCCGAGAGGGTATAAATTAAGGGTTCGACTGAAAACCCTTCTCTTCATTTCAAGACACAGTTGCAGTCGGACATGCTGTCCATCAGCAGAACAGTTTTATTTTATTATAAGTCCTTGATGAACGAATAAAGACGTACAGTAATTATGTTGACAATATTTCGGGAAACGTAAAGTACTGGGACCGTTTAAGTCAGCAAGAGTGTCTACGGAGAAGCTACAAGAGCAACGAGGGATGCTGGACGTTAGGAGATGTTTTTTGACGCCTAATCGACGACTGAAATCCACCTTGGAGCAGATAACAATTCTCTGAGATGGACCACACACTGCTGGAGAATGATGTTGGACTCTGGACATACCCAGGACCACGCCAAGCCAGGAGTAATGGAAAAGCAACTCTGGACAATGCTGGACCCCGTCAATAAGTCGTAAGATCATCAAAACTCATGGTGACATGCATAATGCATTTATAAATGATTTTTTTTAAAGAGCTCATAAAGACTATATAAACAGACAATAAATTAAAACAAAGAAGTTTATAATTAGAAATAATGTAATAGAGTCTTAGATAAATGTTTTAGTAGTAAGAATGAGCAATCGCATATAAGCCAATGTTTCTTTCATAAGAGAGTGAATAACATCTATCACGTTATTGGCGGTAGTTTTAGAAAACAACGTTACTAAACTACCCCGCCCTTTACCTTCAGCTTTGCTTTTATTTACAGCATCCTCAATATGTAGTTTTAATACAGGATCGAATTTACTTATCAATAAAAGTAATTCCAGAAAATTACCAAGATCTAGATTTTCATTCAATAGTTGAGAGGTAGATTCATTGATGCTGCGATAGCTTAGCCCGCGTTTGCCAATTAACTTAATTATTTCGATAACTCTATATAAAATTTGGCGATTTCTATTATTATTTTCTAATTTCTGTTTATTTATTAAACTAAACATATCTCTATTATTTATTTTCAAGATATAAGCTTCGGTACTTGTAGTATGAAGCGCAGAATTTTCATGTTCAGTAATTCTTTGGTATATATGTTGTAATATAACAAGATACTACAGGATACTACTAGATGTAGTGGTTATATTTATACAGTGGTGTAGTAGTGTGAGTGCAGATACGCACCGGTATCTACGATAATGCTGTTATAAAATGTTCTAATTATAACTATTATGGTTATTAGTGTGATTGTATTGTCTAATAGATGCGTATTAATGGTTCACTTCTTTGATTTAAAATGTTCCACGCACTCTGTTATATACCTCCCTCACTTACCACACGTGGATATTTTAGTCCTGTTCAGTGACGGTTCTGCTGAAATACATACACTTTACATACAAATAAATATTCAGGTTGAATATTCAATATGATTATCATATACAATGTAAATGATGTAATATCTAAGTAACGTTATGAATTATTAGATCTATTCAAACTCTTCCGCCACCTTGGTAGGACTGACTAAGAATAAATGAGTTAATTTAAATTTGAAATGATACTCTTTTTCACTGGTAATAAAAAGTGGAGGTTTATTAACAATTCAAGTTATTATAAAATTTTTTAACAATTAACAATCAATGACTAACAACCTTTCAGATAATAATTACAATTAATAAAATTTACAATAAGACTCTTCTTTGTCTCAAGGCTGGTAAACCTGTTAGTTGTACAATAGTTTAATTTCAAGAGGTTATGTTCTCTTGTGTCAGTGAATTACCATATTCGTAAGGTTCTTTTTGGTAGCATGATACCAGGCACAAGATGTAATATTAATAATGATATAAAATGAACAATAATTAATAACAAAGAAACAAATATAAAAATCGAAAATTAGTACCATATATCTGATAGTTATGGTATTATCGTACGCGGGAATGCGCACGCAACCTACAGTACTTGTTTGACAATTATCAAGCTCGTTGGCTTGTACGGTTGAAATGTATTACTTTATTTTAATAATTCGTTTTGATAATTATTTACTTGCAAGAGAAAAATTCATTAAAAAACTCTTGTTATTATTTCCATCTAGTTTGGACTTCACTTGAGAACAGACTTGTAACAGTGACATTGGCAAGTTACCGTTACGACTTTAAGGTTATCTATAATGGGTACTGTTATAATGGTTAATTATTTTTTAATATTTATTATTTCTTAATCTAGATATAAACACATTATTCGTAATATTTTGATATGTCATTATCAGTATTACATTTATTCTTTCGCATGAAAGTTAAAAACGTTTACTTTAAAACATCGAAAAATCAAGAAAACAATTTTAGTCAATTGAGTGACTATTGGTATTACTCGTATTTAGTCATAAATGCTTCAAACATAATTCTTTAAATTATGCTAAATAATTAAAATATTTATTCAATATTTTAATAATTGTGAATTAATATTTCCTTTAATTCTGATAATTCAATCATAGTTTTTGATACTTCGCTTTTTACTGACTTGCGTAGTATCAACATTGTTTATTTACGAAAATATTATTTCTGTTTTAATGTTATTTAAATAAAAGAATTGTACTCCCTGTTTTTTATCTTTCACAACACTCGCAAGTACGATTGATATTATACACTAACCGTACTTGAATAAATATGCACTCCGCACATTTCACTCGTTTGTGTTGGTGTAGTGTAAAGGTTATGTGTATGTTGATTTACTTATGCCTCTGCCACGCACAATTCAAAAATTAAAACTTCTTCATGTCGGAGAGTGACGTGACCTCTCCATCGAAAGACTGATCGTGAACTGTGATGCTTCTTCGAAGCGTCTGTGGCTTGTCTGCCTAAGGTTCATTCATTCGATTGGCTGAAAAAACTATACTCTCCGACCCAAAGCCCTTTGTTTTCTTAAAATATTTAATTTTTTACCCAAATCTGGCTTTGCGTTTGAGGCTTTGTGACGTCAGCACTGGTACAAAAATTAATTGAAAAGTTTAAAATCACAATAACTTTCTTAATCTATGTCCTATCGTTAAATGGTTGATGTCAGTGAATTGCGGACATCCTGCGCTTTAATTTAAGTCTAAACATGATTATTTTCCGTCCATCACTTCTATCACTATAATGATTTTATTAATTATTTATGGTGTATCTTATATTTATAAGTCTATTACACCAAATTTACTTATTTATATTAAAACATTTTTTAAATAAACACTCTGAGTCCATATCTCAACTGGTTTGATTCAAAACTTGGGAATAATTGTTCCCTAAACAATATCTCGTTATGGCGTCTTTGGGCGTCCATATTTGATTTTTCATAAATGTACTTAAAACTAATTTTTCTTATTTAATACTAGTAATATTGCAATCTAATAATACTAGAAACGTCTATTTATATAATTTTACACTAGAATATTTGTACATGGCTGTATTTAATCTACTATTTACATTGTTTTATTCCTCTCCTATCTCTCTTATACAATTGTTACCATATTTCTGGCTTTTTCTATATAAATTATATCATGTACTAAATGTAATTAGTGTACACACATTGTACCTAATTCACTACACATAATGGTTAGCTTTTAGCTATCTCAGAACCCTTCCATTTCTTAGTAATGGGTCTGTTTAGTTTGTGTCATATCATAGTAGTCATTTATTTTTATTAACACAATAATTAAATTGTTATTGTTACACTTGGTTTGGGTTTCTAAAGTAGTATTAGACATTATTCTGACTTTTGATAATGTTTTCATTTACTTTTAAACAAGTTTATATGTTATATTTTTCATAAATAACTTGCTCTTCATGGTTTGTTTACATCTGGGTTCCTTCATCATAGTCATTTGGTTTTTAATTACTTATATATAAAATGACTGTTTTCATGGTCATAGTCTGTTCTCAAAGTAGCATTGGGTTTCCCTCTTACTACTGGTAACACTCTTAACAATCTGTGTTCAAGTTTTAATACAGTATTTTGCTTAACTAGTTAGTTATACAATGGTCCAGCTTACTTCTGGTTATATGTACATAGTTAGTTAGTTTACAATATTTTGGTTACAATATTGTTATTATTATGTTCAGAATCTGTTCTCACAGTAGTACCAGATGTTTATCTAACTACTGGTAATACTTTCATTGACATTGTTACTTGTTTTGATATTGTATTTTGTCTAACTAAATTGGCATACTAGGCTCTATTCCTCCTATCTCTGTGTCATCATATTTGATCTGTTTTATTTACATTGTTTTGCAATATAATACACTGTCTATTATGATATATTATTATTTATAACAAATTCTTGATTGATATCATAGTTGATGGTCATTTATTTACATTAACATGTATGATTTTCTGTTTCATAGGTGTCTTCCCTATGGGGTTATGTAACAATGTACAACATGTTTTAATGCAGTATTTTGCTCCTACTAATATGACTTCAGTATGGTATCTTACTATAATATTTTAATTATTTTGTTACACATGTTTACACAACTTCTTCTTAAACAATAACACAAATCTTTTTGTATTAATTACAATATCTCTCTGGTCATTGGTGGAATTTAATTCCTGTCACTTTGTTTGATACATAACAATGGTTTTTATTGTCAGTTCTCTATGAACAATAATATAATTGTTCGATTTTATTCTATTCTGGTGGTCTTATGATTATCTATATTGATCACAATCTTTATTAAATTAGTCACACTAATTGTCTGTGTTTATTTGACTATTTTAATTCTTGCTGCTTTCACTATGAAATTAACCTATTTTCTTACACTATAAACCTTATCACTGGGATTGTTTGTGTGGTTTATTCAGTTGAAATTAGTTAATTGGTCACATGTTTCACATCTATATTAAGTACTCACTGTAATTGTTTGTGGTTCCTTAAATGTTAAACACTGTTTTCTTTTCATATTGGATAATCATTATTCCTTTGGTCACTTATATAGTCTCTAGTACACTTGGTTTATGTTGAGTCCTTGCATGGTCTATCCATTTTCTTCTCTCTTCATGGTACGCTTCCTTGTCCTTCTTCTTTCTTCTTCTTCAATAGTTTCATTGTAGTCCTTATCTTCATTTGTTTCCCTCGCTGTTGGAATTTATTGGTCCTTATTTTGTTGGTTCCCCTCACTGTTGGATCCTATTGGGTCTGGTTACTGATATTTTGTTTTGGCTCATGGTCATTTTCTTTCTTCATGTCGTATTTGATGTTGCTATGTTAATATTATCTTCCTCATCGTTGGACTTTTATACTAATATATTTGTAGATACACATTTTTATACACATAGGTTTATTTATCTAGACATACTTCCATGCTTTTCTCTTACTTGACGTTTTATTAGCTTATTTTATGTAACTACCATATTTGGTAACGTTACAATGTTTAGTTTTATTAATATCGTATCCACTTATAAAAATAGATTGATCTGAAGGATTCATACAAAAAGCGAGGCAAAAAGAACAAAATATTTTTTTCAAATTTTTCATCTAAAGTTAACCAACATCTACGTATGCCGTCTTTTCAAAAGTATATTTTTCCATCGTTTAAATTATATTTTGATTCTAAACTTGGTTGGACTGGATGAAACTTTAAGAAATTTGGCAAATTTTCATTTACAGTTTTATAAAATAATTAATTTTGTCAAAAATTTCCTCATTTATTTCTTCTGCTTCTAAATTTTGATATTGCTGAATATTTACTGGCGTTTCTTCTATTTGTGTATCTTCTTCTATTGTTTCTTCATGGCAGTCACGGATTCAGAGGAGGTACTTGGAACAAGGTCGTTCTTGGAAACAGGCGTTGAAGTGGCAGTATGAAAGAGACTATCTATGTTATGACAGTTTTCAGCCACAGCTTTCAAAAGTTTTTGCTTTTTTATTTTTTCTCGTTCCCATCCGCCTTCCCATTTTGATTTTGACATTTTTAAATATTAAGTAGACCCTATAATATAAGGCCTATATTAATTGGAATGAAATGATATTTTTAATACTATTGATTTTCATTACATATTTTACTTTCACACAATAATTACGTAGTTAATAAATTTTTTGTACATACCTTAGACAAAACCACAATTTTGTATAATGTTTAAAAACCAAACGTTTAATTAGCATTAACTTGGCATACGCACTATTATAATAATTAATAACAGTGAGATGTGAGAATATAAAATGTTCACAAAACACAAAACTACATACTACAATTTTGATTATCCATCACAGTTCAGAAATCAGCATCTCACCAGATCAGAACTGATTGTGGTTTAACTGCAGTATCGGGTCAGTGCTTTGTGTGCAGTCGGTGTTGACCCGACAGCGTCCGATCGGCCCCACCAATGTCAGTTGCTAACTCACCGCCGCACGGAAAACCCGGATCACTGTAAATACAAGTGAGCCTCTCGCGGTAAGAAAAAAGAAATGATGTCTGCGACGTTCTAACGCTATCACCGAATTTTTCGGTGAATTCAAATGTTGGCACTGAACATAAACACGAAATATTTCGTATACAAATCGTATACGATCCGGGTTTTCCGTGCGGGGCTCCTCTGGTGATTGTGTTGCATAAGTTATTATAATGCTACACATTGATGCTAGGTTTATTTGTGTTTCCTTTTTATCCATTCTTAATTTTTCAATTTTAATTTTTGCAATATTTTTGTTTTCACTGTCACATCACGGGCCACCGGGAAATTCCCGGTATCCCGCCGGGCCAATCCAGCCCTGGATAAAAGGACGGTTTATCTTTAAACTATGTCTTCTAGAGTACAGTTTAGATAAAGAAAGAGGTGAAGGACCGTGATTTGTTGTGGCTATAGTTACAGTTTACAACTATAGCAAACTATAGTTGCTAAAGAATGATAAAGATTTTAGTTCTGTAAAAAACAGAATTTCCAGACAATACAGCTCTCTTGGCTAAAAACAAGAATGTTCTACATGGTAAAGAGAGAGTCTGGCATGAAAATGAACTGAAAGAAAATATAACTGATAGTAATAATTAAAAATAATGCAGATGAAACATTTAATCAGGAAGTGTGACGCTAAGACAGGTAATTTCTTTCATTCTGTTGCCTACAAAAGAGAATCTCAATGGATAAAGGATACACATAAAAGTACAGGCAAAACTGCTTTAATGAAAAGAAAGATGCTACTAACATTCAGGAACAGGATGTTTTTTCATTAACAGGAACAGGGTTAAAACAGGCAACCCTGTTGCTTGTGTGGAGCTGGACATTGTAGGCTCAGAATCATGGACCACTGGAAGATTTTCTTGGAAAAAATAAGATTGATAAAGTGTTTGAGAAAATATATTTGAAAAACTATTAAGAAAAAGCCTATTAGAGGAAAATTTTGCTAGAGGAAGTTGTTGACTGGAGTAGTTGTTGAAATACATGAAATTTAAATAGATGTCAACAATCTGACAACTTCAGAAAATGGTCATTCACCAATGTCTACAAGTAAGTGAATGATAACTTTCTGTATCGCATATTACTTATAAGCCTATGGTAATATACTATGTAGAAAATACCAGTCCATTAGTAACATTTTCTGAACACACACATTCACACATGCCAATGTGTATTATCATAAACCAACAAACCATCATTAGGCAACCCACTTAACTGTTATGTTCTACATAATAATGTAATTTCAACACAATTGGTTATCTTAATTGTTTTTAATTATAGATGTCATTAAAAATATACTGTTATATCCCACAATAAAATATGTCTAACACATCTGTTGTTAATCATCAAACATTTCAATAAGAATCATAGTGATTCATAGTATCTAAAGTTACAGGAAAAATATTTACATTATGTTGTGAATAAATACAACTGATATCATGAAATATTAAATACTTACAGATGTTATTTTTAACATCCTTAAAAGAAAACTTGACATTACCATAAAAATCTGGAATATTTCATCAATGGAATTACCTCATATCACAGAAAGCAACAAAAAAATTCAAAAGACTACAAATTAATTTATTACAAATATGCAAACAAATAGGACCTGACAAAATCTGATACCAAAAATGCCAACATTTTACAAAAACATATGGCTTTATTTAAGCTAGTTCACCTTTAACTGAAAGTTGAATAATTTGCTTATACAATTAATCCTTATACCCCTAACAAATTGGCTGCCACTCCCGCTGCCGCCACCAGCAAGATTACCACTACTGGGCTCTTGCTAACCCTCAAGATATGCACAAAAGGTCATTACATTTTGAAAGAGCAGTTTGATGCATTGTGTCTTTAAATTTCATCAACCGTTGGCATCTGTTGAGGACAAAATTGGTGTTCCAGTGTCACTGGCGAATGATACCAAGAAATGCTAAAAAATTATTGTTTACCCACTCTTGGGAGGCAAAACATGAACACAGAAAATATCTGGTTTCAACAAGATGGAGCATCAATTCATGCAGCAAGAGGAAAAATTTTTAATGGGAAGCTGATCTTAAGATTTGGCAATTCACAGTGGCCTGCAAGATCTGACATAGCTGCCACAGACTACCGTCTGAGGATATCTAAAAGACAACGTTTACAAAGTAGAAAAGACTACAAACAATTCAAGAACTGTAAACAAACTGTGGACTGATCATGAGTCTATCCGTGATCAGATAGAAGATTTAAACCACCATCCTCAAGATACTTAAGGGGATCGTGAAGAGCTTTCACTGAAGATTGTGAGAACTTATAAAGCACCATGGTGAACATCTAAAAGATGTAATTTAAAAAAAATAAAATATGAGGGACAAATTAGCAACTATTAAATACTTGATTTTGCTTGATATTTTCCATTTTATTTCCAGCATCCCTTTGTGAGCTTTTGAAAATCATCGGATCCTGTTGCCAGACCTTTTACCTACAGGAACCCTTGGAGTTCCAACATAAATTTCTGGAGTTCTGGTTAACACACCACACAGTGTAGAGTCTATATTAACAAACTATACATGAGGACCAATAACCTGTTAGTTGCATGTAAGGTACAAAGATCTGGTATACATAGAATTAAACTCAGCAATATGCATGCTATCATTAAGCAACTAGCACGTCTATGTGCTTGAAACAGTGAACAAAGGACCTCGTTAAGAAACACAATATACTGTAAAGGATTTCAGAGTTGAAGGACATCTAAAAATCATATCTTTTTCTCAACAACTTTACTAACACTCTGTATAGTACAACAAAATATCGGTATGGAGAACCTTTCATGACTTCCATATTCTAAGACTTATATTTAAAATCATTTTCGAAATGAAATATTACCATAGAAACTACTTCTTTCTACTTACTGCTTCGGCCTTAACCACAGTACTGTGGTCACTAACGTATACCACCTCACGTTATCGCACTCGAATTTCACTGATGATGGAAGTCGATGGCATTGCCGAAACATCTGGTTTTGTAGAAAACATTGGACTACGGCCAAATATCCCGGGAAGGAATTTTAACAAAAACTACTTCTTTGTTGCCGATAACGTTGTACATATATATATATATATATATATATATATATATATATATAAAATATGCATAAAATTAATGGCTTGTATAAGTTAATGATTGATCTCCATTAAGTAGTGCTCAAGTTTCCAAAGTTTTAATATTATGATGTCCGTAATTAAAACATCAGAGCAGGTTTAGTGTGAATGAGGGTACACCGTGGACAAAAATTTTCAACATTTCCTATTGAGTGTTGCTTAGAGTAAAGCTGTGAATCTACAGTGTACGTTTCACAGAACAAACACGCGAAAAAGAAGGAGCGCTCCGAAGTCACTCATGGACCCTCAGCATCTTGCAGAGGGTTCATTCCCTAAAGACGAAAAGTCTGTCTATGAATCGTTCCTCTGTAAACACGTGCGGTTACACTGTCCAGCGATCCACAGGAAGCAAATTGATGTCCATTTTTTCGGCTTGCACGCGTTATGTGGGTGTGGGTTTCGGCACTTTCCATTTAAAAAGCGTGCAAATGTAAGAAAATAAACATGAGTGAGACCAGAAATAATGAGAATTTTGTGTGTGTGTGTGTGTGTGTGTGTGTGTGTGTGTGTGTGTGTGTGTGTGTGTGTGTGTGTGTGTGTTCCCTGCCTTTTTATTGCTGTAGTCATAATAATAAAATGGAAACGTAAACATTACATAACTGAGATATGCTTACCTGCCATGAACGATATATTATTTTATACATGTATATTAACTCATACATAATTTACATTAAAATGAAAATATCGGTATGGAGAACCATACATGACTTCCATATTCTAAGATTTATATTTAAAATCATTTTCGAAATGAAATATTACCATAGAAACTACTTCTTTCTACTTACTGCTTCAGCCTGAACCACAGTACTGTGGTCACTAACGTATACCACCTCATGTTATCGCACTCGATTTTCACTGATGATGGAAGTCGATGGCATTGCCGAAATGTCTGGTTTTGTAGGAAACATTGGACTACGGCCAAGTATCCCGGGAAGGAATTTTAACAAAAACTACTTCTTTGTTGCCGATAACGTTGTACACATATATATCAGTGGCAAAGTTACATGGAGGCAATTGAGGCAATGCCTACCCTAAAAAATTCTGTAGAATAAAAATTATAAATATGTATGAACTACATAACGTAAAGATTATACATTGTTACTGCGACTGTCAAATTTATTAAACCGAAACGTGCTTTATTGAGCGACCGCTAGATGGTGACAGGTGAGATTCGGCATAGTTCGTTTAAAGCGAATGAGGCAACCTGAACTTACCTCAGCGTTTTTTGTATACATCGTATGTAAGCAATGTAGTGGTGTGATAGGGAAGTGAAGGGAGGGGGGATTGTCCCGCGCTGTACACATAGAGCGTTGAGGCATGCCTCACTTCTGTGGTCCAAACAGTTAAGTTAAAGCGCCTGTGTTGTTTCTAAGTGTTCATTTTATGCGGTTATTAAAAGTGTCACTGTTATTCTGCTGAACTAACAGATGATCAAGATTGTTATTTGAATTATTTGTAACAATTGAATTAATAGAAACTAATCAAGTTTAAAAATTTGAAGTTCAATCAGTTGTATTATTGTGTATGACTAATACAAGGATTGTTCAATAGAAACACGTATAGAGCTGTAAAGCATTTTTTATTCAACGATTTTAAAAGAAGTCTCCAATAACATTAAGACATGAGTTCCACTGTTGCGCTACCCTGTAGATTCCCTGCTAGTAAAATTCTTACGGCTGTTTGTGGAACCATTTGGTTACAGCAAACTCTACCTCAGCGTCCGATTTGAACCACCGTCCTTTTAGTGATTCCTTAAAAAAATTTAAGATAAGATTTTTGCCTACCCATTCATTAACTACTAGCTTCGCCAGTAAGCAAATTGATGTCCATTTTTTCGGCTTGCACGCATTATGTTGGTGTGGGTTTCGGCAATTTCCATTTAAAAAGCGTGCAAATGTAAGAAAATAAACATGAGTGAGGCCAGAAATAACGTGAATTGTGTGTGTGTGTGTGTGTGTGTGTGTGTGTGTGTGTGTGTGTGTGTGTGTGTGTGTGTGTGTGTGTGTGTGTGTGTGTGTGTGTGTGTCTTACCTGCCTTTTTATTGCTGTAGGCATAATAATAAAATGGAAACGTAAACATTACATAACTGAGATATGCTTACCTGCCACGAACGATATATTATTTTATACATGGAGGAGTTCAGTGACATACACACGTACAGAAGAATTATATATATAAAGATATTAACTCATACATAATTTACATTAAAATGAAAAATTTATAATTTTATTGCCTGGCAACAAAATTATTTTATTTTTAACAATTACCATTGTTTCAAAAAGTTTAAATGAATTTTCAAGTACTTTACTCTTGTTAAAACGTAAAAGGTTGCAGGTAAACTACCCCTTCCCCTTAACCGATCTTCACCAAAATCGAAAGTCCTTGAGACCTCTACAATTCAGGGACGTATGCAAAAAATTATTTGATTCTGTTTGAATTTGCGGCTGTTATCGTTTGCCATAGAAAATATGCTTGATAAAAAAACGTTGCAGGTAAACTACCCCTTCCCCTTAACCGATCTTCACCAAAAACAATAGGTCTTGAGTACTCTACAAATCAGGGCTGTATGCAAAAAATTATTTGATTCTGTTTGAATTTGGCGGCTGTTATCGTTTGCCATAGAAAATACCCTTGTTAAAAAAACGTTGCAGGTAAACTACCCCTTTCCCTTAACCGATCTTCACCAAAAACAATAGGTCTTGAGAACTCTACAATTTAGGACTGTATGCAAATAATCTTTTGCTTCTGTTTGAATTTGCGGCTGTTATCGTTTTCCATAGGAAATACCCTTGTTAAAACATAAAACGTTACAGGTAAACTACCCCTTTCCCTTAACTGATCTTCACCAAAAACAATAGGTCTTGAGAACTCTACAATTCAGGGCTGTATACGAAACATTATTTAATTCTGTTTGAATTTGCGGCTGTTATCGTTTGCCAAAAAAAAAAATTTCCCTTGATAAAAAAAAACCGTTGCAGGTAAACTACCCCTTCCCCTCAACCGATCTTCACCAAAAACAATAGGTCGTGAGTACTCTACAAATCAGGGCTGTATGCAAAAAATTATTTGATTCTGTTTGAATTTGCGGCAGTTATCGTTTGCCATAGAAAAAAAATCTACAGACAGACAGACAGACAGACAGACAGACAGACAGACACACACACACACACACACACACACACACACACACTTTTCGGAAAACGACTTTTTTTCATGTTTTGAGTGTAGTACAATCAGAATCTGCAATAATCTCGAACACGATTTTTTTTGCCATCACCATACTTCCATTCCTTAAGGAATATGGAAGTAAAAATTATAATTTTATTGCCTGGCAACAAAATTATTTTATTTTTAACAATTACCATTGTTTGAAAAAGTTTAAATGAATTTTAAAGTACTTTACTGTTGTTAAAACGTAAAAGGTTGCAGGTAAACTACCCCTTCCCCTTAACCGATCTTCACCAAAAACAATAGGTCTTGAGTACTCTACAAATCAGGGCTGTATGCAAAAAATTATTTGATTCTGTTTGAATTTGCGGCTGTTATCGTTTGCCATAGAAAATACCCTTGTTAAAAAAATGTTGCAGGTAAACTACCACTTTCGCTTAACCGATCTTCACCAAAAACAATAGGTCTTGAGAACTGTACAATTTAGGGCTGTATGCAAATAATCTTTAGATTCTGTTTGAATTTGCTGCTGTTATCGTTTGCCATAGAAAATACCCTTGTTAAAACATAAAACGTTGCAGGTAAACTACCCCTTTCCCTTAACCGATCTTCACCAAAAACAATAGGTCTTGAGAACTCTACAATTCAGGGCTGTATGCGAAACATTATTTGATTCTGTTTGAATTTGCGGCTGTTATCGTTTGCCAACAAAAAAAAATTTCCCTTGATAAAAAAAAACCATTGCAGGTAAACTACCCCTTTCCCTCAACCGATCTTCACCAAAAACAGTAGGTCGTGAGTACTCTACAAATCAGGGCTGTACGCAAAAAATTATTTGATTCCGTTTGAATTTGCGGCAGTTATCGTTTGCCATAGAAAACAAATCTACTCATAGACTGATAGACACACAGACACTTTTCGAAAAACGACTTTTTTTCATGTTTTGAGTGTAGTACAATCAGAATCTGCAATAATTTTCGAACACGATTTTTTTTTCCCTTCACCATACTTCCATTTCCTTAAGGAATATGGAAGTAAAATTATAGTAACCAGGACAGCATGGATAGATGTGTGCTGGATAATAGTGTTACAACAGTCATACAAGTTGTTGTGTTTAAACAGTGAAAATAAAATAATTCAACACCAACTAATCATTGGAATCATTAATTACAAATTTAATTGTAGTTCCAATCCAATCCAAGTTTCAATTCCAAAATTTACAATCATTCAATGCAGTCTCTAATGTAACAATAAATATCACTAATTAACACATTTGCAATAAATAATACATGCCGCTACTCACAGAAGTCCACTTACAATAATTCACAATAATCACTTTACACCAAAATGCAAGTCACAATAACAACAACTTACAACTCTGTAACAATAGTCTATCACTTTGCTACACAATCTCAAGCTGACTTACTCCCTGTATAGAGAAAGTCCTACTATGTTGTAGCATAATCAAGAGACCTGATTGGGCATATGTGAGAAGATTCCAAGTTCTCAACCAACTCCTTACATAATACATCAACAATATCACACTGCTACCACACCATAAAAATAGGGTGACTACTTAGAATTTCTAAGGATAAACAACCATCGCTACCTTTTGTAAAAACAGAAACTCTTAACAAATAAGACTGTATATTCTTTACAGTAGAATGTTCATAAATGTTGTAATGCTGTTGGGAACTGAAGGTCAATGAATACATGTGGGAAACATCAGATAACAGCTAGTCCAATCACTAAACAACACTGTTAAAACATGGTATATATACAAGACCAGAAACCTCTTCTGATAATATTATATAAAACAGGATGTGTGTATGTGTCTGCACAAAGTTCCCATGACCTGACTTACTATGGCAGGAGTTGATGTGAAGAAATGGGGAATTGGGTCCAACAAGGACAAATAAAAACATAGTTTGTTAAATCATAAAGTATATGAAATAAAATCATAAAATACAATAATGAGAAAACATGAGGCCTAAGCTACCAACAAAATGTAACAAAAATTATAACAATACGTAGATGAAGAACAAGCAGAGTTAGGTCAATTAAATAAAATATAAAGAAATTTAGCATTCCTCAACTCGCTTCTGAAGTCAACTACCTTATATATTTAAGTCACTTACTTGTAGGTAACTACATACTTGATGACATTTTGAAGTTACCGTGTATTCTTAATCACTTTTAATCTAGACTTTCTAAGTACTATATTCTATACAAAATAATTTTCAACTGTTGTAGCAGTTTTCTATGAGAGAATATTTAGTCTCAACAATTTGAAAAACAGTTATGAAAAGTGAAGAGAGTGCCTTATTTTTTGTTTAATATCATTTTATATTGACACTTCATGTGGCAGGAATGTGGTGCTGCCACATTATTTAGTATAACAATGAATGAATCTCTTACTCTTTTGCCTTGGTGTTTTGTTGTGTTACACCATTAATTACATGAATTCATAAAGATTTTTAATAATTATTGTTATCAAAAGGCAAATACATTATTTATCCTTTCATTCACTTGTTTGGTCATCACCAAATCTCCCTATCACTAAATGAAATCCGTATTTTGTCACTAGATGATACATAGTCTTTGAAAGCAGAAATTAAAAACTTAAGAAGTTTATTTACATATATGACACAAAAAGTAGTGAAGTGAATCAAAATTTGCCTGCTCTTGGTCGAGCTTCTGGAAGGTACAAATTAACATTACATTAAATGTACAAGTTGGCAAAAATAGTCATTACCATTCCTGTATCTAATGCATCCTCTAAGAGTCCATTTTTCATTTTCATGCCTTAAAAGATTACAAGCCAATTATGGAACACAATGTATCATGAATGACACAACAGTCTGTCTTAAGAGCAGGTGAAAGGCCTTGGACAAAAACTGAACCTCGCCATTACAGGAGATGATACTACTGTTAGACATAATAAAAAAAGAATTAACCTCTTTTAATAAAACTGATTCTATTGAACACGTAAATAATGTATGTTTTAAGGTGTTTTAACAAGACATATTCAATTCTCATTTCCATATGTCGTAGAAGAAGACAAGACTAAGGAAGATTACTGCTTGAAAATAATGCAATTGAAATAATAAACTACAACCAGCTTTATTGTTTGGCTATTACCCATTGTTGTTGTAAAAGCATGAGGTGTAGCTTGTATTCACACAATAAATTCTTAAACTGTGGCTCATCCTGATATCAGATTGGCCTAGCAGACCTTTCAGATGTAATGCCACCACTGGTCACTAGTGCAACGCATCATTGTATCCCAGTTCATTTTATTCGTTTTTTGTACTATTTTTTCATACATTATTTATTATATTTTCTGTTTATTTTTTATTTTGTACATTTACATTCCCGTTTCTTTTTTATCTTATAGGCCTACATTTATATTTGTAATTCTTGAAAGCTCAGAAAATTAAGTATTTTTCTTTTTTTTTAATATCATATCTGTTCATTTCCATTTCACATTGAACATACAAGGTAAAGAAAGTATATTTGCAGTTAAAATTGGCAGTGTTAAAAAATTAGCCTCAAGGACTCTGTACACATTTGTTTATTTTCTTACTAAACTTTAATAATATATGCATATTATAATCGTATAAACAGATGATTTAGAATATAATTGTAACAGACACAATCAATCCAGAAAGCAACTTTGTGTACAGTTTCTAGAATTAGAAAGAAATTTCTAACATGTTAAATAAACTTTGAAAGGTCACATCTTTAATAGGCCATTACACCTGTGAACAAAGAACCCTGTTTGTTTATAAAATATGGTTTTAATACAGTATTTAGAAACATGCTATAAACATGGTTTTATAAATATTGTTTTAATATTATTTTTATTAATAGTAAAAAAATTAATAAAATAAACAATAGATTTTTAATAAGAAATACTGTATCTCATCTTTCTAGCTCATAAATATTATATATGTAGCTAGCTGTATAAATAAAAAACAAGTAGAAAAAAATAATACATAAACAATAGATATAACAAAAAGTTATTACTACAAAATTTGTAGATAGAATTCTACACTTAACACAACATTTTTAATAGCAACATTTAAACAATGACGTATGGCACAGTGACATTTGGGACTGCAATATTATTGTCAGGGATGTTTTGTTATGCGAACATATTTGTAACGGTGTAACGTGTCAAAATTGGGTCATTTCATTTATTGCGGTTATGGGGTATTTGTATTTCATTTTTTGGGGTTTTGTAAAAAAGATTGTGAAAGTTTTATTGTCCGACAAACGTTAATTCCATTGTAACAGACCACGTGTAGAAAGCAATGTTGAAACAAAGCAGCAGCGTAATAGTCAGTTGCGAAACCAGGCAAGGAATTTGTACCACCCTCGATTTCTCAGAACTGTGCGTGAATGTGATGGTGCACGCACGCAGCGATCCAGGTCCGCGCTCGGAATGACGCCGTCGTCCAAAAACCAAGATGCCTGGAGAACAATTTTATTCACCGTCTCCTTAGCCGTCCTGCAGGAAATGCAGCTAAGGACCGCCTACTTTCAGTGACGTCGGAGTGGCCGTGTCGAATATCATCGGCAAACACTAGGAAAAAACACACTATGTGTTATAGTCATAGCTAATAAGCCACAGCAAATCAGCTATGAACGGCGACAAAATCTGTTGGCAGTGAATACGAACTTCCCACCGCTCAACAAAGGACGATTCCCAGTCTTACGCTATACGTGTCGGCCGGCACAACCCCAAGTCAGGCTCTCTTCAAAAAATTTTATAATTTTACCGGTAATAAAGGAAATAACAGTGAGAATTTGTGTGACCGCGGTCAGTTAAAGGAACAAAGTTATTTCAGATCGTTTTTTTCTTTCTTTCGGACAATAACAAGAAATTTGCAAGAACAATGAGTGCGGGCGCGAAGACCGCGTGGTCGACGGGGGAGGAATATTATTCAAAATATTAAGGGGTTTATAATTTAGTGTGTTTGAGTGTGTGCGAAATTGCAGGCTGGGCAGTTTTGTGTGTGTGTGTGTGTGTATAAATTAAGGTAAGTCGTAGCATAAGATAGATTAAGGATGATAATCATGTAACCAAACAATATATTCTCACAAAATTATTGCAGATGTGGTAAAGTTTATAAACAATTTTTAAATGATTCAAAATTAAATAAAAATGTAATTCTCTTCATAAAAAATGTGTTGTGTAAATCATTCACACAACCTTGAAAATTACGCCTGTATCCTAACGTTCGTATGACGCAACCCTGAATCCGAGGCTACTGAGTGACGGTAAGTGGAAGTTTATTCAATTTTATTGTGTATTTTATTATGTCATTAATTAATAACAGTTCAATGGCGCCACGAACCGGAACGAATTTAATAAAGTAATGAAATTCCATACCTACAAATAAGATACAAGCGTAATTTAGAGGTTAAGTGAAAATACGTAAAGTTACGTAAAATAATACTTGTTCAGATAATAAATAAATTACATATTTAAAAGTATAACAATGGAAAATACAGAGAGTGAAGTCGTTTTGTCCGACTTAAATGTTACAAGCGAAGTAGCTGAATTAGATGAATCAGCTGTTATGAGCAGTCTTGAAGTACATTCAACACCGAATGTAGATCAAGACGACAAAACTATAGATATAAGCAACACGAATGAATCAAATAATGCAGATGATTCGGGGATCCAAACGACCCCAAAATCGTATAGAGAAAGCAAGATAAATAATAACGAAGTCATCTTCACTGACAATAAAACAGAAAGTCAGTCGACACCGGTCCAAGATAAAAAGTCTGACGATAATTACGAAATGTTTAAAATCATACAAACAATGTTAGATATGAAATTCAGTGAACAGAAGAGTGAATTTAATGAGTTGAATAAACGTTTCGATAGTAATGATAAAAAATTTGATAATCGTTTTGATGAATTGAAAAATGAGATTAACGAAATTAATAGACGTTGTAAAAATACCCATGAAACAATAATAACTAGTCTGAATAAATTAGAACAGAGTGTTGAGCGAATGGGAGTACATGTGATGAGTACAGAGAAAAATAAAACAAATGAAAATTGTAGTGACAAGTGTAAAAATATGATACCAGATAAAGAGTTAACAAATGATAATGATAATATCGAAAATAACGAATGTAATACTGAAAATAGTAGTGTATTTGGAGAGTTAGTATCAGAGACTGATACGGTAAAAATAAAGAATGAGAGTACTGATGAAATGGCAGAACGTAGTGATAATGAAATGTTAATGTGTATTTATGAGTTAGAGAGAGAGAGGAAAAATAATGTTGTGGTAGAATGGGGACAGAGGGTAGATTTTCCCTTTATTATTTATGATGATGATTTAATGTGTTCACAAGTGTTGTTTAAGAAGGGCAAGAGTCCCGTGTTGGTAGATGAATTGAAGTATTTATTTTTGTTGTGTAATTTTGTACCCTCTGTCTGTAATAATATTGAACGTGTGAAATGGCATTATGAGGAGAGAGATGTAAACAGAGAATTGTATGTTAATAAAGAAACAGAAGTGTATGATTTGAATAGAGAGTATGATGAATGGAAAGAAAGTTTAGAAGTATATTTGAATAATAATGACTATAATGATTTGACAAAAGTAATTAACCCGATAAGGAATGTATTTACTGATGGAGACTTAACAAATGTACTTAACGTTGACTGGTTTAATGATTATGTGGGTAAAATGAATGAATTTGGTTTTTATGTTTATAACACACAAAACAGTAATTTGTGTGTGAATGAAATTGAACGATGTTATATAAAACCAAGGTTAATCTGGGACGATGGAGGCTAAGCTATAAAACAATAAAAGACAGTTATAAACATTTTGTTTTATGGTTTTTGACCCTGCAACTTTGGACACTGAAGTGTGGTACAACTGAGTGACAATGCTAACGATTTGTAAATAAATATGTAGTGAATTTATTTATGTGTGTTGTAGAAGGTCAGATATACAATGTATGTATGTAGGTAAGTGATAATAAGAATAATAATATTTTGCAAATTAAATAAATAAACAGAATTAACTTTGAAAAACAGCAATTGACCAATTGTAATTGTTTTGATAGCTAGGTAATTTGTATTTTCAGTAATTAATTTAATTAAACCAATTTGATATGTTTTAAATATTTTGATTGACTGTTCCAATGTTGTGTAATTAACTTTTTAATGAATTCAAATTATTTTACGAGATGGAAATTTGGTAATTAAATGATGAATTGTTTGATTTAAACTAACCTTTATGTTAAATGTTTCAGAGGTGAGGTGAAAGTATGGGGGTGTATGGTGATTATGTTTTGTGTATGTCATTATAAATGGACTGTAAGTATAAAAATTTCATAGTACGAATCAAGTATAATAAAAATGTTTATTTGAGATAATGGTGTTAAATGAAAATGATAAATCAAAAAATTTAATAATAAATGAAAAATGATATATACTAATTATTAATAATAAATTTTGAAAATTTTAAGAAAGTATAATGGTAGAAAGTTATGAATGAGTTAAATGATTATTGATGAAAATATTATATTAGAATATATATAAAAATTTAATTAGTTAGTTATTAAGGTGCTATTGCGGGGGTGGCCTGTGCTCTCGTAGATAGTGAAATGGGTTGGGGGTAACAGAGAGTGTTACCTCCATCGGAGGCCAAAATGGCGACAATGTGCGGCACATTTTTTTTGGTGCAAATTCAATTTGTACAATGATAGACGTTCGTGTCGCACATAGCAATGATGAATGCAACAGGCACTGAAATGCAATTTAGATTTCCCCGACTTTTCGGGCAATTACTGCCTTACCAGCACTAATCGTGGATTTGGCTAGCGGTTAGCTATGGTCATATCAAGTCCCTTGACCATAGCTGACTTGAAATTGGTATATAGTAGAAATTAAATGGGGGGTGAATTTTAGGGGAAATCCAGGTACTATGGAACAGCGGCTACCACTCTGATCGAGTAAGAACAGCAAGGCTAGGTGGTAGACCCGTTTAAGGGCGTTTAATTATAGACAAGAATATGTTGATATTCAGACGTTAAATGTAACTGCCGAAGCAAAGACACGGAGAAGTCAAACTACTCCAAAATATACAGTCTTTGTAGAAGCGAAAAGGCGCCACAGCCTTACATAACTTGCGATAGAGTGTATGGATGGGAGGTGACTCAGGTGAGCCACGAATTTAAATTTTATAACATAAAGATTGCTAACTAAAATTTTGATCCAATAAAAATGCTTGTGCTCTGTTTAAATAACTAGCTGCTCATACATTCACTATAAGGTGTTCATGGTATAAATTTTTAAAAGTAATATTGTATTTTAGCAGGTTAGATATAAGAGTTGATATAGAGTATATGTGTTATATAATTTGTGTATGTTTGCAACTAAGTAAATGATTAAACCGTCTGGCAGGCGGTTAACATAAAGTATCAGAATCAGAAAAAGGGGAAACAAGGAGGTGAGAAGTAAGGATAAATAAATATATATTTCATGTAATTTGTTCAATTATGAGATGTGTTTTCATTATGTTAGGAGGTCAGCTAATCAGCAATAAAATGTCACTGGTATATTGGTTATAAATGTTCCAAGTAATTAATATTTAATGTAATGTCTCAATGTATTACAGATGCTATTTTAAATAATGAGAAAAGTAATTTGATAAAGTGAGAAATAAAGTAATAATTTGTGAAAGCTAATAAATGATAGTTTCTGGGTGATAAATATTTTGTGGGACATATAGATCAGTCCAAGTTGAATTCAAAGTTAAAATGGTAGTAGAGAGAAAAATAATGTTGTTTTGAAGTAATGTAATGTTGTTGTGAGATAATGTAGTAGAATTTGAAAAGTATTAATGTTGACACAGTAGTTATGGAGAATATATGTAGAGTTTTGAGTGATATATTGATGTTTATAATTAATGATATTATTTTGTTGTAGTTGTAGTAAGGTAATGAGATTGAGATTTTGGGGATGGCAATTTTGTAGTAGGGGGTAGTGTAATGTAGGAGTCCGCAACATAATGATAGGTTGGGACGGGAAGGGTCCGATTTAAGGGAAAGGGGTCGCCTTAGGTAGAATCCAGGGACCAGATAATGGGAAATGAGCTTTTTTGGGGGGGAACACGTATCCTAAGTACAAAGGGTCAGAGAGTATTTTTTTTATCGAGAGAAGGCGGCGAATTGAGTTTAATGATAAGTGGGGGCTAGAGAGTGTTTTGATAGAGATTTTGATAGAGATGGGTGTCATGGTAGTTGAAGTTGTTAGTGGTTAGAGTCAGAGGGAGAAAGATTATATATGTATACAGAGCAAGTAGTAAATTAAATTGTTATAAGTATTTAAATCACCCACAGTAATGGAGAATCAGATTGTCAAGTAAAGAAAGAGATTTATAATAAAAATATAACATTTTTTTAATTAAAACCAGTGACAATATTTTGATAGAATTTGGAAATAAGGTAAAATTAAGAAAGTGTTTATTTCGAATAATTTAAATGTCAATTTGCTTATTATTTATAATAATATTTTGTTATTTTAAATGTTTTATTTTATTATGTTTTGTGTTTTAAGAGAGAATATTACAGATGTTAGATGTATTTTCAGACATAACTGGTACATAAGGTATGTGAGTCAAGGTTGTGGACTTGACCTAGTTTCGATCAGCTGACAGTGAGGCCATATAAGTTAGTAGTAAGGAAGTTAATTCAACTTTTGTTTTTTGATTAATTTAAACAAATTTTAAATAATTTCTATATGTAAAGGAAACATTTTAATAAATTTAAATTTTTTTCGTTGAATTGTAAAATTTTTTGGAAAATATTTTTTTGAAAAAAAAATCTTGATTTTGCGCCTGCCAGCTAATGGATATTTTCAGTTTTGATTATTTTATTGTTTGTGTGCTAACCATGTTTATTTTATTGATTTACTGTATTGAATTGTATTGTTAGACTCTAAGTATTCACATGTTAGGTTAAGGATGTTCTTAACTATACGAAATGTTTAATCAATTTATTTTAAATATAAACAGAAACCAGTGAAGAGAATAATTTAAAATTTATACAAAATTTATGAATCGATTTTACCTGAAAACAACCAATGGGTTGTAATTTAAATAACTTTTGAAAAATTTTTCAATTTTATAATATGTAATGTCAGTATGTAATGTGAGTGTGTGTGAGCCCAGTATCTGCTAAAGGCAGCCCAGCTTGCATACAAGGGGAAACATATCGGTGGAGAATCTGGCATAATCTAAGCCAGGGATTGAGGATTTTGGGGGGTAGCATGTTAGAAGGTGAGGTGTGCTGTGGTACTTGTCTGTTCGATTTTTCGGTGTTGGGATCTCTTACGGAGAAGTCCAGTGATCTCGTTCAGATGCGTCCATAGTCGCCAAGCCAGGGGGGTCGGTTACCCATGATGTATAAGAACAAGGGGGTTGTTGGCACCAGTTCCTCACCGGTCCTCTTAGGGGTTTATCAATGAGATTTCTTCTGTTTTGGACAGAAGAATTCTCATTGGGGGGGTATTGTAATGTGTCAAAATTGGGTCATTTCATTTATTGCGGTTATGGGGTATTTGTATTTCATTTATTTCATTTTTTGGGGTTTTGTAAAAAAGATTGTGAAAGTTTTATTGTCCGACAAATGTTAATTCCATTGTAATGGACCACGTGTAGAAAGCAATGTTGAAACAATGCAGCAGCGTAATAGTCAGTTGCGAAACCAGGCAAGGAATTTGTACCACCCTCGATTTCTCAGAACTGTGCGTGAATGTGATGGTGCACGCACGCAGCGATCCAGGTCCGCGCTCGGAATGACGCCGTCGTCCAAAAACCAAGATGCCTGGAGAACAATTTTATTCACCATCTCCTTAGTCGTCCTGCAGGAAATGCAGCTAAGGACCGCCTACTTTCAGTGACGTCGGAGTGGCCGTGTCGAATATCATCGGCAAACACTAGGAAAAAACACACTATGTGTTATAGTCATAGCTAATAAGCCACAGCAAATCAGCTATGAACGGCGACAAAATCTGTTGGCAGTGAATACGAACTTCCCACCGCTCAACAAAGGACGATTCCCAGTCTTACGCTATACGTGTCGGCCGGCACAACCCCAAGTCAGGCTCTCTTCAAAAAATTTCATAATTTTACCGGTAATAAAGGAAATAACAGTGAGAATTTGTGTGACCGCGGTCAGTTAAAGGAACAAAGTTATTTCAGATCGTTTTTTTCTTTCTTTCGGACAATAACAAGAAATTTGCAAGAACAATGAGTGCGGGCGCGAAGACCGCGTGGTCGACGGGGGAGGAATATTATTCAAAATGTTAAGGGGTTTATAATTTAGTGTGTTTGAGCAGTGTGTGCAAAATTGCAGGCTGGGCAGTTTTGTGTGTGTGTGTGTGTGTGTGTGTGTGTGTGTGTGTGTGTGTGTGTGTGTGTCGGTGTGTGTGTGCGTGCGTGCGTGCGCGTGCGTGCGCGTGCGTGCGCGTGCGTGCGTGCGTGCGTGCGTGCGTGCGTGTGTGTGTGTGTGTGTGTGTGTGTGTGTGTGTGTGTGTGTGTGTGTGTGTGTGTAAATTAAGGTAAGTCGTAGCATAAGATAGATTAAGGATGATAATCATGTAACCAAACAATATATTCTCACAAAATTATTGCAGATGTGGTAAAGTTTATAAACAATTTTTAAATGATTCAAAATTAAATAAAAATGTAATTCTCTTCATAAAAAATGTGTTGTGTAAATCATTCACACAACCTTGAAAATTACGCCTGTATCCTAACGTTCGTATGACGCAACCCTGAATCCGAGGCTACTGAGTGACGGTAAGTGGAAGTTTATTCAATTTTATTGTGTATTTTATTATGTCATTAATTAATAACAGTTCAACGGTGATGTTTTGATGCAGTATGTAGATTATCTAAGAATGATATGTTCATTTATTTCACTTTAATATTAGAATTATAATGTAGAAAAAATTGAATTTAATAAAAATAGGAGCAAGAAATCAATACAAATTGTAACGGGACAAAAGGGAAGGGTTTCATTTTATTAACAATTTGGGTAAATTCATTTTCTACCTGGGTGATCAGCCACGTGTTATATAAAAGCTTTGTTCGAACAAAGGAACTGTGATGAAGCAAGTACAATGGAATGTGCATATCGCACACCACTGCTTAATTCTCAGAACGGCAAAACAGTGTAATGCGCCCCAACGCACTAACATCGGCGGAGCGCCTAACCCACGCTAAGCGAAAGGCGCAAAAGATGGCTTGAAGAAGAATTTTGCTAAACACGTGGTCTCAACACGACGGAAATGAAATTAAGTCCTGCCCACATTTGTGACGTCGACCAGTGAACACGAAATATCGTCAACGTCCAACACACGAAAGCCCCATGTGTCGTGTGTGCAACTGATGAGACTTTGACAATGAAGGCTGTGTGCAGCGACGAAATTTGTTCGCAGGCATGGCAGTGATGTCTGCCCACATGTAACAGTCAGTCAACTTACCGGTGCGGCGTCAGCCTGATGCTCGCTAAGGTTAGTGGGCCCTAACGAAATTTAAAATCATGTAAATCAAATTATGTAGAAGTGTTGTCTGGTGTATAGAGGTGAAACAAATCGGAGGAGTGAGTCGGGGAAGTGGACGGAAAGGTGGAAGAGTGAACAAACTGTTTCGGACTTAGTACATGGACATGAGAAGAGGGACGCCGGTGGGGTAACCCATAAAAACAAAATATAATTTCATTTTATTCAAAAAGGGTTTTTTTAAATTGAACGAGTGTGGGTGTGAGCAGGCTGGGCTGTTTTGTTTAATGTAAGCGGTATATTTAAATATAAGATATATATATTTCAAAATTTGTTTTTATGTTTTGTTTTAATGATTTTAATTGGTCTTAAAGGAAGTAAACCTATTTACGTCACGATATAAGAAATGTGTTAGTCTAGTTATTACGCCATAACCACTTCCTAGTTTTCTGTGCTGACAGCTCGTCTAACGTAATCGGGGGTTTTCTGAAATTTTAAAATACAGTCAGATAGCGGGATTTTTATAAGGGCAAGAGTGTTTTAAGTTTACATGTTTATCTAAAAGATATGTTGGCGACCTGGGCTGTTTCTAAAGGTAAGTTTCACGGGGAATATGACGGTAAGTAAAATTCTGGCAGCGGTGAGTATTATATGATGAGTGAGTATTTTAAAATAGGTAAAAGGCAAGTACCTTCACAGCGACGACCCTGCCAGGATGTTCGTATAAATATTATAGGAACTAGACCTGTTTTAAAGCACAGAAAGTAGGATTTGGTAACGGCGTATGTATGAAATTGTCGTATATAATTACGTTGAATAAGGTTATGTTTTGGTAGCGCTATTGTGTGTTTATTTTTACGTATTGCTAACTGTTTTATGTGTGGGGTATTTTGAGTTTAATTGAATAATTACGGTGTATTACAAGGGTTATAGCGGGCGTGATATAAAGGGTATTATATAAATAAATTTTGAACATGGGCGAAGTACAAGAGAATATTGGTTTCTCATGGAATGAATGGGAACACGAATTTAGAGGGATTGTAGATGAAATGACGGATGAGGAGTGGGGTAATTTGGACGATAATTTAACACGGATGGAAGAACAAGAAGAGGGAATATTTGCGGAAATTAAAAAGCACAGTGATGATATTGGTAGTGAGGTGACAAATAATAAAGGTAAGATAGTTGAAGTAATAGTGGTAGAAAATAAGACAGTGAATAGACCTAATGTTAAGGATGATGGTATAATGGGGACAGAAAGTGGTGAAGAGACAAACCAAGTTAACAAAAATAAAGACGATCAGGTGGCAGATAATAAGGTAAATTATGCTAATCTAAGTGAGTCGAATCAAGAGCTGATGAAAAAGTTACAAGTAATGTTAGACGAAATGTTTAGTAAACAAAAAGCAAGATTAGATGACATATTTAAAAAGCACAATGAGAAGTGGAAACGAGAGGCAGATAAATTAAAGGAGAGTACAGAAGTTGAACCAAAACAGGTACGTGTTTGTGGTGGTAGTAATATAACGAAAAATAACGAAGGAATAGTAGACAAGGTAAGTGGTAGTAATACAAGTAATTATAATGATGATGTAGCTGAAAACGGGGTATCTAAAGTGATACAGTAGACAATAGTGAAAATGAGAGTAGAATGGGAGTTGAGGTTGATCAGGGATTGCTAGTTAGTGCTTATGATTTAGAAAGGGAGTATAGTGATAGTCTAAATGTAGATGAGAAAATAATTTACCTGGGTGTAACAACAAATACTTATGGAGACTGGATAAAAATAAATAATAGTGACAGGTTTTATGACATAATAAAAGGGAAGATGAATGACATAGAAGTAATGGTTTATTATAATAATAATAATAAATGGTGGGTAAATAAAATTGAAAAATGTGATGTGAAACCAAGGCTAATTTTTTACGATGGGGGTTGAAAATAAACTCAGGGTATGGACATTCTAAACATTTTAGTTTATGGTTATGACCCTGCTGAATTTGGAAATGAAGCGTGATAAAACTGAACAATTAATGGTGAAGAATTGTAAATAATTGATAGTGAAATTAATTGTGTGTATTGTAAAATGTTAGGTAAACAAGGTGTATATGTAGAAGAAATTGTTGCGATAATAATAATAATATTTCGCAGTCTAAATAAATAGCAAAAATAATTTTGAAGAGGATAACAAATGAATTGTAATTATTGTAATTGGTGAGAGTAATTAAAAATGTTGTGTGTTCAATAATTAATTTAATTAAAATAATTTGAGATGTTTAAATATTTTTGATTGATTTAAATGTTATATAATTGAATTTTCTAATAAGTTTAAATTATTTTATGAGATGTGAATTTGATAATTAATTAATAAATAAATGTTAAATTGTTTAGTATGGAATAACGTTGTTGTTAAATTGTTTCAGAAGGTACAGGGTGTTTGGTGTTTATATTTGTGTATTTAGGACAGTGTATGAGTGATATTCTGTAAGTATAAATTTCCTAATACAATATGTAAAGTAAAACTTGATATAATTTTGAAATGTGTTTATAGTAAGGTCATTCACCTTGCCTAGAAAATCAGCTGATCCGCTGTAGAATGTCACGTATAAATTGTTTGTAAATTTCCAAGGTAACCAATGTTTGAATATAATGATTTTAATGTGTTAAAGATTTTATTTTAAATGATGGACTGAATTGATATATTTAAGAATTTTAAATGATTTGTAAAAGATAGTAAAAGGTAGACTTTGGGTGATTAATATTGAGTTAGGACATGTAAATCAGTCCATGTTGAGTTTAAAGGGGTACTAGATGAATAAATATTGTTATGAATAATGTAATGTAGAATTTGAGAAGTATTGATAGTGACACAGTGGCTATGGGGAATATATGTAGAGTATTGAGGGATATATTGATATAATAAATAAGTGGATATATTTTGTTGTAGTTGAAGTATTGTATTGGGAGAGTAATTAGAGTTGATGGGAATTTTGTAAGAGGGGGTGGTGTGGTAGGAGTCTGCAACAAAAGGGTTGGGACGGGAAGGGACTGTTTAGCGCCGGAAAGGGTTGCCTAGGAATGAAGTCCAGGAACCAACATAAGGGAATGAGTTTTGGGGGGGGGGAAACACACATCCTGAGTACAAAGGGCTAGAGAGTATTTTTTTTTATAAGAGTAGAGTGATGCGAATTGAGTTGAGTAGTAAGTTGGGTTTAGAGATTGTTTGATAGATGTCTTGATATAGAGGGGTGTCATATTAGTTAAAGCTGTTAGTGATATTAAAGTCAGAGGGAGGAAGATTATAAATGTATACATGCCAAGTGGTAAATCAAGTTAGTATAAATAATTAAGTCACCCAAACTAATGGAGAATGAGAATATTAAAGAAAGAGAGTCATAGTAAAAATATAGAATTTTAATTGAAACAGGTGACAATTTTAATAGAATTTGAGAATAATGCAAAGCTATAAAATGTGTAATTTTTAATTAATTTTAATGTCAATGTTATTGTTAATTATAATAATACTATGTTAATTTTAAAGGCCATATTTTATTATGTTGTTGTGTTTGAAAATAGAATTTTTAAAGATGTTTAATGTATTTTCTGATGTAGCCTATGTACAACCTATGTAGGTCAAGGTTGTTGACTTGACCCAGTTTGATCAGCTGATGTTATAAACTAGGCCTGTTTGGGCAATGAAGTAATGCAAGTTTTGTTGTTTAATGGATTTAAATAATTTTAAATTTTTTTGAAATAAATAAAGAATAATATTTTGATAAATTTAAATTTTTTTGAGGAAAAAAAATTGATTTTTTATGTCTACCACATAGATGATGTTTGAGTTTTAAGTGTATTATTGTTTATGTGTATTAATAGTGTTTTTTATTGAATTGTATAGTTTGGTATGTATGCCTAATCCAAGGTTAGGATAAATGAGTTCATGTGTAGTTAAATGTTCAATTTATTTGTTTTTCTGATTATGAATAATAGTGAAGAGAATTAATAGAGTGATGAATTATGTAACAGATTTCTGATTTTAGAAGGTCACTTAAATGAATTTGATTTAATGATAAATATTTTGAATTTGAAAAATGTATTATAAGAGTTTGTACGAGCCCAGTAACTGCTAAAGGCAGCCCAGTGTGCATGGTAAGGGGGAACATATCGGTTGAGGATCTGGCATGGTATAAGACCAGGGGTTTGGATTTTGGGGTGGCATGTTAGACGGTTAGGTGCGCTGTGGTGCGTGTCTGCTCGATTTTATGGTGTTGGGATCTCGTATAGAGAAGTCCAGTAATCTCGTTCAGATGCGGCTATAGTCGCCGAGCCAGGGGGGTAGTTTACCCATGATGTATAAGAACTAATGGGGGTTTGTTGGCACCATATCCTCACCGATCCTCTTAGGGATTAGCAATGAGATTTCTTCTGTTTTGACAGAAGATCTCTCATTGGGGGAGTATTGTAACGGGCCAAAAGGGAAGTGTTTTATTTTATTAACAATTTGGGTAAATTCATTTTCTACCTGGGTGATCAGCCACGTGTTATATAAAAGCTTTGTTCGAACAAAGGAACTGTGATGAAGCAAGTACAATGGAATGTGCATATCGCACACCACTGCTTAATTCTCAGAACGGCAAAACAGTGTAATGTGCCCCAACGCACTAACATTGGCGGAGCGCCTAACCCACGCTAAGCGAAAGGCGCAAAAGATGGCTTGAAGAAGAATTTTGCTAAACACGTGGTCTCAACACGACGGAAACGAAATTAAGTCCTACCCACATTTGTGACGTCGACCAGTGAACACGAAATATCGTCAACGTCCAACACACGAAAATCCCATGTGTCGTGTGTGCAACTGATGAGACTTTGACAACGAAGGCTGTGTGCAGCGACAAAATTTGTTCGCAGGCATGGTAGTGATGTCCGCCCGCATGTAACAGTCAGTCAACTTACCGGTGCGGCGTCAGCCTGACGCTTGCTAAGGTTAGTGGGCCCTAACGAAATTTAAAGTCATGTAAATCAAATTATGTAGAAGTGTTGTCTGGTGTATAGAGGTGAAACGAATCGGAGGAGTGAGTCGGGGAAGTGGACGGAAAGGTGGAAGAGTGAACAAACTGTTTCGGACTTAGTACATGGACACGAGAAGAGGGACGCCGGTGGGGTAACCCATAAAAACAAAATATAATTTCATTTTATTCAAAAAGGGTTTTATAAATTGAATGAGTGTGGGTGTGAGCAGGCTGGGCTGTTTTGTTTAATGTAAGCGGTATATTTAAATATAAGATATATATATATTTCAAAATTTGTTTTTATTTTTGTTTTAATGATTTTAATTGGTCTTAAAGGAAGCAAACCTATTTACGTCACGATATAAAAAATGTGTTAGTCTAGTTATTACGCCATAACCACTTCCTAGTTTTCTGTGCTGACAGCTCGTCTAACGTAATCGGGGGTTTTCTGAAATTTTAAAATACAGTCAGATAGCGGGATTTTTATAAGGGCAAGAGCGTTTTAAGTTTACATGTTTATCTAAAAGATATGTTGGCGACCTGGGCTGTTTCTAAAGGTAAGTTTCACGGGGAATATGACGGTAAGTAAAATTCTGGCAGTGGTGAGTATTATATGATGAGTGTAGTATTTTAAAATAGGTAAAACGCAAGTACCTTCACAAATTAAAAGTGCTTTGTCAGAAGTGTGATGGATGGTATACATAGAAAAGTAAACACAGGTGGCATATTAAAAACTGTTTTACCCTAATTACCTCTGGACCTAAATTGTCTGTATAACATTTAATTTATCTCTCTTTATACATTTCTTCAACCTCGACCAAAATTACTCAAATTTGTATGCTGAAATTGAAGCCACTGCACACGCCCTCCTGATATGCCTAAGCTGCACACACAAATTTGAAAAAGCAGTCATATTAAAAAATTCTGAAACAGCAATCCAAGCTCCCATTTCAATCACAAAGCTCTGAAGCTTAATTATGAAATGTGACATGTACTATAAAAACTTGACAAATAATTGTACTACAATGGATCCCGCCACATGTTGAAATTTCTAGTAACAAAACAGCAGATGACCTGGCAAGTTAACATAAATCTATATCAAACATCACAAATACCTGGTGTTATGACAGCAAAAAGTATTATTAAAAATAATATAAAAAATAAACATAACAGTTAGCCAAGGAAAGAGCTAAAAACAAAATATAGATACTGATTGAAAAGAAACTAAAAACAAGCCATGAAAAGACTCTGTTGCCTCCTTTTGGCTTAATACAGGTCATGACTGTCTTGCTGTTCATCTACAGACAATCGATACCTGCAACTAAGAAGCATATAAAATTTACAATGAACCTAATTCAAGAATGAAAGATCATCACCTCCACTGCAAAAAATGTAGTGTAAATCTAAAAAACTCAAATAATATCAATCAACTACAGTATATTGGGATGCCAGAAAACTTATACACAGGAGTCCAGGCTAGCCATAAGTGACAAGTTTAACTTTGTTCTCACAAAAATGTTTGTTACTTTTTCAGTGTTACTAGTAAGCTCCTTGAGCTGCAGAACTTAGTCACAATTTTGAGTGATAATACATTTATTATTATATATTTAATATTTATAATAACTTTACCACAAGATGTTTTTTCCTTATTTAGAACATGGTTTGGGACACTAAGTGTTCCCATCCTCAGCCTTCTTAATTTTGAATTTTGTGAAGTACTTGTGTGTTGGTTGGTTGTTGTTATGGTTTCTTGTTGGTTTTTGGTATTTTAAATTGGTATTATTGTGTGTGATTGTGGTGTATATATTACTATTTTGTGTATTTTCTATGTTGAGTGCTTTTAAAATTGTGTCACTTTTTTTTATTTTACTTGTTCAGGTGTTAGTTTGTTTTGTGTTTGTATATTTGTAAACTTTACCCAAATGTTCATTATGGTGCCTTTGTGTGGTATGTGTTTTATTAGTGTCAGTTGGTTATGACTGGGAATTCATGTCCAGTGTTTATTGCATGTATGGCAAAATTAGATTTATATATTTCTGTTTGTTTTGTATGCTTTTAGATGTTCAAAATAACGTTTTTTTCAATTGTTTTTTTGTTTGTCCTATGTAACATTTATTGCAATCTTGGCATTCAGTTTTGTATATACCATTGGTTATTGTATTATCTTTGTTGTGTGGGTTATTTAGTTTTTGTAAATTATTTTCATTAGTTTTGTATGCTATTTTAATGTCTGTGTTTTTAAATAGTTTTGTTAGCTTTGTCATTTTATTATTTACTAGCAGAATCCTCGTGCTTCGCTACGGAGTTTCACGTTGTACGTAATGAAAATGTTAGTTTAATTAATAAAGTTAAATTAAAGTAGGTTTCTTAAAAATAAATAGCTGTTGCCCACGACTTCGTTCGCGTGGTCTTCAATTTAATGCGATAATATATTTAGAACAGAATCTATTCTATTGGGTTGCCATAGTAACCAGATCTAATAGTTTTTTAAGACCCCAAAAGGACCCCCCCAGAGGATCGTATCGAAAAAAACACCTGTCCTGTGTTGGTTCTCCCGTTGCATAAAATATTTGTGCCACGTTTGGTTGAAATCAGTCCAATGGTTTAGGAGGAGATGTGGAAGACCCCAAAGGACCCACCAAAGGATCATATCGAAAAAACACTTGTCCTATGTTGGTTCTCCTGTTGCGTAAAATATTTGTGCCAAGTTTGGTTGAAATCGGTCGAATGGTTTAGGAGGAGATGTGGAAGACCCCAAAGGACCCCCCAAAGGATCGTTTCGAAAAAACACTTGTCCTATGTTGGTTCTCCCTTTGCGTAAAATATTTGTGAAAATTTTGGTTGAAATCGATCCAGTTGTTTAGAAGGAGATGTGGAAGACCCCAAAGGACCCCTGAAGGATCATATCGAAAAAACACATATCCTATGTTGGTTCTCCCGTTGCATAAAATATTTGTACCAAGTTTGGTTGAAATCGGTCGAATGGTTTAGGAGGAGATGTGGAAGACCCCAAAGGACCCCCCAAAGGATCGTATCGAAAAAACACTTGTCGTATGTTGATTCTCCCTTTGCGTAAAATATTTGTGAAAATTTTGGTTGAAATCGGTCCAGTGGTTTAGGAGGAGATGTGGAAGACCCCAAAGGACCCCCCGAAGGATCATATCGAAAAAACACATATCCTATGTTGGTTCTCCCGTTGCATAAAATATTTGTACCAAGTTTGGTTGAAATCGGGCCAGTGGTTTAGGAGGAGATGTGGAAGACCCCAAAAGACCCCGTCGAAAAAAACACCTATCCTATGTTGGTTCTCCCGTTGCGTAAAATATTTGTGCCAAGTTCAGTTGAAATCGGTCCAGTGGTTAGGAGGAGATGTGGAAGACCCCAAAGAACCCCCAAAAGGACCCCATCGAAAAAACACCTATCCTATGTTGGTTCTCCTGTTGCGTAAAATATTTGTGCCAAGTTTGATTGAAATCGGTCGAATGGTTTAGGAGGAGATGTGGAAGACCCCAAAGGATTGTATCGAAAAAACACTTGTCCTTTGTTGGTTCTCCCTTTGCGTAAAATATTTGTGAAAATTTTGGTTGAAATCGGTCCAGTGGTTTAGGAGGAGATGTGGAAGACCCCAAAGGACCCCCCCCAAAGGATCATATCGAAAAAAACACATATCCTATGTTGGTTCTCCCATTGCGTAAAATATTTGTGCCAAGTTTGGTTGAAATCGGTCCAGTGGTTTAGGAGAAGATGTGGAAGACCCCAAAGAACCCCCCAAAGGACCCCATCAAAAAAAATTCAGAAACCATCGCGGGCGTGCGCACAACAACTCACCGAAGTGTCATCGCAATCGGATGAATGGTATAGGAACGCATACGGGACAAACAAAGAAACATTCATTTTTATATATAAGAAGATGTATGTGACTGTGGCCCATTTTTTATTCTTGTCATTATTTATGTGTTGTTCATTTTGATTATTTCTTAATTCTTCAGATTTTATTTTCTATTTTGTTTGTAGTATTTTTATTGTATCCATTTTCATAAGCAATTTGGTAAATTATATTTCTTTGTTTGTTTGTTTCCTGTTTGTTTAGGGGTATTTTGTACATTCTGTTAAATAGTGAATAGAAAGCTGTCATTTTATGTTGTGGTGGGTGGTCAGAATGGTTAGGTATAATGTTAGTGGAAGTTGGTTTTCTGTATATTGCATATTGTAGATGGTTATTGTTTCTTGTGATGGTTATGTCTAAATAGTTGATTTTGTTATGTCTTTCTTTTTCTTCTGTGAATTGTACTTTTGGATGTATGTTATTGATTTGTTTTAATATGTTATCTGCATTTGTATTTTTGTTATGTGATACATATAGCCCATCATTTGCATATCTTATCCATATGCCATTTGGATCAAATGAAATAATAATATTTTGTATTTTGGTGTCTACATGTTGTAAGAATGTATTTGCTATTATGCTAGATAATGGAGATCCCATTGCCAGACCTTCTTGTTGTTGATAAGTTTTGCTATTGAATTCAAAGTAATTTTGTTTTTGTATTAGTTAGACACTATTTTTTATTTCAGTTAATATACTGTGTGTCTTCATTTTGTTTATTATTATGTCTATTATTTCATTTACTTGGATTTTGGTGTACATATTGTGATATCATATGGTGTGAAAAATGTGTTTTCATCTATATTTATTACCTTTGGTTTGTCTATTAAATAACCCACACAACAAAGATAATACAACAACCAATGGTATATACAAAATTGAATGCCAAGATTGCAATAAAGGTTACATAGGACAAACAACAAACTGAAAAAACGTTATTTTGAACATCTAAATTTATAAATATACAAACACAAAACAAACTAACACCTGAACAAGTACAAATCAATAAAAAACATGACACAATTTTCAAAGCACTCAACATCGAAAATACACAAAATACTAATATATACACCACAATCACACACAATAATACCAATCTAAAATACCAAAAACCAACAGGAAACCATAACAACTAACCAACACACAAGTACTTCACAAGATTCAAAATTAAGAAGGCTGAGAACACTGAACACTAAGTGTCCCGAAACATGTTCTAATACTACTACTAAAAATGTTTCCTTCCCATATATAAAAACACTATCTGAGAAACTCTCTAAAATACTTAATGAACACTAACAAACACACAAAAATAGTGCACAGAAGTGTCAATATAATGAACGTTTCATATATACTAAGACAGAGATGAAACAAAAGTAAAATCTAATGTCATTTATGATATTCCATGTCAGGAAAACTGTAGTAAAAAATATTATGGATGCTCTGAAGAATATTTACAAAGAAGAGTACATCAACACAAATACAGCTGTGATAAGATAGGAACCAATAAACCCCATCCAAAAGCCTTAACACCTTCCAGTTTGACAAAGCATAAATAATCCATACAGAAAATAATAATTTCAAAACTCGAGGTGACATGCATAATGCATTTATAAATGATTTTTTTTTAAGAGCTCATAAAGACTATATAAAGAGACAATAAATTAAAACAAAGAAGTTTATAATTAGAAATAATGTAATAGAGTCTTAGATAAATGGTTTAGTCGTAAGAATGAGCGACCGCATATATAGAGAAATATAGAAAAAAAGAGTTTAAATTTGAGATAGTATATTTGTTTATCAAAGTAAACAATTGAAATGATTTGACATTTGCATTTTGTAGAAAAGAATAATTTAAATTTTGAATATAAAACAAATGCCAGTCTAAGAGAATTTAATAGAATTTTAAATTTATTTTTTTTAAACATTGGTATAGACTGAGCAAGCTGAGGTGAGATCTGAGTTAAATAATTCAATTAAAATTACATTAAATTTTATTTTGTTTTAGTAAATCAAATTGAATAAATGTCTAGATTAAGATTGTTAACATGTCTAGATGTAAGAGTGTTTTAACTGTGTGTAACACCGTATAGTTTAAGAGATAAACACTTAATAATGAGTGATATCTTGATCGAAGATTATTAACAATGTTTTATTATTTATAATGCTTGATAAAACAATAAATATGAATTTTTAAATACTCATAAATCTAATACTCTTATTATAGTTACACCTGGTAATGTTATACAACCTAAATAAATTACAGTATATCGAATTTATGTTATGTATCGTTGTATAATTTTGTCACCCATGAACATTGTTACGACACCAAAAGCCACTCCAATACCAGAGAAGAACTATAAAGAATTAACTATATTAAATCAAGGAAAATAAAATGACTATGACGAGACAAATGACCATGACCCAACCCAAGTGATTGACTCAATAAAGACAATAAAATGAGAAAGTGTAAACTAAACTAATGATAAAAAGCACAATAAGTAATAAATATCTAGTAACGAGCATTAAATAAAATAATCCAAAAGGAAGTACACTAACCATAATAAGTAAGTGAAACCATTATTAATAGATAATGTATGTTGTTAATAGCCTTATTATGATAAGAAAACCAAAACATAAAATGTTGACAGACTAACTACAAATTTGTGTATAAAAAAGTAAAAACCCAAGAGTGAGAGATAGGTACGAAGTGACAGTGATAAACAGTGAGGAATTAAAGAGACAGATCAAGAAAGATCTGGAAACACTGAACGACAAGATCGAGAATAATAATGAAACACTCCATTGACAATTGAAGGAAAATAGTGAGAAGACTAAAGATGAGTTAAGACAACAGTTGGTAGAATGTCGGGAGGAAATAAAACAGACCATCACAGAGACGAATGAAACAGTAGTACAAGTCCGTGAGGAATTAATAAGCAAGATAAGCGACATCGAGGATGAAGGTAAAAATAGGATTGATGAACTTCAGCAAGTCACGACCGCAGAATGCACAAGAACCAAGCAAGAAGTGCTAAAAAAGCTGGAGGAAAAACAAAAAGAAATCCAAACAGACGTCAGTGAAAGGGTGGAACGAGTGTATAGCAATCTAAACCAGGTAGATGGACAAGTCAAGGAAAATAAAGAAAATATCAACGGACTCAACCAACGAGAGAAACAGATGCAAGAAGAACTAGATGCATTGCGAGATAAACCCTGTAATAACATGCACATAATAACCAGCGAGAATCGGGAGCTGATCAACTTTCGAAGCTACCAGCGCAATCCGATGGAGTTCCTGAAAAGATTCGAGGAGATGATTGAGAAGAATAGGGAAACTCGATGGACAACGGTGCGCAGCATGATTGATGAGATGTTCCAAGACACCCACGATAATTGGTGGACGGCAACAAGACCAGAAATACACAACACCCAGGATTTTAAAATGCAATTCTGTGACAAGTATTGGTCGGAGTCAACACAGAATGTGGTACAGAACGATATAAGTAATGGGAGGTATGAGCCACAAGCAGGACACACCCTAACTTCATACTTTTTGGGCAAAGTATGCCAAGCACGTAACTTGGAACCAAGAATCCCAGAAGAATCTTTAGTAATACAATTGGGTTACCATTATGAAGATGCAATCCAAAAGGCCAGAAGGCAAGGACAAGTTAAAACGATACAAGGTATGGCAAGCCTGTTAGAAGACCACGAGAATGATGGACAATACAAATGCAACAGGATGGTCAATTTAAAATATAACAGATGGAATGAGAACCATAACCCACCGAATTACAATCCGTCAAACAACAACCCCCAGAGTAACAACCAAAATAATCCAAACCGGAACTTTAACAACAACCAATATAGGGGTAACCGCCCAAACTACAACCAGGGTAATCAACCATATAATGGGAACAATCAAAATAACCACCCCAACAATAATAATTACAGATGAAATGGACAAAACCAGCATCCAAACGGCCTCCCCAACAACAGTAATTACCATGGGAACAACTACAACCCGAATTACCAGTACAATAGAGGAAATGGGGATAACAGAACCAGAGATAGTCGGCAACAAGTAAATTATATAAACGGAAGAAGCCAGACAAACCAGAGGAGGTATTGCCCGAATACACAGGTAAACTCCGGTCACTATGTGCCAACGTCAAATAATGATGGGTACCAAAGAAATAGGATCACTGAACCGTCTGAAAATAACATGAATAGCCGACCAGAGCCAATACCTGAAACATCGATGAACCCATCAGATAATTGGGCCAACAACGAAACACAGAATTTAAACTAAAAAGGTCAGTGAGAACTGAGGACTGCCCTTCACATGACCAATCACTTGGGTTATAAAGACAGATGACGCGACAAAATAATAATAAAATGATAACAATTGTCTCTAACAACTACTTGAAAAACATAAGAGAGGAATTCTTAGAAGAAGAGAACAACCAATTACCTAGAACCAATAATGAAATAGTTTACATCCAGGCCACAGTGAATGGATCAATAACAATCATCATGACAGACACAGACATATTGTAGATGGTTATTGTTTCTTGTGATGGTTATGTCTAAATAGTTGATTTTGTTACGTCTTTCTTTTTCTTCTGTGAATTGTACTTTCGGATGTATGTTATTGATTTGTTTTAATATGTTATCTGCATTTGTATTTTTGTTATGTGATACATATAGCCCATCATTTGCATATCTTATCCATATGCCATTTGGATCAAATGAAATAATAATATTTTGTATTTTGGTGTCTATGTGTTGTAAGAATGTATTTGCTATTATGCTAGATAATGGAGATCCCATTGCCAGACCTTCTTGTTGTTGATAAGTTTTGCTATTGAATTCAAAGTAATTTTGTTTTTGTATTAGTTAGACACTATTTTTTATTTCAGTTAATATACTGTGTGTCTTCATTTTGTTTATTATTATGTCTATTATTTCATCTACTTGGATTTTGGTGTACATATTATGATATCATATGGTGTGAAAAATGTGTTTTCATCTACATTTATTACCTTTGGTTTGTCTATTAAATAACCCACACAACAAAGATAATACAACAACCAATGGTATATACAAAATTGAATGCCAAGATTGCAATAAATGTTACATAGGACAAACAAAAAACTGAAAAAACGTTATTTTGAACATCTAAATTTATAAATATACAAACACAAAACAAACTAACACCTGAACAAGTACAAATCAATAAAAAACATGACACAATTTTCAAAGCACTCAACATCGAAAATACACAAAATACTAATATATACACCACAATCACACACAATAATACCAATTTAAAATACCAAAAACCAACAGGAAACCATAACAACTAACCAACACACAAGTACTTCACAAGACTCAAAATTAAGAAGGCTGAGAACACTGAACACTAAGTGTCCCGAAACATGTTCTACTACTACTACTAAAAATGTTTCCTTCCCATATATAAAAACACTATCTGAGAAACTCTCCAAAATACTTAATGATCACTAACAAACACACAAAAATAGTGCACAGAAGTGTCAATACAATGAACGTTTCATATATACTAAGACAGAGATGAAACAAAAGTAAAATCTAATGTCATTTATGATATTCCATGTCAGGAAAACTGTAGTAAAAAATATTATGGATGCTCTGAAGAATATTTACAAAGAAGAGTACATCAACACAAATACAGCTGTGATAAGATAGGAACCAATAAACCCCATCCAAAAGCCTTAACACCTTCCAGTTTGACAAAGCATAAATAATCCATACAGAAAATAATAATTTCAAACATCAATTCCTTGAAATGATAACTATAAAAATAAAATAAGCAAATTTCTGTAAACAAAAAAACTGACATGCAGTGTCTCAGTTAATGTGACACTTAATATTGTTATGTAATGCAGAAAAAGTGTTAGCTATTACGGAACGTTCTGGTATATTGGAGAACGTTGTACTCTATTCCTGCAGCTGTAATGCATACATGACATTTAACATACGAGGCAATGTTATGTAATCGGAACAATCTCGTACATTCGATAGTGTTGTTTGAGAAAACTAGCCCAACAGTGCGAGTTTCTGCGAAGGTCGCGTTGAAGTGTCCTCTAGAATTTTCGATGGTGTGTTAAGGATGCATATTATGGAACCCTGCAGACTATAAATAGCCCATAGCTGCTGCTTACGTTTCAGTTACTATCGGGCGATTACTCTGTGTGTTCAAGTGGCTATTAGTGAAAAGTAATTATTGTGGCGAAGTGTTATATGATTTATAATCGTGTGGGACAATTGTAATACAATTGTGTTTTATATTAGTTGACATTTTATTACGTGTGAACAATTTTTATTTGATTTATTGTAAGAGACTATTTTGTTGATTACAAACTGTTTAATTGTGACAATTAAAGCTGGCGATTAGTGACATAATTGGTGTCTTGTATTTTGTTTTCCACTGTACCATACGACAATCAGTTAGACCATCATAACAGTGGGTCAGAAGTGCGACAGAACCGTAAACAGTGAACACTTTGTACAAGACGAGAGTAACTTGTAATTAATTGGTAAACAATGGATGCCAATCAGATGATGGAAGCTTTCCAAGCACTGCTGCGGCAGACACAGGAACAACAAAAATTACTTCACAGAACAGTCCCCGAGGTGTAAAGTCCATTTGTTCTCCATTAACTTTTGCCCTTTTTAATAAAAGTATGATATCTTTCAAGTTACTGAACAATTCTTCACTGTTTAGGCCATGTGGATACAGTTTTCCAAGCATTGTGCACTTAATATTGATTTGGGAAAGGTTTTCCTTAAAATGTATATCCCCATCATTTACGTAAGCCTCAAATTTACAGAGGAAACCAAAGTGTTTTTCTGACTCTTTTGTGTTAGAGCAACGGCTTGAAATTTCAACTGACAGTTTGTCCAAAATTTTTATTAGATAATGTCACATTTCTTGCTGAACGGTTAATGCAGAATCGTCTGCATACTCCCCTGGCATCGTGCGTTTCCTTCGTATCCTTTTTGTGATACTGACACCCCATTCATTACAAACCTGCTCTGCCTTACGAATGACATTGTCACACAGCTCATTCCTCCAAACTTTTAATTTGCCCGTTAGCATCTCCAGAAGTATCAGTGCTTGAATAAAGCTTACTCCTTTGGTCTGCAAGATTTTATGGATTTTGTCCACAGAAGAAAGAATATCTGTCCACAAAAAGAGCAAAGCCACAAAATAATTAAAGTTTTCTATCGCATTAATTATTAATGCTGCAGCTTTCCTTGTATCAACTGTTTCAGTTGGTGTATCCCTTAACTTCTCCAGTGCAGTGATCACTTCATCCAGCTGAGTGGATATTGCTTTCACTGCATCTGCTTTTGAACTCCACCTGGTATCACAATGTCCTTTTATATTAATATTTATGAAGGCTTTAAGAACACTCCATCGATGAGTAGAACAGGAAAAGAAGGTAAATAGACATTCTACTGTCCCAAAAAATGTCACTGCTTACAGTGGCGAAGCTAGTAGTTAATGAATGGGTAGGAAAAAATCTTACATTAAATTTTTTTTAAGGAATCACTAAAGGGATGGTGGTTCAAATCGGACGCTGAGGTAGAGTTTGCTGTTAGCGAATGGTTCTACAAACAGCTGCAAGAATTTTACTAGCAGGGAATCTACAGATTAGTGCTACAGTGGGGTTCATGCCTTAATGTTAATGGAGGCTTCTTTTAAAATCGTTGAATAAAAAATGCTTTACAGCTCTAAACGTGTTTCTATTGAACAATCCTTGGATTAGTCATACACAGTAATACAACTGATTGAACTTCCAATTTTTAAACTTGATTAGTTTCTATATAAATGTTTAATGATACAAATAATTCAAATAACAATCTTCATAGTCTGTAAGTTCAGCGGAATAACAGGCACACTTTTAATAACCGCGTAAAATAAACACACTTATAAACAACACAGCGCGCTTTAACTTAACTGTTTGGACCACAGAAGTGAGACATGCCTCAACGCTCTATATGTACAGCATGGGATAATCCCCCTGCCCCGCAATTCCCTATTGCGCCGGCACATTGCTTACGTACGATGTATACAAAAAACACTGAGGCAAGTTCACGTTGCCTCATTCGCTTTAAACGAGCTATGCTGAATCTTACCTGTCACCATCTAGCGGTCGCTCAGTAAAGCATGTTTTGGCTTAATAAATTCAACAGTCACAGTAACAACGTATAATCTTTATGTTACGTAGTTCATACGTATTGCAACGATACAGCCATATGCTGTATTGGGCATTGATTTAAATAAATATAAAATTTGTAGAATTATTATAAGTTAGGGGTAAATGGACAGGTCTGAGATTGTAAAAAGTGTTGCATTGTTATATTAGGGGAGAAATTAACCTGTTTTGACAGGCAAAGAACACCTGCTCGATTGTATGTGTGTTATGCGTGTATCTTGTGTGTGTTAGTGATGCATGTACAGAGAGGAATCTCAGCTACCCTCCCCAAGTAATTACTAAAATAATTCCTTTAATTATTTGTGTGAAAACTAATTAGTGTATAAGCAAACAAAAGGCACCAAAGTGTGTGTAAATTTTATAGTTATCCCCAGTGAGAAAATGACGTTAATAGGACACGCTACGCGAAGTCAGTGCGAAATAAATGTGCCAAAAATACGCCAATTACCATAACACGCTCAAATTAATACAGTGAGTGCTCATCTTGCTATCTGTAATCAAATTAGCTATGATTTGTGCTATCTTGATTCCGTGCAAAACATTGCCATTTGCTAAAAATAGCAAATACAGTAGAACTTGGCTAATTCGAAGCTGAAGGGACCAGTAAAAAATTTGAATTATCCAAAAATTCGAATTAGGAAAACTTTTAATAACGGTAGAAAAATCAAATCAAAAACCGAAATTCAGTAAAGCAATATGTTATTTTATTAAACAATTTCCTTAGACATATGTATTACAAACGTATAAACATGTTTCAGTACAAAATATAGCATTTACAGTTTTTTAAAAAAGCTAGAAACTTTTGATTGCATTTTGCAGTTAATACACTGAGTTGTAGTAAACTCTTCAAGTTTATTAAGTGCTTGGAAAATAGCGTCACTTACGTTCTGCTGTCCTTCAACAAACCGTCTCAAGTCTTGAATGTAATTTGATGCCTGTGAAGCCGTTGGAATCGGTATCTCTAGAAGTTCTAGCTGGTCCCCTTCTTCATCTGAAGATGTACCACCATTTCTTTTGTTCATAACATCAGCCACGATCTCTGCATCTGTCTGTTCACCGCACACCGCCAAGTCTTCATCCATGTTTACAAACTCTTCGTAACGAATGCCTGCGTCATGTCCAACATCTTCCCAGTTATCCGTAGTGGGTACGACTTCTCTAGCAGCTTTATTCTCCTCTTCACCTTCAATGTGGCAGAAACCACCTTTACGAAAACAATTAGCAATTGTTTTTTGCGTAACTTGGTTCCAAGCACTGTTGCACATGCGGGCAGCTTGAAGGATGTTAATCTTGATATTTTCGTGCTCATCTAAATAAGCACCTGACAGAATGTTTTGGACCACAAGCCGTCTGTAAAAATGCTTAAAATTTTTTATTACACCTTGGTCCATAGGTTGAACTACTGAAGTCATGTTTGGAGGGAAAAACACAACCTTTACATTTTCCATCACAGGAATAGTGTTGTGCGCTGTACAGTTGTCAATAAACAAGACGATTCTTCTGTTTTGATTCCTAAATTTCCTGTTGATTTTCAAAAGCCATCTTTCGGAAATTTCATCTGTCATCCAAGCTTTATTGTTTGATTCATATTCAACTGGTTTCGTTTTTACATTTTTGAAACAACGTGGGTTGGCTGACTTCCCTATCATTAGCAAAGGCAGTTTTTCCGAGCCATCCATGTTTGCTCCGATTAAAAGTGTTATGCGCTCCTTGCTGTGTTTGCCGCCACTACAACTTTCTCCTTTAAAAGCAAGTGTTTTGTCGGGGGTGCATTTGAAGAATAAGCCCGTCTCGTCTATGTTAAAAATGTCTTTAGCGTCTCTATCAGAAATCATTTGCAACAAATCGTCTTTCCATGAATTTGCAGCTTCAACGTCAACAGATCCACTTTCCCCACAAACAGTTTTGAAAGACATACCATTCCTTTCTTCAAAACCATCGAGCCAACCAGTGCTGGCCTAAAAATAATTTTTCCCTAAGCTAGATGCAAATTCCTCAGCTTTGGCTCTGACGAGGGGCCCACTGACTGGAATGTTTTTGTCCCTTGCTTGCTTAAACCACTTCACTACACATCCATCCACGTCAGGATTTTCTGGTCCTCGCGCTCTTTTCCTATCTTTGTCGCTGGCTTTACACACACTATTCAAAATCTTCTCTTTATTTTTTAGATACGTTGACAGCATATTTGGCGGTATCCCGAATTCCTTGGCAATTTCAGATTTCTTTTTTGTCCCTTTTCCACTTCCCGTATAATGGCAACTTTTTCGGCAAATGTCAATGATTTGTATTGGGTCCGTGTTGGTTTTGAAAGGGCCATGATGAACACAACACAATAAAACTGCACAATAAGTGTCACTAAAACACACCAGTCTGTATATACAGTACTGTATAAAGAAAGGAACGGTCTCTCACTACAGGACACAGCTCGCACAGTAGAAACTCAAAAAGACTTAACACTTCCACGAATGCAGGGAGACTGAACTGAAAGCAACAGTGAGGGTGGCTGACTGACGAGGCGTGGAACAAGGGACAATGGCGGACGGTACCGTTACACAAGCCAGTCATGTGTCATCGCCAGATACTGACGGCAATTCCACGAATTTGACACAAAAGACAAGTGTCTGTTCACAAAGAGCGATGCCTGCTTTTCTGTTTCCCGTCGTGTCTCTATTGTTACGTGGTCTAGCCCATACAGCAGGCGATTTTTTGTAGTTAGAGCAAAATTTTTATTTTATTAACCAAAAAAAGTTCGAATTACAGACGATGTTTTTGCATGGTTTTACATAGGATATTCAAGGGACCACGGTAAAAGTTCGAATTATCCACGAATTCGAATTATGCACGTTCGAATTAGCCAAGTTCTACTGTATATGAAAAGTTCGGGAGTGGGGGCAAGCATGTGATCTGCAGGTCTCGACAGGACAATTTTGGAACCAACAGGTGCGGAATCCCGGGAGGGTATAAATTAAGGGTTCGACTAAAAACCCTTCTCTTCATTTCAAGGCACAGTTGCAGTCGGACATGCTGTCCATCGGCAGAACAGTTTTATTTTATTATAAATCCTTGATGAACGAATAAAGACAATCAGTAATTATGTTGACAATATTTCGGTAAACGTAAAGTACCGGGACCGTTTAAGTCAGCAAGAGTATCTACGGAGAATCTACAAGAGCGACGAGGGATGCTGGACGTTAGGAGATGTTTTTTGACGCCTAACCGACGACTGAAATCCACCTTGGAGCAGATAACAATTCTCTGAGACGGACCACACACTGCTGGAGAACGACGTTGGACTCTGGACATACCCAGGACCACGCCAAGCCAGGAGTAACGGAAAACCAACTCTGGACAACACTGGACCTCGTCAATAAGTCGTAAGATCATCAAAACTCGAGGTGACATGCATAATGCATTTATAAATGATTTTTTTTTAAGAGCTCATAAAGACTATATAAAGAGATAATAAATTAAAACAAAGAAGTTTATAATTAGAAATAATGTAATAGAGTCTTAGATAAATGGTTTAGTCGTAAGAATGAGCGACCGCATATATAGAGAAATATAGAAAAAAAGAGTTTAAATTTGAGATAGTATATTTGTTTATCAAAGTAAACAATTGAAATGATTTGACATTTGCATTTTGTAGAAAAGAATAATTTAAATTTTGAATATAAAACAAATGCCAGTCTAAGACAAATTAATATAATTTTAAATTTATTTTTTTTAAACATTGGTATAGACTGAGCTAGCTGAGGTCAGATCTGAGTTAAATAATTCAATTAAAATTACATTAAATTTTATTTTGTTTTAGTAAATCAAATTGAATAAATGTCTAGATTAAGATTGTTAACATGTCTAGATGTAAGAGTGTTTTAAATGTGTGTAACACCGTATAGTTTAAGAGATAAACACTTAATAATGAGTGATATCTTGATCGAAGATTATTAACAATGTTTTATTATTTATAATGCTTAATAAAACAATAAATATGAATTTTTAAATACTCATAAATCTAATACTCTTATTATAGTTACACCTGGTAACGTTATACAACCTACATAAATTACAGTATATCGAATTTATGTTATGTATCATTATATAATTTTGTCACCCATGAACATTGTTACGACACCAAAAGCCACTCCAATACCAGAGAAGAACTATAAAGAATTAACTATATTAAATCAAGGAAAATAAAATGACTATGACGAGACAAATGACCATGACCCAACCCAAGTGATTGACTCAATAAAGAGAATAAAATGAGAAAGTGTAAACTAAACTAATGATAAAAAGCACAAATAAGTAATAAATATCTAGTAATGAGCATTAAATAAAATAATCCAAAAGGAAGTACACTAACCATAATAAGTAAGTGAAACCATTATTAATAGATAATGTATGTTGTTAATAGCCTTATTATGATAAGAAAACCAAAACATAAAATGTTGACAGACTAACTATAAATTTGTGTATAAAAAAGTAAAAACCCAAGAGCGAGAGATAGGTACGAAGTGACAGTGATAAACAGTGAGGAATTAAAGAGACAGATCAAGAAAGATCTGGAAACACGGCATTTAGAGAGAAATATTGGTCAGAAGAAGAACAAGAAATATTGCGGAGTAAAATTATGGGACCAGGTAATTTTGGGACCCAAGGGGGTAACGTGACTATGTACGTAATGCGACTATACAATGAGGCAAAATATTTAGAGCCACCGTTACCGTTTCGGTCATTCGTCCGTCACATAAGTAAGCATTTGCCGAGAGAAATACAAATTACATTAATGACCCGAGAGATTATAAAAATTACGGAACTAGAGAAAATATTGGATATATTTCAGAATATAAGAGAACGGGATATGAGTAGGCGGATAAACACACCAGCGTCACATATAAATGGGAATTATAATCAACCCCAGGGAATACCCAACTTTCACCGAGGGGCACGTGGGGGAAATAATGACAATAGAGGCGAGGGTTGGCGATGTGCCGATTGTAATGTTGAAAACTATGCTATAAGAACAACCTGTTTTAGATGTCACAAATCGAGAGAATGTCAACGCAGTGAGAGAACGTACCAGCAACAGAATCAACTGCAGAGAGGAGCCGAGAACACCAGAGGAGCACCGAGGGGAAATGGAAGCGGAAACAGAGGCAGAGGAGGGTATAACCAGGCAGTAGCAGGTCCATCCACGGGAAACTAGAAGAGACAATGGGGAACTGGGCCCATCCATTGTCGGAGGAGAACCTGGGGGTCCAAGAGGAATGTAACTACAGCAGAAATATAATTATTAAGGACATGGCGGAGGAGTTACTGGAGAAGGATGCTGCAGAAATGACAGAAACCAAAACTGGACTGACGGCGGTATTTGTAACCATTGAAGGTAAGGATTATAAAACATTAATTGACACAGGGAGTGAGATCTCAGTAGTTTCAGAGAATGTATTGGGTGAATTACAAAGGGTAAATAAAAATATTCCATCATTGCCAGTTGCGGGAGTAACAGTAGCAGGGGTAACTGGAGTACGAAGTAAATGAGTTACTAAACAAGTACAATTAAATATATACATTAATGAAATAGAATTTGAGAATACTTTTCTAGTAGTTAAGGATTTGAATTTAGACATAATTCTGGGAAACGATTTTTTGGAGAGAAATAAAGCAGTAATTGATTTTAATCAGAGAATAGTAGAATTTAAGAAGGGGCGTGAACCAGTCAGGGTAAATTTTAAGCGGGTATTAGATGGAGTTAGAGTTATGGGTGTAAAGATGATACAAAACCGAGTAGGCGAGGGAATTATAGAAACACGAGTGAATGTATGTCAAGAGAGTGAGAGCATGGAGAATGATGAGAGAGTATGGGAAAATAGGGGAGATAAATTTTTTAATGAGGGTGGAGTTGTAGGGAGTCCCCAACGACAGGAGTTGTGGGCAGTTATTGAACATTTTACAGATGTGTTTGCTGAGTTGGCTGGAAAAGCCAGGGACTATGTATGCGAATTGAAGATTCGAGAACACTCACCCTACATGCAGAGAAGTTATCCAGTGCCGTTTTCGAAAAGGAGAGCCGTTCAAGAAGAGTTGGACCGTATGATGGAAGGGGACATCATTGAAAGATCTATATCGCCTTACTCTAATCCGTTGGTAGTGGTCATCAAAAAGGATGGAAAGGTAAGATTGTGTTTAGACGCCAGAAAAATTAATCAGATTATAATACCTGACCGGGAGTCACCGGAAGCCATGAATGAAATTTTTCAAAAGTTTAGTGGAGTCAGATATATGACGTCCTTAGATTTGACCGCAGGCTACTGGCAAGTTCCATTAGCGCCAGAGAGCCGGAAATTTACTGCGTTTATTTTCAATGGTAAGAACTATCAATTTAAGCGTCTGCCATTCGGACTAAACACTAGCGTAGCCAGTTTTATAAAATGTTTAGATAGGATTTTACAACCCAAGGATTTAGATTTTTTAACTGTGTATGTTGATGACATATTGATAGCATCAAGAACATTCTCAGAACACTTAGAACACATAGAATATGTATTAAATAAGTTGCAACAAGGGGGATTAACTGTTAATTGGGAGAAGTCAAAATTTCTACAAACTAAGATACACTTTTTAGGTTTTATTATCACTCCCGAGGGTATTTTAGCAAACCCAGACAAAGTAGAAGCCATCATACATTTTCCAGAACCAAAAAATATATAACAGTTGCAGAGCTTTTTAGAATTATGCAATTTTTATCGAAAATTTCAGAGAAATTATGCGCATATTACCTCTAAACTAAGTGCGGTTTTACAAAAGAATAAACAATGGAAATGGGGCGAGGAGGAAGGAATTGTTTTCAATGAAATTAAAGAGAAATTTATAAATATGATAATGATGAATCACCCCGATTTTCAGAAAAAGTTTTATTTACAGACAGATGCCAGCAACATAGCCCTCGGCGCAGAACTTTACCAGGAGGGTGAGGATCAGGAGCACCGGACCATCGCTTTTGCCAGCAGGACTTTATTGGCAGCAGAAAGGAATTACACCACGACAGAGAAAGAATTGCTGAGCATCGTCTTCGCAGTGAAGAAATTCCGCACTTACCTGCTAGGAAACCAAACAGTCATCAGGACCGATCATAAGGCCTTATCATTTCTGAACACATGTAAGCTGACACATAGCAGATTAACCAGGTGGGTGCTAGCATTACAAGAATATCATTTTTCATGGGAATATATTAAGGGAACAGATAACAAAGTACCTGACACTCTGTCCAGGGTAGATACAATAGATAATAAGACAGGGAGAGATCTGAAAGAAATAGAAATTTTTCGATTAACAAGCATAGATAGAATTTTTGGGGAGGAATTAAGGGAAATTAAAAACATACAAAGATCAGAAAATAAATTGGGTAAGATAATAGCTAGCTTAGAAGCAGATATAAATGGTTCAGAGTATAATACACATTTCCAGATATATAAGGGAATTCTGTTTAAGAAAGTAGAAGGGGGTGATCGGGATTGGAGGCTAATGATACCCGATGAATTAGTAGATAGAATTATATGGGATTGCCACGTAAGATATGGTCATTTTGGTGCGAAAAAATGTACAAATGTATTACAAGAATCTTGTTTTTTTAAAAATATGGAGAAGAGAGTTAGGAGAGAATTAAGAGTTTGCGATTTGTGTCAAAAATCAAAAGTAGTAAATTATAGGGTTGAAGGGGAAATGAATTATATTAAAGTAGAAAGACCTTTCGATTTGGTTGCAGTAGATTTGTATGGACCATTGCCTAAAGGTAGAGGAGGAGTGGTGTATATTTTTGTTGTTTTAGACACTTTTACCAAGTTTGTTAGGTTGTACAGCGTAAAGAGAGCTACTAGCAAGGTGCTCAGCGAAAAGATCACCAAGGACTACATGATCAACGTAGGGAAGCCGAAGGTAATTTTATCTGATCATGGACCGCAGTTCATCAGCGGCAAGTGGAGACAGACTCTTGGCTGGGAAGGCATCATCCCCAAGCATACGGCAGTTTACCATCCACAGTCGAACCAGGCAGAGCGGGTGATGCGAGAAATCAGCAGGATATTCTGGGTGTATTGTCACTTCAAACACTCAGAGTTGCCTTTATATGTAAAGAAGGTGGAGGATTGGTTAAACAGCACAACCCACGATTCTACAGGGTTTACACCATACGAATTAATAAAAGGAGCCAGACCACCCAGAATATTAGAACAACTTTTTGAATATCCACTGGAAGAAAGAATTCTCGACAGGGATGTAAAAATACAACTTGCAAACGAGAGTCTACTCACCAAGGGAGAGAGGAGAAAGCGTAGGCATGATGAAAAGGGTAAGTGGGTCAAATACGAGGTAGGCCAATTGGTGTTGGTAAGGAGGCAGCGCACAGGATAAAGAAATAAAGAAGTTTTTCCTCTTATATGAAGGACCTTATGAGATTGTAGAAATAAAAATGAATAATGCATATGTACTAGGGCGATAGTGGGCACGCAAAATGCTACGAATTTGAAATTATATTGGTCAAGGTAAAATTTTCTTTTGAATTTTAACATGTTATTTATGTTTTCAGAAGGGACTCTTCCCCCATTTTCGGGCTGTCATGACCTTACCAGTCCTGGCCGTGGGTTTCGGCAATTGGAGGCGGACCATGGTTGGGGGAGCTTCCTTCGGGTGGTGAAACAACGATGGTCCGGCTCCACCAAAATTGGTAAAGATTAGAAATTTCACCACATGTGGAACGGGGAGGGGGACCCATAAAGGTACGTGATACGAATTATTATTTTTTTAACACTCAAGGTGCAGCGGTCAGGTGTACCATATCACGTACCAGCACTGCTTTTGAGTGATTGTAAATAGTTATGGAGGCTATATATATTAAAGGCAGTGCATTCACAGTAAAATTTTTGGTATCATTGGAAAATTAAGTTTAGCCAATGATAATAGTTTCAGAGTAATTCTGAAAATGAGTTTTGCTGGGAGAGAGGCTGGGGGAAGAAATAGACGGCGGGTTTGGATAAATGGTGGAATAGGGGGAGTAGATTTGGAGTAGAAGAAGGACGTGAATTCACGTAGTGGATCTATTTTATCCCCAAGCCTCCCTCATAGCAAAACCCCATTTTTGGGCGGCTACGAACTTACCATTTTTGATTAGGGATAAGAATTAGCCTCCAATGTAAATAGTTATCAACATATAATTTGGAATGTTTATAATTTTAAAATTATGTCAGTAGTTGTAGTCTATTTTAGTAAGTAAGTGACCATATATAATCACAAAATTCGTAGTACAAGCTAAGAAAAGCGAAAGGTTTGTTGTGTAAAAGTTAAAAATATAGATGTGTCTGAAAAATGTAAACATGAAAATTAATCAATTAATTAATATACCCAAACATATAAGAGTTGACCTTCCGTGAATTGCAGTAGCAGTGTCAGCGTTGGCCTTATATGTCTTTTGGTAGTTTCCCCACATTTCGGGCGGTCACGGTTTCACCAGGCCCTGGCCGTGGAATTATGTAAGTAGTTACAAAATTGGTGAACTTTGAATTTGAACCAGGGGGGTAACAGGGGAAACTACATAACTATGGAACAGCAGCTATCGTCGAAGGTGTCGATAGTGCCGTCTTTAAGGGTGTGTGAATCATTTTGATGTCTTCGGACATCAGTAATACCGAATTTTTATGTAACCCTGAACCAAGAACGGTATAGTCAGCGATTATACCTTATATATGTAACTTCAGTTCTTGGGGATGCAAATGGACGCAACAGTCCACCATCAGAAAACAATAGTGTGTGTGGTAAAGGAGCTGGCAGTTACAAGCCAGGGGCACAGATACAGCATCTGTGCACAAGGTAAATACCTAGACCGACCAGCAGGTGGTTTACTTAATTGTAACTGGGTAAAGGGGGGACTTTAAGTAACGATGTAGTGGGAGTGTAGCTGTAAATGCAATGAGAGGGTGACGACCTCTGTAAACAGTGGGCGGTCAGCTTATAACACGACTCTACAGAGAGAGTTGGGGGTTGACAATCCATAGAGCTGTTCAGTAACTGTTGCTATGACTATGTCTTAATGAGTAGCGATTTATGTCCCTATGAGAGCAAAATGATTTTAAGTACCAGATATAATTTGTAATGAATTCAAGTAACATTGTAGGATAACTATATAATTTGGTGTATGTGTATTAATTGTATGTAGTATGTTAGATATAAGGATTGTAAAAATATGTATTTCATATAATTGTAGAATGTATCAGTAGTAAGGTCATTTACCTTGCCAAGAAAATCAGCTGATTGCTGGAGTTATAAATGTGGTATGTCACTTGCAAATAAATTACAAAATTTTCAATGCCATTAACTGTTTGAATATAATCAATGATTGAATAATAGATTTTCAATGTGTTAAAAGATTTTGATTTAAATGAGGAAATGTATTTGAGATAGTTTTGTGTTTTGAAGAGTTAAAAGGTAGAATATGGTAAATGTTTTATTTTGGTGATTATTATTTTGTTCAGACATTTAAATCAGTCCAGGTTAAGCTTAAAGGGGTACTAGAGAGAATAATATTGTTATGAATAAAAGTAATGTAGAATTTGAGTATTGATAGTGACACAGTAGCTATGGGGAAAATATGTAGAGCAATGAGTGATATATATCGAGGTAATAAATAAATGGAGATATTTTGTAAACGAAAGTGATGTAATGGGAGAGTAATTAGTTGATAGGGGAATTTTGTAAGGGGGGTGGTGTGATAAGGAGTCCTCAACGAAAAGTGTTGTGGTGGGAAGGGACCGATTAGCGCCGGAAAGGGTTACCTAGGGGGAGTCCAGGAACCAACATAAGGGAGTGAGCACTGGGAAGGAAACACACATCCTGAGTACAAAGGGGTAGCAAGTATTTTTTTATATAAGGGTAGAATGATGTGATATGAGTTGAGTAGTAAGTTGGGGTTAGAGAATGGTTGGTAGATATTTTGATAGAGGGGTGTCATGTTAGTTAAAGCTGTTAATGAGTATTAGAGTCAAAAGGGGTAAGAGTATGTACATGCCACGTTATAAATCGAGATGTTGTTATGAATAATCAAGTCACCCAAACTAATTGAGATTGCGAATATCAAAGAAAGAAAGTCATAATCGAAATATAAAATTAATTGAAACAAGTGACAGATTTTAATAGAAGTTGAGAATAATGTAAAGCTATAAACTGTGTAATATTGGTCAATTTAAATGTAAATTTTATTGTTGATTGTAATAATAATCATGCTAATTTTAAATGTTTTATTTTATTATGTTGCACTATGTTTGAAGATAAAAATTTTAAAGATGTCTTATGTATTTTATGATGTAGTTTTGTATTACACAGGTATGTCAAGGTCGTTGACTTGACCCAGCAAGATCAGCTGATGGTTGATGTTATAGACAAGACCAGTTTCTGGCAATTGATTGATGCAATTTGGTCGCTTAATTGAATTAAATGATTCTGATTTTTTCCGAAATTGGTAAAAATAATATTTTGATAAATTAAAATTTTTTTTTGATTTTTATGCCTGCCATATAGGTGATGTTTGAATTTCAAGTGTATTATTGTTTATGTGTATTACTAGTGTTTTATTGAATTATATTGTTTAGAATATATGTGTAAACAAATGTTAGAGTAAGTGAATTCATGTTTAATAAGGTATTCAACTTGTTTTCTTTAGGATTGTTATTAATATTGAAGAGAATTAATAGATTTGATAGAGTCGTGTAAAAGATTTTATTTTTTGATTTTGAAGAAAGAAATGGTAACAGAACAGATTGATTTGGAACTTAGATGAAATTTTAACCAAATTTAATGATTGGAATTTAATTTGTTTGCTATATCATAATTTGAAGAATGATTTTAAAATGTTTAAGGAGTTTGTTTAGGACGCATTAATAAGTATATGTACGTGCCCAGTATTGCTGAAGGCGACCCAGTATGCATGACAAGGGGGAGCATATCGGTTGAGGATCTGGCATGGTATAAGACCAGGGATTTGGAGTTTGGGGTGGCATGTTAGAAGGTTAGGTGCGCTGTGGTGCATGTCTGTTTGATTTTATGGTGTTGGGATCTCATATAGAGAAGTCCAGTAATATTGTTCAGGTGCAGCCATAGTCGCCAAGCCAGGGGGGTAGTTTACCCATGATGTGTTAAGAATTAATGGGGGGTTGTTGGCACCAGATCCTCTCCGATCCTCTTAGGGGTTTAGCAATGAGATTTCTTCTGTTTCGGCAGTCGATCTCTCATTGGGGGGGTATGTAACGGGGCTAAAAGGGAGGGGTTTTTATTTTATTAAAAAATTGTAAATTCGTTTTCATCTGTGTGATCAGTCCCATGGTAATATAAATTGTAGTTCAAACAAAGGAACTGTGAGGTGAAGTCGTTGTAATGGAATGTGGCGTGTTGTCAACAATGGTTTAATTCGCAGAACCTCAGTACTGTGTAACGCGCACAAACACCTGCGAAGCGCATAACCGACGCTTAGAGAAGTCGAGCAAAATGGCTTTTTGCGAATTTTGTTCAACATGTGCTTGGTACAAGACGGATGCAAGATTAAGGACACACCTTTTCAGTGACGTAAACCAGTGGACATCAGATTTTGTCAACGCCCGACACACGGGAATAACACAGGTTACTTGAACAGTGACGAAGACTTTAACGCCTAAGGCATTGTAATTTCCGTCATGCCTAACTGCTGGTGGGAGAAATTGTTGGTTGTGTTCCCCCCAGTTGACTAACGACATAGGCCACGCGTGGTCCAACTCAATTGTCTACCCGGGCAATATAATGTCGGCCGACCGTAACAGCATGCATAAATAACTAAAATATAACTCAAAAGTAAAGTGATATAACAAGTGATTAAATGTAACTTTCAAAAATCAATGAAACAATAACATTTTTTCCGGAAAAGAAATCGTGTGGGTGACGCGCCATGAGATTGCAGGAGACGCCATGGTAACTGTAATTGTATCTAACCCAAAATTGTTGTGATCATGTATAGAAGGGGGTTTTGAAGTAATTATATATAAAGAGGGGTTTCGTATGAATGAGTGGATGGGCAATCTGGGTCGCTTTTAATAGATTTATAAATATATTACAATAAGAAAATGTTTAAGTAAATGTGTATGTGGTATCTGTCTTTAAAAGGGAGAAAAACAGCTGTAATATGTGAATTGAGGTAGAAGGAGGAGTAAGTGTGTGTTTAAAAGAAAATAACAAATGCAATTAAACTCCCGGATGTGGACAGATTGGTAACGAGCGTATCCAGAGAGCGATTAAGAAACTGAAAAGAGTCTACGAAACATAAGGGACCCAGGGAGAACGACACGTAACGCTCGCTGGATGTTGCAATGCAGGATACGTGTTGATCCTTATATTTTCCCAAACCCTGCATTAAATGGTGACAGTCGTAGCCACGAAGGTTGTGAAAGAAGACGGGGGTATGACGAGGCATCTTATAGCTCAGATTGCAGCTATTGTGGGCTGCTCCCAAGAATTTCCCCATAACATGACAATGATTGCGTACCTTGTCATCGTCTGTCAAAGGGCGCTCACACAAATGACAGACGGTGGCATTAGTGAACGCAACATTGTCATCATCGGACGTAATTAATTTTACGATATGTCGTATAACCTTCATCATATCCTTGACGTCTTTCATCAACCACGAGAAGAAAGTGTCTACAACGTTTTCACCATGATAGACTTTAACCTCTCTCCAGAGACTATGAGTGTGATCAACGATAGCATAGGAGAAACATGACGGAATATGCATCGCTTCGTATGATGTGAACGATACAGGAGGAGAAGGTATTTTCTGGTGGACACCACTGCTATCAACTGAGTAGAAGTCACCTAAATCTTTCACTGTCGTCGGGATGTCGTTACCTGGTGAACACGATTGAAGGGGGGTGATGAGGGACTCGAAGTCGGCATAGATAGTAAAGGGTACTTTCAGACAGTGCGTATAATTTTTAAATGACATAAACTTCTCCTCCTCTATGGGAATTTTGGTTTTCTGTTCACCATAAGGTGTACAGTAGGGGAGATGCTCGGACAGACCATGTTCTGTAGAGAAACGATGCAGGCAGTAGTCGCAGTAAAATGATTTACGATTGTATTTTGTTAGGGAAAATAACAATTTGTTAATGCTACTGACAAGACAGTAGTGTTTTCAGCTGTTTGTATCGGACAGAAGCAAAAGATTAACATGATGTGACCTGTCCTTATTTGGGGTAATTCTTAATGGGTAAACCTCATTTTTTGATTCGTTTATGATATTGTCTTCTATATCATAGCCGAAAACGTTTATAGAAATGTTGGGATTCTGTGTTTCAAATTTAGAAATGGAGTTTACAGAAACAGGTTACTTGATGCCGGACATATTTATTGTGTTTATGAAGGAGGTGTATTTTGAAACACGTTCTTTATTCCTTTCTTGAGGGTGTATGTGGGCTAGAACAGACCATAGAAAACACATTTCATCTTGGGGGTTCTGATATTGACTACTGCCTTGGTGAGTGAGAGTTTTCGCGGGGTAGGAATGTAGGAGGATGCTGCTAGTGGCCGGTACCGTCCAACAACCAGTTCCAGCTTCAGTACAGCGTCCACCAACCATCCGCTCCCGTCACGGGTAAAATTGGATATGCTATTCATGATTTTATTGTATGATTCGTCTAGTAGACAGTTCAACTCGTCGTTGTCGTCCGTGAGCAACGTACGACAACGTCTGTGGAAGACGGCATCTTTCGTTACTTCTTTTTCTTCGCCGCTGTCACCATCTAACACGGTTTTAGTGAAACGTATCCTGCACGCAATATGCCACTTGATATTGCGTAAACGTGTTTGTTCTACCAGAATATCCTCACACAATAAAGGTCGCACCCCGGTCATTATGGATAATATGTCCTGGTCTCCTGTGTCAGTGTACACGGGTAGGTAGTTGAATGTTGTGACAGATCCTCTGACACTACTGTTTCTCACGATATAAAATCGTGTCATAACTGAAACAATAGAAACATGTGTATTACCTAATAGGAATGATGAATAACACACACACAATTCATGTTTGTGGTAAATAAATAGATAGTGCTCGTTAGTAATATGTCAGTTTATTGCAAACCGTGAAGATGGCAGCTACTCCTGATTTTTAGCATTGAAAGTGAAAGAAGAAAATCGTTCAAGTATTGGGAAGTGACGTTTGTCAGCCCCAACGAGTTAGCGTTTGCTGGGTTTTACCGCTATCCACTAAATTATGATGTTTGCGGGCATAGTATGTCATTAATAGACGATAGAGTTAAATGCTTTTGTTGCGGAATTGAATTAGTTCATTGGAGAGAAGGTGACAAACCTATGGTGGAACATGAAAAATTTTCTCCGTCATGCCAATTTCTAAACGATGTCAAGAGACAGTTCATTGGAGAGAAGGTGACAAACCTATGGTGGAACATAAAAAAGCAAACCATGAAGATGACAGCTACTCCTATTTTAGCATTGAAAGTGAAAGAAGAAAATCGTTCAAGTATTGGGAAGTGACGTTTGTCAGCCCCGACGAGTTAGCGTTTGCTGGGTTTTACCACTATCTGCTAAATTATGATGTTTGCGGGCATAGTATGTCATTCATAGACAATAGAGTTAAATGCTTTTGTTGCGGAATCGAATTAGGTCATTGGAGAGAAGGTGACAAACCTATGGTGGAACATGAAAAATGTTCACCGTCATGTCAATTTCTAAACGATGTCAAGAGACAATTCATTGGAGAGAAGGTGACAAACCTATGCCGGAACATAAAAAATTTTCTTCGCCATGTCAATTTCTAAACGATGTCAAGAGACTATCTTGTGCATGTTAGACTACATAATTATGGGGAGACAAAAATAATTTCTTAACTGTACCAATTGGTATTTAAATTTACCTTGTTCAGGCTGTTCCTGTTCCTGCCAGTGTTGTTCCGGATTCTGCTGAAGGCCGGACATGATGATATTCAGACGAGAGAGAGAGAGAGAGAGAGAGAGAGAGAGAGAGAGAGAGAGAGAGAGAGAGAGAGAGAGAGTGAATACTGAAAAACAAAGGAACTGTTATACATATATATAGTATTTTTAACATTGGTATTATGTTAGTGTATCTTAAACCATGAACAACGCATGCAAGACTATAGCTCTAGAGCTACACAGAGCAGCGAGAAGGAATTTCGTTAGACATGCGGTTGAATTGAAGGGTCTACACGACTTGTACCAGGCGGATCTTGTGGAGATGATACCATACGCTCGAGTGAATAAAGAGTACAAGTACATGATGACAGTGATCAATGCGTTTAGCAAGTACGAGTACGCTGTACCATTGAAAACAAAGACAGGAAAAAAAGTAACTCGCGCACTGGAGCCTATACTAACTGCTAACCGAATGAAATATTTACAGACGGACAACGGGAAGGAGTATTACAACAGCACAGTACAAGCATTGCTAAAAAAGTATAATGTGAAACATTACTCAACCTATAGTGAGAAAAAAGCGTCCATAGTGGAACGTTTTAATCGCACACTGAAGACACACATGTATCGAGCTTTCAGCGAACAAGGACATTACCGCTGGTTGGATCTACTACCTATATTGCTGAAATCGTACAACAATACCGTACACAGAACCATTGGTATGAAACCTAGTCAAGTGAATAACGACAAAAAACATATAGTGTTGGAACAAATAAGGAAGAACACAGTGCCTAAAATCAGTCCAGTGAAACTGCCTAAATTTAAAGTCGGTGACCGTGTTCGTATAAGTAAGCACAAAATGACGTTCGCCAAAGGTTATACACCAAATTGGACTAACGAAATATTCACTGTGGATAAAGTACAATCCACTACCATCCCCGTCACTTATCTGCTAAAAGATCACCTGAACAAAGTGTTGAAAGGTGGTTTTTATGAGCATGAGATTAGTAAGTCCAAAGTCGGCGATGTATACCTAGTGGAAAAGGTGTTACAGCGCAAAGGTGACAGAATGCGTGTTCATTGGCTCGGTTTCAATGGTAAACACGATGCATGGATACATAAGAAAGATCTAATATAAAAAGGTCACAGCATGTGCTGAAAACAGTATGCTTTCGGTATTCACAAAGATGAAGATTGTACAGCAAGCAAACAAATTGCCAATAAGGATATGGACTTTTTGGCTGGTGACGAAGGTAGCGCTGAACGTAAACATGGTCCGCTATTACCGAACAGTATTCACTGTATCGTTACGGGCCCAAGTTCTTGTGGGAAATCCAATGTGCTATTCAACCTACTGTTTGATGCCAATGGTCTACGTTTCCGCAATGTATACGTGTTTTCAAAATCATTATTTCAGCCAAAATACAGAATGCTAGAAACAGTGATGAAGTCACTCGCTGATGAAGGTTTAGGTTATCACGCATACAGCGAGAACGAAGAAGTCCCACTACCAAGTGAAATCACTGGTCTCGACTCTGTTATCGTATTCGATGACATATCGTGTGAAAGACAAAACAATATTCGAAAGTATTTTGCTATGGGGAGACATAGCGGTGTGGACACATTCTATCTATGTCAGACATATAGCCAGATACCGAAACAATTAGTGCGTGACAACGCTAACTTGTTGATATTGTTCAAACAAGACGATCTAAATTTACGTCATGCATACAACGATCACGTCAACATGGATATGAAATATGATGCTTTCAAAGACATCTGCGCGGAAGCGTGGAAGGATCGTTATGGATTTCTAGTCATAGACAAAGACTCGTCAATAAATGAAGGTAGATATAGAATCGGCTTTGATCGATTCATAATTGTTTCCGGCGAAGTATAAAAGTGATTGCACTGTAGTAATGTAATCAGTCCTCTTGCTAACATGCGACGGCGATGAATAAGGAGGAACGACTTACGTATGATATAGATACGATAAGCGAAGGAAAAAATATCATGCATTACAACACGGCATCAGAGAAAGTGACGAGAAGTTCAGAAAAAATTACAAGCCGATTCTGGAACCGTTAGAAGCTATTTCATGAAAGTTAAGTGGTGATATGATGGAGGAGGAGGAGGAGGAGGAGGAGGAGGAGGAGGAGGAGGAGAAGCAGCAGATAAAACAAGAAGAGCCTACACAACACGTAATAACTGAAACCGAAAGTGGCGCGCAGAGTCATAACGCTTCTCATTTCAGTGACGATAGCGCATGGAACCCTAATGCTTCACATTTCAGTGACGATTCATTAGCAAACAAATATATGCGTTTGTGTGAATCGACTGACTGTAAACGGATTATAGATCGTATGTATGGTGTTCGATACGAGGCCAGTAAATGGATAGGTTATTCAAATGTGAAAATCGATGATAACGATAACTTTCATGTCAAAGGAAAAATTTACGAGGGCACGCCCGGTCTGTACGAACTTTTGTTTATGAAACTACCGAAAAAATATAATAAGGACGATATGAGCAAATACAAGTCCATACTACTAGCAACCAACGGACACAAACAAAAGTATAAACACAATACGCAAATAAACAGTAACAGTGGTGTCAAGTACCGACTAGTAATATCTAAATTGTTTGCATCGAGTGCGCGAAAACGTACAGGGAGTGGCTATATGGAGATGAAGCCGAACACTGCAATCGATTACGTACATTGGGATGATCCTAACGAGTTGGTCAATCGATTGAGAATGTTAATGGCTTCTCAAAGTAGTGGACATATGAATGAAATCGTTTCGATATTGGAAGAATTACGTGAAGCCGGCATTATCATATAAAAGCAGACGCACCGTTCTATGACCACCAGTTCTTCATAAATATGAGTGTAGACAAGTTCGGTAGACACGACAGCACTGTAAGAGTGCGAAAAGAAACTCATCGAAGTCTGCGTGAGGATATCGGTTTAGGAGTGACTAACGACGGTCACTTTGATGTGAAAAACAAAAAGATATGCAACTTGGGTGATCCCGAAGAGCTGCACGATGTTGTTTCTTTACAGTACGTAAACGATGCATGCTTACAGTACAAGAACGACGCTACCGTAGACGTAAAAGATCATCGAATAATAATGCTAAACGATCCGCTTAAATCAAGAGATGCGGCCACAAAACGATACGTAGACGCAAAGAGTTTGAGAAAAGATCGTGCAGGTAACGTAATCGTTGATGACTGTCAGCTAATGCACGTGCAAGCACAAATCGCCAGCAAAGACGCCGTGAATTTAGAATTTTTATACGATAACACAATCAGTTTGCAAAGCAATGCTTTCTACACTGGCGAAAGAAAAATTACGAATATAGCGGACGGAGTAGCTGACACAGACGCAGTCACTGTGCGACAAATGCACGAATTAAAACTACATATAAAGACTGAATTGTACAAGGTCACTCAGGTATTTCACGCACATATAATCACTCTCATAAAGTTCGTCTACAAATATCAAGATAGCGCGACACAGCGTTCAGTCCTGTCTAAATATATTGAAGAGGTGGTACGTTTAATAGACATTCTTGATACGGAAACGGAAATCAAGGATTGGAGATCTCTTTACAAGAATGCACGTACTTCATAACAAACCTAAGAAAAGAATGGGGCGTGGTGTAATTGGAAAAATACTTAAAAACACTGTGCCCGCTATCGTTTCGTCAGTACCTACGTTGATTAATCGAGCGGTGGACACTTTACCAGTAGAGTTACACCTACCTGGCTACCGATTCTGTGGACCCGGAACAAAACTCAAAGAGAGATTGGCACGTGGCGAGCGCGGAATCAACGAGCTGGACGAAGCCTGTCGCGAACACGATATTCCCTACGCAAGGTACAAAGACAACAGTCGAAGACGTATAGCTGATCGCGTTCTTGCCGACAAAGCGTGGGAACGAGTGAAAGGTTGGAATTCAGGTGTTAGTGAAAGAGCATATGCCGCAGCCGTAGCAGCCGCTATAAAAGCAAAATCAGCGCTAGGTGGAGGGAGCTCATGTAGTGGTTGCAGAAAAAAGAAGGGTTCAGGAATTAAACGTCAATCCGTGGGCAAACGCAAAACGGCCTCTAGACATAAACATAACAACACCAAACACAAAATGACCTCCAGACATAAACGTAACAATAAAATAGCATCGGGTCTATACCTGCGTCCTTACAGACAAAAAAACTAATTTGCATACCAGTGCGTGCATTGTCCGACAGCGATTTGTATGTGTACGCAAAACTTTTGAAAATACCTTATTTCAGAGGAGTTTTTATGCGTAACACTTTACCACACAGACCGCCTTGGAAGAACGAGAGCGCGGTTGTTAATCTGAACAGTGCAGAAGGACCTGGTACGCACTAGGTTTGCTACAAGAAGCGAAACAACCGAGTTTACTACTATGACGCGTACGGTAATATGCGGCCACCTCTTGAGCTGACACAGTATTTTGGAACCGACACTGACATTTACTACAATTACGAGCGTGAACAGCCGCCACACACAGTCATCTGTGGGCATTTATGTTTGGACTTCTTGATGCGTGAGTGATCAGTAAGCGACAAGATGTCTTCGTTGTCGGTCACCTTAACAGGCACGAATGCTGCGCTCTTGTATGTGACTTTTTCCCGCCTCTCGAACTAACAAACGGCGAATGGTATGTAGGTCTATTGGCCTTTACTACATGCAACAGTATACCAAACGTGGTTGAGGGGAAAAACAATGTGTTTCCAGTACTATGGGACGGGACAACGTGGGACTTGATAACTTTACCCACGGGTGCTTATGAAATCGGCAACATAGAAGCCTTCCTCAAAAAGCAGATAGGAGACTCAAAGATTAGTCTACGTCCTAACAACAATACATTGAAATGTCAACTGACTTGTGCACTGGATATTGACTTTCAACAAACAGCGTGTGGTATCGGTTATATGTTGGGTTTCAAGGAAAAGCGACTGCTTGAAGTGAATAAAAATCACACGTCTGACGCCCACCACAGTTAACATTATAAAAGTGAACAGCATACTGATAAGGTGTAATATAGCGCAAGGATCATACAAGAACGGTAAAAACGAGCACACGCTGCACTCATTCTATCCGTCAGTCGAACCAGGATTCAAAATAATTGAATCACCTGCAAACGTCATATACCTACCTGTGAATGTAAGTCGTTTGGACAACATAACATTATCTTTACACGACCAGGACGGTGACGCAATAGATTTTCGTGGAGAAGTCATCACTGTGCGTTTACATCTAAAACGACTATAGACATGGGCTTGTACTTTCTTTCTCCGCCGCTGCTACCACCATCGTCAGAAATAAAAGAAGAAGAAAGATCAGTTAGGAAACGCATCAGTACTCGTTCGAAACTGAAACGATTAACATCGGTTAACCGTCGTTTCCTGATTTCACTGGGTTTTACAGTAAACAAGTAACATGGCGAGTGGAATATTATCTGTGGAGCAGCAACCGTTCTTTGAAGACAGTATCACGCACTTTTCATTTCACTCACACGCGCTGTACGCGACAACAAGATATGGAAACAATGATGAAATACGCTTGCCAATACAACAACAGGACGTCTTTACACTGCCGTCAGAAAGTTTCCTCTACATCGAAGGCAAGTTGGTTAAAAACCGTAACGTGGCTGCAGATACTGCGCTGAATGTGGAACTGGTGAACAATGCTATAGCATTTCTCTTTGAAGAGATTCGTTACGAGTTGGCCAGAGTGGTAGTGGACCATACCAGAAACGTCGGCGTTACGTCAACTATTAAAACTTTTCTATCACTCAACAACAACGCACATGATGCAATGGTAAACGCAGGTTGGGTGGCACCGACCGCGAACGTGATAAAAGTGAACGATGACGGTGAATTCAACTTCTGTATTCCACTGAAAATGCTAATGGGATTCGCAGAAGACTATACACGCATCATGCTGAATGTGAAACAAGAACTTATACTCCTAAGCACATCTACCGACATAAACGCTATGGTATTAGCAAGTGGACAAATGGCTGCTAATTGTGTTCTTGAACTGGATAAAGTTTACTGGAAAATGCCTTAAGTACATGTAGCTAATGCGTACAGATTACCACTGTTACGACTCATAGAGAAAGACCACCTGATAACTATGCCTTTTAGGGCTTGGGAGTTGCACGAGTACCCTGCCTTGCCACAGACTAAAAGGCATAATTGGATTGTCAAGACCTCGAGTCAGCTAGAAAAACCACGCTTTGTTGTGTTAGTGTTTCAGACAGCAAGAAAGAATGTACCGACAGCACACGCCAATGAATTCGATCACTGTAACGTGACCAATGCGAGACTGTTTCTAAACGACAAGTATTATCCTTACGATAATTTAAACTTGGATATTGGAAAAGACCGTTTTGCATTATTGTACAATAAGTACACCAGTTTTCAAAGTTCGTATTACCACCGACTAGACACCAGCCCACTACTGTCACCAGAATTATTCAAATCAAAAGCCCCGCTGTTTGTATTCGATTGTAGCAGACAAGACGATTCGCTTTGTCTTCAGCGGTTGATGTACGTTTAGAATTTGAAGCGTCAATGAATTTTCCCGCACAGACCACCGCCTACTATATGATACTACATGATTCGCTTGTAGAATATACGCCATTGTCCAACACAGTACATAGACGTGTTTAAGTCTTATTTTATACATATTTTGTAAATACTAGTTTTAAAAATATATATATATATTTTCATATTTGTAACAATATAATATTGGAGCTGTGTATGTATTTCAATTGTAAAAACTAGTTTAGATATATTTTCATACTTGTAACAATATAATCTTGGAGCTGTGTATGTATTTTTTAATTGTAAAAACTAGTTTAATATATTTTCATACTTGTAACAATATAATCTTGGAGCTGTGTATGTATTTTAATAAATGTATACAGTACACACTTTATTATTATTTGTAACCCACTTCCCTAATGTACATAGATTTTTTACTTACTTGCAACAAACTAGTGAGCATTGTAAATGAACACGTACCCGTAAATGACAGGTGTTGTGTATACTGAAGGCTCGTGCGCTTAAATTCAGCTATACCTAAAATATATCTTCGATTAGAAGTGTAATATAAAAGTACAGTGAGAATAAATTTCAGAAATTGTGAGATACTGACATTGTAATTTGACCACATACACAAACGCACACACACACATGCACACACATACACACACACACTTAGCGTTGTTTTTACTTATTTGAACGAGTCATGTATTAAATTCAATAAATAATGCATTTGATAATGTTTTAATGTGAATAATTTTACATTTAAATAAAATCTGTACTTACAATAAAATTATGTTCACTTATTAACGTATTCAAAATGTTTCATGTACACTTACAAAATAGCGTGCGTTGTCCACACACACACGTACCCTTAAATGACAGGCGTTGTGTATACTGAAGGCTCGTACACTTAAATTCAGCTATACCTAAAATATATCTTAGATTAGAAGTGTAATATAAAAGTACAGTGAGAATAAATTTCAGAAATTGTAACAGACACTGACATAGTAATTTGACCACACACACATACACACACACACACTTAGCGATGATATAAAATACTATGAGAATAAATTATTGAAATTGTAGCAGACACTAACACATCAAGTACTGTTTTGGAAATTATATGCTTATAACTACAATCTGCCGTTAAATAACACACACTTGATAATGAATGTTCACTTATTAATGTATTCAAATCTTTTACTCACCTCTTTAAAAAATGCTGTTGTACACAACGATCGATTTCACAATGAGTGCGTCGTATCAAGTACACGAAGGCTATTGCAATGAGAAATTGTGACTGCTCTTCTCCGTGTATATATATTGATGTATTATACAACGGTAGTGGGGGCGGCTTCTGCGTTCGTTTTGGGAGTAAATATTTTCTAATCCATAAGTAGCGCTTAATTACTATTTTTGGTGTATATAAATTTCTAAATCGCTGCCAATGACCGCCATGTGTCAAAATTAGAAAGTAGGACGCAGCGAGGGAGGTGATAAATATATTCCCTGGTGATGGCATTTTAGTATCGCTAATTACAACGCTGAATATAAATTTCTAAAACCAGTGTAAAGTCGTGTCAATGACCTCTTGCATTACAATGATCGGTAAACTATATTTTAAGTTTGTGTACACGGGTTGTATCTTGCAACCACGAAAATTATTATTTAAACTGATAATTGTTTTTATTATTATATATCATTGTTTACGATATATATATTTAATTAATGCAAAATGAATTTTTTTTAAATTACAATGGTCTGTAATCCACATTTAAGTTTGTGTACAGTGGTGTGAATATATATATTTAATCATTTTAAACAAATTATGGTTTATTTTAATTTATTTTGCTATAAACCTCTGAACATGTGAGCAATTATTTGTAAAGTACATTAACTTACGTGGAACGGTGAACCGAAAGATTCAAATCATATGACATAAAGAGAGAGAGCGAGCGAGATAGTTACTTACATTCAAATGTGAGAGAGAGAGAGAGAGAGAGAGAGAGAGAGAGAGAGAGAGAGAGAGAGAGAGAGAGAGTTACTTACATTCAAATGTGAGAGCGAGAGAGAGAGTGAGAGACACACAACAGTAATCTAGTAAATGTGTATGTGTGTGTGAGAGTTGATAACATGGTATCACAGTAAAACCAATGACATAAAGAGAGAGAGCGAGCGAGTGAATTTATCAATTCATCCGTAACTCTAGGATTCCTAAAGAGGAAAGCCTTTTTAACCTCACATGAGTTACATGGTACACTTTTGGTTTTTATTCGCCAGTCCCAGAAGTCGCATTTTGAAGTCGAAATTAACAAACTTGAGGAACAACGCTGCATCCCTAATAACAGTAAAATTCTCTCCCTTCACCCCTTTCTGGACAAGTCAGGAATACTACGCGTATAGGGGCGCCTTCAGCACTCTCAGCTCAATTACGAGAGCAAACACCAAATTATACTGCACCCACACTCTCATCTAAGTAAATTGATTATACAAAGCGAGCACCTTCGTTTATTACACGCTGGTGTACAATTGACTCAGTTCTCTCTACGACATAAATATTGGATACCTAATGACAAATCTTATATACGTTTGGTGATACATAAATGTATCACCTGTTTTAGATTCCGTGCTAGGGGCGCAAACCAACTACTAGGTCAATTAACCCCCTCCCGTGTTGCGCCTGCTAAACCGTTTTCCCAATCGGCGGTCGACTTTGCCAGGTCCGATATTTGTTCATCATGGCGGGCAGCGTTCAAAATCAACTTCCAAGGCTTATATTGCCTTATTTATATGCATGACTACTAAGGCCATTCACTTGGAACTTGTCTCAGATCTGACATCGGACGCCTTTATAGCTGCCTTAAAAAAGGTTTATTGCGTGTAGAGGTATCCCTGATCATATATTTTCCGACAACGGAACAAATTTTCGCCGTGCAAATAGCACGCTTCAGGAATTATATAAACTTTTACAGTCTAAGGGTTTTGAGCAGTTCGTCCAGGGTTTTGCCAGTGCCCAAGGCATTATTTGGTCCTTTATTCCTCCCTCAGCACCGCATTTTGGCGGCCTGTGGGTGAGCGGAGTCAAAAGTGAAAAGTTTCACTTGCGACGCATGGTAGGCGCGACCATTCTAACCTTCGAGGAATATTACACCATTTTAACCCAGATAGAGGCTTGCCTTAACTCACGCCCCTTGTTCACAATATCCAGTGACTCTAGGGACCCCGAACCTTTAACTCCAGCTCATTTCCTGGTTGGTTCTCCGCTCACTGCTCTTCCTGAACCTGACTATTCACAAATCAATATTACTCGTTTGGTCAGATGGCAACTGCTCCAAAGATTCACCCAATCCATTTGGAACAGGTGGTCAAAGGACTACCTGCACCAGTTGCAACAGCGCAACAAATGGCGCAGTACATCTAAGAATTTGACTCCCGGACAACTAGTCCTTATTCTAGATGACAATTCCCCCCCTTCAGTGGAAATGCGGGGTAGTCACGAATGTTTACTCGGGTCAGGACTCAATAGTGCGCGTCGCGGACGTTCGCACATCACTTGGTGTTCTACGTCGACCCATTCATAAGTTATGCCCACTTCCGGTAGCACTGGATTAGTCGCATGAGCCTCATGTGACACGTATCAGGAATGTGAACTTTATCACATTACCCTACTTCACGCGCGGGGCATTCCCGGGGCGATCACATGAATTTATTGTTATGATTAATACACTATTATTATTTTTATTGTGATATTGTGTATCACAATCATGTTTTTGTGTATTTTTGAAGTTTTTGGGCATTGTTATATTATTACTGTATCAATTATTATGTTTTTCACAATTGTACTTACTCTATGGTTGTGTATTTTTGAATTTTTTGTGATCATTATTTTATTCTTATGTACTACTAATTATTATACCTAATTGTTGTATTCTCGAGTAGCATTGCCATGTTTGTATGTCATGGAATTCTATTATTGTTGTTCTGTTACCGTGTAACGTAACGTAAATAACTATGTAATGTAAATCATTATGTATTTTGTAATCCGCACATGGATTAATATGTTAATCATATTGTTATCTACTATCAATTTTCTGATTTTTTAATGCGCTATTCTCATACATGTCAATTTTTTATGTCATTATTATATTAGTAATGATTATTTATTATTGAATTTATCATCATGTAATGTAAATTACCATGTAATTTCACAGTTAATTAAGTAACAGAATCGCCCCAATTTTGTGCGGGCAGTATGGTCAAACTTTGTACCCATGTGTACTTTGTAATCTAAATACTAGGTTGCGAAGCGTGCAGATGACGTCACGTTTGTTCTTGTTATCGCCAGACCGGCGGACTACAGACAAAATTAAATTAGTTCTACTATAGACTCCGAGCTGATCACTCGTTCTCACTCGCCGCAGCGGCTACTTAGTTCTTTTTTCAGTATTTTTAATTCTATTAGCATGGACGCCATGCGACTATTTAGTTAAGCCATCTAGGCTTTCGGGTTGCAATGCAAGCCCCCGATTTACTTCTATTCAATTCTCCGGCACTCATGCCGTGTTAAAATCTGCACGCTTCAGCAATCAATCAATTATTTCAATCTAAATTTTAATAAGAAATCAAATATGTCGCCTTGACTCAATAAACCATTATTTTCTGAAACATTATACAGTCCACTCAATTATTTCATCACAAACCAGCAACTCCAATAGCGTTCCTAAGAACAACTCAAGAGCTTCTAAGACGCACCAGAAGCGTATAAACAAATAAATGATAATTTAAATGATACTTTAACTACTATAACGCGAGAGCAGGATGATAAAATTCAAACTGTTAATAATATGTCGCAAGCAAATACCAGTAAAATTAGAGAAATAGAAACACGTACAGTAGTCATTGAAAATAGAATCGAAGAAACTACGAAGGACCGTTCGGGAGACATATCACATACGAAAGAGGAAATCCAAGAGGAAATGAACCAGCTACGAGGTGAGTTGAGAAGACGACAGAATCAAATGACAATGTTTCCTACACCGATAGACGAAAGGAGCAGAATAAAATTTTTTGGTGGTAAATGGGAGAACAGTATGGAATTCCTAGCTAGAGTGGAGAAGGAAATAGAGAAGATTGGCAGTGCAATAAATGACGACGAGAAGACAGACTTCGTCACGCGATATCTTAAAGATTCAGCCAGTCAATGGTACTCTATTATTAGAGATAACGTCAGTACATATCAGTAGTTTCGTGAGGCATTCGAGAACAGATACTGGAATATACATACCCAACAACAGGTACGGGATCAACTCGAGTATGGAAAGTTCAACACACAAGGACAACAGAGTATCGTACAGTACGCAATTGCGCAAATAGAACGTGTAAAACATTTAAAACCAAAATTTTCTGATTATGAGATAGTGTCTAAGTTGTCTTACCATTTCCATAGAGATATCCAGTTACCTGTATATACGCAGGGTGTCAAAACGATCGAACAATTCTTAATACTTGTCACTCAATCACAAAATATTAACAAGAGTAACACTTCACCACACAATCAACAAACACAGATTAATTATCACGCTAGTTACGACCGTAGTGATAACGCACAAGAATGTGACGATACGCAAAACCGTGATAATTATAGGCAAAATTTCATGCCGCCAGCGCACAGTGTTAAGCAAAACACAGCTGTGAATAACGCACGCGACGTACAGAAGGAACAACACTCTGAGAGAAACGTGCGTGATACAAATTGGATGAAAAGGTTTAGTAAAACATATGACTGCTCCGTATCCACAATGCAAGAGAGATAGCGCAGATGAAGAAATAAAAGGGAGACCGCAAGAAGGCTCTGTGCAACCATCCTGTTCCCGTGACACAAAACAATGACCGAAAAACAGGACGTGCGGATACACAATAAACAATATTATCCGTGCGACGTGAGAATTGAGTTATTAGACACCGACAGGAAGGTGGCACCAAATCAACCAGAAATCAATTGTCCGATAATTAATGTACGAATTAATGGATGTAGAATTAAAATGTTAATCGATACAGGTAGCCAATTAACTGTACTAAGCAATAAGTGGGTACAACAAAATAAAAAATATTTTAAACAACCGGCTATTTTACCTGTCAATAATATAAATGTTATTACAGCCATGAATAAGAGAGAAAATGTTAGACAGCAAGCTTACGTAACTTTAAATTGTAAGGACTTAGAAATAACATATCCTATGATCATAATGAATAAACTTATATATGATGGAATTATTGGAATAGATTTATTAAATACTTTAAGTGCAAGGATTGATATCAATAACAATAAGATGTTATGTAATTATAAGAATGTTCTATATGAATTAATTATGAATGAAAATGAAGAAAATTGTGAGGTAAGTGGAAAACTTATTGTCGTATCCAAGCCACGTATACGATATGCACCTACTCAGCATGCTAATACAGCCAAAGAAGGACTGTCATCTCAGGAAGAAGCGAAGTTATTTAAATTAATAGAAGAGTATAATGAAGTATTCAGCGATATACCGACGCAGACCACAGTTTACGAACACGCTATTATGATATCAGACCTTACAAAATTTGTCAGGCGAACGTATCCAATACCCATGAAGTACGAGGGAGAAGTTGAACTGGAAATACGACGGATGATAGAAAATAACATCATTGAGCGGTCGAACAGCAACTTTCTTAATCCTCTAGTTGTAGTAAAGAAGAAGAGTGGAGAAGGTACATTTATGCCTGGACATGAGGAGTTTGAATAGCATCGTTCTACGTGAATTCGATTGTGGGCCACCTGCGGACGAGTTATTTGCAAAGTGTGAAGGAGCACGTTATTTGACTAAGTTGGATTTATGGTCGAGTTTTTGGCAAATTCCAATTAGAAGAGAAGATAGAAAGTACACCGCCTTCCTATACAAAAATAAATGCTACCAACACAAGGTAGTTTCCTTTGGTTTGAGCACGAGTTTGGCTGCATTGCATTGCATTATGGATGCGGGGTGTCTTTGCACCCGTGGCTTATTTGCAGCTTCTGGAATGTGTCCAATGGCTGCCAGAAGTTAACATAGTGTTGGTACATTTTCGACTGGTGACCTAAGACTGGAAAAGGAACCGCCAACCAGTTAACTGTGAAGGCGGGGGAGTATAAACTTTATTTTGATTTGTGCACTGCCGCTGGTACCGATTCGAGCAACAGATGTTGCCCGTTTCAAGTCCAGTCAGCAGACACGCCCTGAGGGCGTCAGTCGCTCCCCGCGAGGCGGAGAGCCTCCGTGCCAATGATTGATGACAGTGACAAGCAGCCGACTCAGCGTGCTAGGAGGTGGTCAGGAAGGAGAGAAGGACAGTTTAAGTGCAAAAACTCTGGTCTGGGACTGATTATTACATGTTTTAGTTTAATTTAAAGAGGATGGCGTTATGGCGGGTCATCAAGAAGCGCCCGAGGGCGCTTCACCCGAATGGGCGGTGGTGGTTCTGATGCACTGATGGTTCGTAGGTATGGGAAGGTGGAGGTCGAGGCTTTAGCAAAGAGAGTTAGAGCCAGCGACCGGACAAAGGAAGTCAAGGTAGGAACACGGAGACCCCTTCGAATCACGTCGTTCCTTACAAACCAAGGGGACCCCGTCAAGGATCGGAGGGTTCGGGGCTGGAAAGCTTCCAGCCTACATCTGGTGGATAAAAGAGATCTTCCAGGCGGGTGCCGCATAAGTCAGTACAGATCTGAGAAAAAGCAGATAGATGGTAAATTTCGTGCGCATGGCCAGGCGGCTGCGACACGAGAGGAAAGGAGATAATTTGGCTCGGACGCCGCGAGCCTTGGCAAGGGTTTCCGTCACGTGGGCATTGAAGCATAGGCGACGATCTAGCCGAACGCCTAAATACTTCACCGATTCTTTGTAGGTGATGGGCCTCCCTTCTAGGGAGAGGGCCTGGCATCGGGAGATGGACTTACGGACGAAGCAGATCGCCTCAGATTTCTCTGTGTTGATTGTCACCCGCCATTTCCTTAGCCAGTCCGGAAGCTGGTTCAACTTACGCTGCAGATTTATACTCGCAAATCGCGGGGACAGGGAGCTGCAGTGATACATAGCGTCGTCAGCGAACAAAGACAACGTGACTCCGGGCAAGACAGGCAGGTCGTTCGTGTACACAAGGTACAGAACGGGGCCGAGGACAGATCCCTGTGGTACGCCGGCGGCGACGGGTCGAACTGTAGAACAGGACCTGTCGACGCTCACCTTGAAGGTTCGGTCGCTGAGATATGATCAGAGGAAAAACACTATGGCCGACGGTAGAGGGGAATTGGCAAGTTTGAAGAGAAGACCTTCGTGCCAGACTTTATCGAAGGCCTTGCTCACGTCCAACAGTACAGCGGCCATAGCCGCTCGCCTGTTGGTGGCGTCTGACAAGTGCGTAACAACGCGGACCAATTGAAGCTTGGTCGAGTGCTCTCTGCAAAACCCGAACTGTTCGCTGCGGATGAAACCATCGAGCAGCGGCGAGATGCGAGCTAGCAGGAGACGCTCGAATACCTTCGAGATGACTGGCAAGAGAGAGATTGGTTGATAGCTTTCAGGAAGCATGCGCGGCTTGCGAGGCTTCGGAATCATTATGATATTGGCTGTTTTCCACAAGCGGGGAAAGTACTGTATCCGGAGACAGGAGTTAAACAGCTCAAGAACGAGGTCAACGCCTGAGGCCGGTAGATTTTGTAGAGCGGCGGCCCCGATCCGGTCAGGACCGGGGGCGCGACGACGATTTAGTCGGCAGATAGATGAAACTAGTTCATCCCTGTTGAATGGGAGGGCTGGGACATCGGGAGGGCGAGAAAAATGTCCAGATAGGAAGTCACGGACTTCTGCCGAGTGGGCAGGGTCCGAGACGCCTTAGTGAACAGTAAATTGCACCTCCATGCAGTCGGCGAAGACCTCAGCCTTGCCTTCTGACGAAGATACAACCCCGTTCGGAGTTTCAAGTGGGTTGCGAGTTACGAGTTTGGCTGCAATTGTAAAATGTTTGGAGAAAGCATTAGGACCAGAAGTGGAGCCTTACACCATGGTGTTAGTGGATGATATCCTGGTAGTATCAAAAACACTGGACGAACACACTGAACATCTTAACACTATATTCCACAAGTTTAGGGAAGCCCATGTATCCCTTAACCTAGACAAGTGCGAATTCATAAAATCCTCAATCCAATTCCTAGGTCATATTATTTCATCCTCAGGTATTCAACCCGATCCCATAAAGATATCCAGTATTACTGATTTCCCTACACTATGAACATTAAAGGGTTACTATAACATCTCCTCCTGTTAAGACATTATAACACAGGGAACCAGTTTCATTGGCCTCTGTCAATTAAACCGGCTGCCATTGTTAGTACTAATTACTTACCAACAAATTGGGAACCTGTAAAGATCAGGAGTTTGACTAAGGTTACGTAAATTTACTCACTCTCTTCTGTTTAGCAAAAACATCTCTTTATTACAGCTTCCAAAATAAAGATTCCAAAATAATACCTTTAATGATTCTTATTGTTATTAAATGAAAGATTCTGATAGATTCTGCATTTTATGCTCTTATTCTCTTTAAACTGTTACTATGATGAGCTCAAAACAATACAACTGTATATTACATACAATACCACGGATCCGGGTTCTAATTCTTTTTATATTTTAAAAGTACTTTGACATTATGCAAACTATCTGAAGAATAGTTTGATTCAATTTTGAATTAATTATATCTGTATCCATCTTCAGATTACTCTTATCTCGTTACAGAAAGTATACATATTATTAAGTTATGATTTACATGATTTGTATGAGTCTTTACAAAAATAACTGTTTTTGTTATTTTTACTCTGGGTTCTTAGAAAACAATATAACCACGGAAGTTATGCTTCCATGTCACCTGGGTATGATGTTGGTCCACAACTTGTCCTCTTCCGTAGGTTTTCCTGGATGATCTTAGTTGTAGTTTGTGTTCCTCCATTTCAGTGGTTGACTAAGTAGTTAGCGCAGTCATGAGGCTCGGATTCTGGCTACCTGGAGCTCATAGTGTTGTTGTTGTTGATTCACTCCGGTCGGTCGTGTTCACTTTTACATTTTGGTTTAAACTGCACTGATGTTACCTTATGATATGGTGTGTAACATACCTTAAAGATTAAACCATTTTAAATATCACTATAATATTGACGACTCGGAACACAAAGTTTTTTATAAGTAAAAACGTAAAGTTTTACCTTACAGCCTAAACCGGCTTTCACCTATAGAAGGCTTCATCAGAGGCTGTCGTTAGTAGCGCTGCTCGTCTTGTTGTTGGCGACGAGAAAGTGTTTCAAAAGATTGAAGCTGTGTGTGTGTGGTGAGATGTGTTCGAATAATGCGTGCGATTTGAATTGTGTCTGTTCGTTTAGGATGTCGTTTTTATTTGTTTTTGTGTGTTTGTATATTTCTAATTGTTCTAGAGTGTCTAGTTTTCGGCCTTTTGTGTGTACGTGTAGTATGTTCATGTTATTGTCGATGTTTTTATATGTGTGGTTTGCTTCAATGAGGTGGTTTGCGAAGGTAGATTCTGTAGTGGTGTGGAGTGCTTTTGTGTGTTCAATGTATCTCTGTTTGAAGCTACGTCCTGTCTGGCCTATGTAGAATTTACTGCAATTTGAACAATTTAGTTTATATACACCGGGTAGATCGAATTTGTTTTGTGCTTTGGGCATGCGTTTTGATAGTTTGTGTTCTGTTTTGTTAGTAGTTTTGTAAGCGATTCTGTATCCTGCTTTTTTTTTTTGTGTGTTTCACTTGCAATTCAAATCGCACGCATTATTCGAACACATCTCACCACACACACACAGCTTCAATCTTTCGAAACACTTTCTCGTTGCCAACAACAAGACGAGCAGCGCTACTAACGACAGCCTCTGATGAAGCCTTCTATAGGTGAAAGCCGGTTTAGGCTGTAAGGTAAAACTTTACGTTTTTACTTATAAAAAACTTTGTGTTCCGAGTCGTCAATATTATAGTGATATTTAGTTAAGTCACGGACACGTCATGGACAACGAAATCCAAGAATTTAAACCATTTTATAAAGAGATGTGTCGGCTATGCCTTTTTTTTTTATTATTTACATTTAAACTACGTAACTTTTGTTTTTACATTTCACTTCGTTTAACTACATGTGGGGCTTGTGTAACCACGAAACACTTACTCACGAATACCTAGTTTTGCAATATAGAAGTATTCGTCTTCACAACACATGACAAGGCTGTTGGCTTGGCCGTGATTCAGAGGAGACTGTCGTAAGGTTTTGTGGCCGAGTAGGGAGTTTTGGCGCAGTTCCCGCCACGAGAAATAGTTCGTACTTTTATTATTATTATTTACCTCTACTTAGCTACTATTAATCCTACTATAGCTTCTTTATTTAGTCAATATTTTATTTATTATTATCACATCCTTTTTTATATAATTAGGATGGTTATTTTAATTAGCTCAACAACATTATGATTTGCATGTCCGTACTCGCGGTTGACAAGAACGTACAGGTATTTTGTACAAAGGGGAGGGTGAATTATTTTCTCACTTGTTATTTCAACAAAAAAATGTTGTTGGTGCTATTTAAATTGGCTTTAAATCATCACATCACGAGCATTTTTGGGACTCACAGGATATTATAGAAGATTCTCACAACAATATGCAGATAGAACACAACCATTGCTGGAGTTAACAAAGAAAATCACAAATGAAAGTGGGAGAAGAAACATCAAGATGCCTTCGACCAAGTCAAGAAGTTGTTCATTGAAAACATAATGCTTCATCATCCACAGCGAGTGGAAGATACGTTATCTACGCAGACGCTAGCGACTACACGTGTGGAAGTGTACTTTATCAACAAGATGCTACAGGAGAACACCGTGTCATTGCATATGCCAGTAGAGTATTCAAAGGGGCAGAGAAGCAGTACTCTACATCTGAGAAGGAGATACTTGCTATAGTATACGCCCTGAAACAGTTCTGAAATTATATTTACGGAACGCATTTTGAAATACATACGGACCATCAAGCGTTATCATTTCTATTAAAATGTAAAGTAACCAATGCTCGATTATTACGATGGATCCTAGCAATCGGTGAGTATTCCTTTACTATAAAATATTGTAAAGGGAAAGATAATGTTATAGCCGATACTTTAAGTAGATACGTCACAGAAGAGTGTGAAGAGGTCTACGAAAAGAACCATAATGAGTTACAACTGTTCCCTATTAAATTTACTGCTGATAATGATGTTAAACACATGCTGAAGAATCTAGCTCAACAACAAGCCTTAGATTATGCTACGAGAGAATTTAAGCTACGAGATCACCTACCAGACCATTACAAGGTACAAAATGGAGTCTTATATAAACTAATGAGGCAAGATTGGAAAGTGGTATTAACAAATGATATGTTTCATAAATTAATTCGACCAACACACGAAAGTTTAGCACATGCTGCTGCACTTAAATGTTACTTAAGCCTATGTGAAGATTTTACCATCAATAATATGTTCAGGAAGATTAAAAACGAAAGTAAGAAATGTTATGAGTGTCAAACAGCAAAAGGACCGAATCTACATACCTATGTGGAAATGCAGAGTATCCAGAAGTACCAGAAAGGAGAGCTAATTGCAGTGGATTTTTTTGGACCACTTCCAAGATCAAGTCGTGGAGTGAAACACATACTTGTTTGTATTGATGTATTTTCCAAAGCCGTCCATCTGTATCCAATTATGCGACCCACAATTAAAGTTGTTTTGAAAATGCTCTTCCAGAAATACATTCCTGCATATGGTAAAATGAAGAAGGTACTTAGCGACCAAGGAGTGCAGTTCCAAAGCGATGTATGGGAGAAAACTCTTCGTGAAAATGGAATCTAACCTGTACTCACATCAGTACGACACCCACAGGGAAATCTTGCGGAAAGAGTAAATAAAGAGTTAGGTAAATATCTACGAATCTACTGTCACGACCAACACAATAAATGGGCAGAGTATTTACCTTTCTTTGAGAAAGCAATAAATGAAACTTATAGCGAAGCAACAAGTTATACGCCAATCGAGCTAGATGAAGATAAAAAACCTATTAGATTCTGGACCAAATATGTAAGCAGGCCAGAGAATCAAAACGTATCTATTCCATTAAGCGTAAAGGTGGAGTATGCTAAACAACGCATCATAGAACAAGGTAACAAGAGGAGAGAAAAGTTCAATAGAACGCATAAATTACAACGATTCGACGTAGGAGAACAAATTCTGTTGAAAGCTAATCCCGTAGGAAAACGCATTGACAACACAGCGAAGATACAACGGACCTTATACGTTAAAACAACGCGTGGGAAGACACACGTTCATCGTATACAATGAGAGAAAAGAAAAAGACATCGGCAAATATCATGCGACATCATTCAAGAAATTATACGTATGAATGAACAATGACACTGAGCCGTCCAAGGTCAACGCACCGATCAGATGTATAATGGGGGGTGAAAAATATGCATTCCACCACCAGCAAGAGTTATAGGCCTACTGACCTACTCATTATTATGTGTTGTTTAACTGATGTAAACTAAAGTTAAGCGAATATAATATTATTTTTATTCGTCTAGAACAAATAGACAAAAATTTAATAAATAAAGCAGAGGAATAATGCAGCGATACAGCCATATGCTGTATTGGGCATTGATTTAAATAAATATAAAATTTGTAGAATTATTATAAGTTAGGGGTAAATGGACAGGTCTGAGATTGTAAAAAGTGTTGCATTGTTATATTAGGGGAGAAATTAACCTGTTTCGACAGGCAAAGAACACCTGCTCGATTGTATGTGTGTTACGCATGTATCTTGTGTGTGTTAGTGATGCATGTACAGACAGGAATCTCAGCTACCCTCCCCAAGTAATTACTAAAATAATTCCTTTAATTATTTGTGTGAAAACTAATTAAGTGTATAAACAAACAAAAAGCCCCCAAGTGTGTGTAAATTTTATAGTTATCCCCAGTGAGAAAATGACGTTAATAGGACACACTACGCGAAGTCAGTGCGAAATAAACGTGCCAAAAATACGCAAATTACCATAAGATGCTCAAATTAATACAGTGAGTGCTTAATCAAATTAGCTATGATTTGTGCTATCTCGATTCCGTGCAAAACATTGCCATTTGCTGAAAATAGTAAATATATGAAAAGGTTCGGGAGTGGGGGCAAGCATGTGATCTGCAGGTCTCGACAGGACAATTTCGGAACCAACAGGTGCGGAATCCCAAGAGGGTATAAATTAAGGGTTCGACTGAAAACCCTTCTCTTGATTTCAAGACACAGTTGCAGTCGGACATGCTGTCCATCGGCAGAACAGTTTTATTTTATTATAAGTCCTTGACGAACGAATAAAGACGTTCAGTAATTATGTTGACAATATTTCGGGAAATGTAAAGTACCAGGACCGTTTAAGTCAGCAAGAGTATCTACGGAGAAGCTACAAGAGCGACGAGGGATGCTGGACGTTAGATGTTTTTGACGCCTAACCGACGACTGAAGCATTGTTACCTTGGAGCAGATTCTCTGAGATGGACCACACACTGCTGGAGAACGACGTTGGACTCTGGACATACCCAGGACCACGCCAAGCCAGGAGTAACGGAAAACCAACTCTGGACAATGCTGGACCCCGTCAATAAGTCGTAAGATCATCAAAACTCGAGGTGAAATGCATAATGCATTTATAAATGATTTTTTTTTAAAGAGCTCATAAAGACTATATAAAGAGACAATAAATTAAAACAAAGAAGTTTATAATTAGAAATAATGTAATAGAGTCTTAGATAAATGTTTTAGTCGTAAGAATGAGCGATCACATATATAGAGAAATATAGGAAAAAAAAGAGTTTAAATTTGAGATAGTATATTTGTTTATCAAAGTAAACAATTGAAATGATTTGATATTTGCATTTTGTAGAAAAGAATAATTTAAATTTTGAATATAAAACAAATGCCAGTCTAAGAGAAATTAATATAATTTTAAAATTATTTTTTTTAAACATTGGTATAGACTAGCTGAGGTCAGATCTGAGTTAAATAATTCAATTAAAATTAAATTAAATTTTATTTTGTTTTAGTAAATCAAATTGAATAAATGTCTAGATTAAGATTGTTAACATGTCTAGATGTAAGAGTGTTTTAGATGTGTGTAACACCGTATAGTTTAAGAGATAAACACTTAATAATGAGTGATATCTTGATCGAAGATTATTATAGTACGGGACTTAGCATTGTAAGCTTCGAGGCTACGCAATAGTAACAGCTCTTCCCCGCCACTCACCCTCCTGCGTTGTCGCACGTTACACTTGATTATGCGTAGTGAAAGGCGGGGAGTGAAGCAACATGGCAATACCGCAGTCGCTTCGAAGCTTATATTGATACATCTCACATTATAACAATGTTTTATTATTTATAATGCTTGATAAAACAATAAATATGAATTTTTAAATACTCATAAATCTAATACTCTTATTATAATTACACCTGGTATCGTTATACAACCTGCATAAATTACAGTATATCGAATTTATGTTATGTATCGTTGTAGTATTTATAATTTTGATTCTACAGATTTTTTTAGGGTAGGCATTGCCTCAATTGCCTCCATGTAACTTTGCCACTGACTGCTTGAACATTTACATGAGCTGCATGAGTTCCAACCAAGTTGAGTGAATGGTTGTCAGAGGGAACAAACACAGCTAGTGGATTCAAATCTAATTTTCTCTTCAAAACTCCTGAATGGATTCCAGCCATTGTTACTTGATTGTCATATGACTGACCTCTGCAATCGCTAAGATTCAATCCATCTCTCTCATCTTTACTTGTAATAGCTTCTGTGATCACCTCCGCTGTTTTCACTTCTGAAGGAATAAAATCTGTGAAGGCTTCCTTGATATCAACAGAATTGCATTTAATTTCAACAAATCTTTTAAACCTGAGACATTTGTTCTACATGTGCAGCATCTGGTGTTATGTCAAATATAATACTAACATACTTTGCCTTCATACATGCAGTAATAATGTCTTTTGTAACATGCCAAGATTACTCTTCAATTAAGACCAAGTTGCTGGTGCCAATTTGTAATGTAAAATCTATAATTTAATTTGGTTAATTACCTTATTATTGTTAAAATAAAATAAACAACTCCTTTTCTTATATTTTTTTTCTGAAATTCAAATAAATTTATTATTCCTCTTTGACATTTTTTAATGTTGTTTACATTCAATGTCTCTTCATTTATTGGTAATTCATTTCAATTGTAGAACATGATAACTCTTATAATCTCAGGGTTAAAGTAAAATTCATGTCAAAGTATTGTTCAAGTCATAACATAACATAAAACACATTATTTATAATGAATGTTTTGTAATTGTATGTTGTTAATGTATGTTGAATAGTGGTAGTAGGTCCTTGTCAAATATTCGAAATATTTGACAAGTTGAAAGAAAAATTCTAGTTAGTTGTGTATGTTTAAAAGTTCCTTGTCCCGCAATTCGTCAATCTTCTCTTTGTTTTGTTTTACCTGACCACTGACATTCACCTTCGTATCCATGTTTTCGTACCTCTCCATGAAGCGTGTTTCTACTCATGTTATTTCTTCTTGATTCTCTTTTTGTAGCACTTCCATGTGGATTATATTGTCCTCCTCAATATTCTTCATGCATGTGTTGACATCCTCCTTTATTTGTTGAATCTCCTGACTTGATTGGTTCCATTTTTTGTGTATTTCGGAAATTTGTTGTTTAATTCCGGTCATCTCCTCTTCTATTTTCTTATTTGTTTTTTTCAGTTTTTTTCGATTTTCTTGTTAATTTGCTTGTTGTTATCCTCAATGGTTTTACTTAATCCTTCCTTTAAGGTCTCCATATTTTTCCGGTTATCATGTTTTAATTCTTCTTTTAATGCTTCCATATTCTCTTCCATCTTCTTACTGTTTTCTTCCATCTTCTTACTGTTGTCGTCTATTTTCTCTTCCATCTTCTTACTGTTGTCATCTATTTTCTTATTTATAGTTTCCATATTTTTACTTATTTGTTGGTTATCGTCTTTTATTGATACTATGTTTTTATCGTTCTTTTCTATGGATTTCTTATTACTTTCTTCCATCCAGTCAAATCGATCCATCATAACCCTCATCATCTCCTGCCAATCAACGTTCTCTGTTGGTGTGGGTCTGTCTGTTTGGTCCCCTTGGGTATCCCCTGCTATCACCTCCACTTCGGGTGCTGGTTGGACCTCCTTATCTCACGTATCGACTTCTTTCTCCGCGTCGGCTGCGCGTTTTTTAGACGTAGCTCGACGATACATTTTTGTCTCGTATTGCAGCTGCTTGCTAGAATTAGGTTATTTATTTTTTTTTTTTTATTTTTTTTTTATGATCGCCAGCTAGAAATGATAATCTAGCCCTCAAGTTGGTCGCCAATTTGTATAAATATACCATGATTCCTCTTCAATTAAGCCCCACGTTGGGCACCAAATTGTATCATGCCAAGATTACTTTAAACAACTCTTTTTCTTATATTTTTTTTCTGAAATTCAAATAAATTTATTATTCCTCTTTGACATTTTTTAATGTTGTTTACATTCAATGTCTCTTCATTTATTGGTAATTCATTTCAATTGTAGAACATGATAACTCTTATAATCTCAGGGTTAAAGTAAAATTCATGTCAAAGTATTGTTCAAGTCATAACATAACATAAAACACATTATTTATAATGAATGTTTTGTAATTGTATGTTGTTAATGTATGTTGAATAGTGGTAGTAGGTCCTTTTGATCATAAAAAAAGATAACTAAAACTGAACTCTTAATACTAATAATTAGAGTTTACTAATAAAATTAATTATTAAATTGTTTGTTCACTGTAACTCTCTTTTTAAAACGTGATAATGTTTGTTAAAATATCTGGCTTAGTCTATCGGAATGATTTCACCAATCTGTAGTTTTCTTGAGAACTTCCTTCTTGATTTTTTACTTCAGTACATCAGATTTTCTTTTGTACTTGAGATTAAACTAGTATTCTTCTAGTTTTTTTCTAATGGTTTTTATGGATCATTTCATCCTTCTTCAGTCATTAATTTTAATATACATTCAGTAGTAAATTTAATATGTTCTGGTTCTTTTCAAATTTTTCTTCCAACAATAATTCTTTTACCCAAAACTCTAATTTATTAAGTTAAGGTCTTGGATCATATTTTTGGGTCTCAGGTTCGATTTTACATTTATAAGTAATATTATTCCCTTGTATTTTATTTTATCTTCGTCACTAGATGATACTGTGAGTTCGTAACATAAGATTTCTTCTCTTTTTAGTTATTTACACTTTGTTTATTCATACCACACGAGCTATATAGTATTCTCATATAAATTATACGTTTCAACTATGTTCATTATAATTGGGTTGATACACTTTCACTAGACACTTTGTTTTTCTTTTTATCGTTTATCACTGTTTTTCTCACTTTCTATCACCATTACACAACATAACTTTGGTAATCATAATTTGATATGATTATGTACGGTATGTAAAAATTATATCATTCACCGTCTGTGATTCAATACTACAAAATAACTGTCTGAGGTACACATACCACCTCATAGTTTTACTCTATTGCTTGTGACCTAACAAATGTCTTTTACTTATTAACTACGTTTAACATTTGTACATTTTAACTCTATCAATTAATTATTATTTACATGTTTGTCTGTCACTTGATCTTCCCTTCTGGATATTATTGTCTTCGTAAGTCATGGTTCGTCATTGTCATAGTTAATATTTAGAATACTTTTCTTATATGTTGTCTTATCATTAGTTACACTCAATTATTATTTTTGTTCTCTGTACCTTTGGTCATGTTATATAATGCCTCGCCATCAAAAGTGATTATTTCTGAATACACTTCCTGGTGTTGAGGAAATAATAACTTATTAGATTTGAGGTTCTCGATAATATTTCTTGATTGATGCTTGGTTGTAAACCCCTTTGATTTTCTTGGAGATTGGGTTCCTTAACTCATAAGTGTTATTGTTTTTGTTTTGTGTAATGACATAAGGTCCTGTATAGAGTAGTAATAATTTTTTGGTAATTCCTTCTAGTGTGCTAGGTAACTCCCTGTTTTTTTTAGTAATACCTCTTCACCTACTTCATAATGTATTGCTTTAGTCTGGTTCTTCTGATACTTACTTCTTCTTTTTCGGTTTGTTCTGTAATCTTATTGTAAAATCTTATTTTATTGAATTGGTATGCTGAGTGATCAGGAAAATTTATAAGTTCACAGATTTCTCGGGGTGGTGCTTTCTCATGCATTGCAGTGTAAGGAGTAATGTCAATTGATTGATGGTAAGCCAAATTTAAGAATTCTTCGGTGGACGCTAGGTATTCATTCCACTTCGTTGCTGGTCGTAACAGTAAGTTTGTAGGATTCTCCTCACTTCTCGTAGTACTCTCTCTGCCGGATTACTGCTTGGGTGGTATACTGATGTTTTATAGGTTCTTATTCCTTGTTCCAATAGTTTGTCCTTCCACCGTTTTCCCTTAAATTGCGTCCCATGATCCGTAACTATTGATATTGGTCTCCCCACTTCGGGTATGTAATGTTGTGTAATTATCTCGATGATCTTTTTGGTTGTCGCCCGGTTAATCGGGTATAATTTAGTAAACTTAGTAAAATGATCCATCATTATGACGAGGTATTTATATTTTTGCCGTCCTCCGCTCCGAGGAAACGGTCCGCATATATCTAAAAAGACCTCAAGTTTCTGGGTAGATGTGATCGGTATCATTCCTTCTTTTTTGTCATTATTACTCTTGATGAGTTGACATATATGGCATGTACGAATATAGCTCTGGACTCTTCGGTTAATGTCTTTCATATAAATCTGTTCTTCCAGTGCCTTGATCACCTTCAACGCACCCATATGGCCATATCGGATGTGATAATCTAGGACTAGTTCCTTTTCCATGGTCCTTGGTATTACTATCTTCCAATTACTTTGACTTAATTTGGGTTTCACAAATAATATTCCATCATGTAGGCAGTAGAATTGACTTACTCTGTCATCCCGTTCATCTAGTTTTGTTCTGATGTTGATGAGTTTGGTATCTGTCTGTTGGTGTAGTCTTATGTCCTTAATGATGTTTTCTAAGTCTGATCAGTTCTTAATTATATTGTAAATTTTAGCTATCTTCTCCTTCTCCCCCTCGAAGGTTTGTTTTTCTATGTTAATACAGAACAGTATATCGGCTGCGATATTCTTTTTACCAGGTACATACTCCAATTTTATATCGTATTCCTGTAGTGCCAACACCCATCTCGTTAGTCTGCCATGACTCAGTTTGCATTTTCTCAGGAAAGAGATGGATTTATGGTCAGTTCTTACCGTGATTTGATACCCTAAAATGAAGGTGCGGAATTTACTACAGGCAAATATTGCACTTAGAAGTTCTTTTTCCATCACATTATAGTTCCGTTCACACTGATTTAATACTCTGCTGGCAAACTGATGACAAGATGGTTTCCGTTCTTATCTTTTTGATATAAGGTGGCCCCAAGGCTGATATCGCTGGCATCACAATTTATGAAGAATGGTTTGCAGAAATCGGGATGATGTAGTATGACGGATTCCAGGAATTTGTCTTTGATCAATTTAAGTGTGACGTCCTGTTCGGGTCCCCACGTCCACTTGTCCTTTGAAGATAGTTGTTGCTGAAATCTTGCAGTTAATTCGGAATAATTTCTCTGAAATTTTCGATAGTAATTACATATTCCGAGGAACGACTGTAACTGCTTCCTGTTTTTGGGTGTTGGAAACTTCTGGATGGCATCTACCTTCTCTTGTGATGGAGATATCCCTTGTTCATTTAAATTAAAACCTAAAAATTGGACTTCATCCGCTACAAATTTGGATTTTTCTAATTTCAGAGTTATGTTGTTTTCTGATAATTTGTGTAGTACTTGTTCAACTCGGTTACAATGTTCCTCCCAGTTGGCTGAAATGATAAGTAGATCATCTACATCAACTGTGGTAAATTGAAGTACGTCCTGACCAAGGATCTGGTCCATACACTTGACAAAAATGGCCACTGAATTGATTAGATCAATATAATAGATATTTACCATATATCCGTCGTGCGACTTCGTTTTTCTCGTCTTATTTTGACGCGTTTCGGCAACGAATTGCCATCTTCAGAAATCTTAATCACTCATATGAGATCGTTAAAAAATTAAAAACACTAAAATCATTACGGTAAAAGTGCACTTTTACGAGATTGGAAACTCGCAGACGCGAACATGAAAGTTTATGTTTCTCGCGTGGACTATATCGATCGACTGCTTTCGCGTGGACAATATCGATCAACTGATTCACTGTTTATATAGCCACTGATAAACCTGTTTTGCTTATTATAGCTCGTATGTACTGTGACATTTCATTTACCGGCGCCCGTGTGCAAGTATTGCCGCAATTTTGATTAGATCAAATGGCAGCCATTTGAATTGATAATTGCGGCCCTCAAATATAAATGCTATGTATTGACGACTGTGTGGATGTAACTCCACCTGCCAGTAGCCGCAAACCGTATCCCATGTACTAATAAACTTGGTGCCGTGAAATTTTTTAAGGATCTCCTCTATTTCTCCTGGAGAAATACGGTCATTCACGATCATCTTATTGATTTCTCTCGCATCTAAGCACAGTCTTACTTGGCCGTTTTTCTTGGGAATTGCCACTATCGGACTGGTATAAGGAGAATGGCTATGTTCTATGATGTCGCTGTCTATCATCCGGTTAATTTCAGTTCATACCACCTCCTTCAATGAATAAGCAATTGGATATGACTTCTTGTGGAATTTCACTTGTTCTTTGAATCTGATCTTACATTGATAATTTTTCACCTTTCCTGGTGCCTCTGAAAACACATGTCGATAATTCTCATAGATTCTTATTAAATTCTCTACCTGTTGTTTAGTCAACTTCGCTTCTGTTTTCTCATATTGGAATTGCCGGATTTCTTCTAACTTCTTCTTCCATAAATAATCATTGTCGATCTGGTATACTGTCTTCTCGCTTAGTGTATGATTCCCTACATAATTTAATTTTTTAACATGGTAGCTGGATGGACTCGGAGGGGCACTTTTGCCCCCTATTAGCTCCGCCGTCCACACTACGTCTTCTGAGTACAGAGATACCTTCTCCCTGGTCAGGTCAATGATGGCTGAATATTTTCTAAGCACATCACTTCCTAAAAATATGTTGAATGGTAAGCCGTTTGCGACTAAAAATACTGTGGTTATGTTCACACCGTTGCTGTTCAGTTCGAGGAAGACTTGTTTTTTAACTGATTTGTTCTGGCGTCCCGTTGCTCTGAGCAAAGTAATATTATTAACTGGTAGGGTAGGTAATATTCTATGACATTCTCTTTATATTCTCTCGAATTCCGTGCTATTTATTAATGAGACATTTGCCCCTGTATTGATCATAATTCGTGCTGTAATTCCTTCTACCTTGGCGATTATATGTGATTTTATTATTATTGGTTATGGCTTTGGTACATTCTTCTTCTAATAACTCTTCTCTTAGATTGCATAGATAATTACTATAAATGATCGTTATTGTATTTTTATTTGTTGGTTTGTATGTTCGTCTTAAATACCCAGTAGATTGGAGCAGTGATGGGCTATGAGTCATTCTCACTGCCTCCTCTTGTTTCAAGTGTTGTCGTCAGTGTTGTTTTGTTCGTTTGGTTGACTTGTTACATTCTCTGGTGGTGACTCTGGTCGCACATTTGGAATGTATTCAAAATTATCGTAGGGTCGTCTCCTACTATTCTCTTCCTGACTTCAACTCCTTTGATCATGGAATCTCGGGGAATTATTGAATTCATGGTGGTCCCGTTGGTCGTCATCATTACCGAAACTCCTTCGTCTCTGGTACTGGTGTCTTCTAGGTCCGTTCTCTTCTGTTCTTACATGATTTATTCTGGGTCGATACTTGTGATTGGGATTGTTATTATTCGGGGTCTGATTATTTCGGTTGGTATTATTAAAAGGGTGGTTATTATTTCGGTTATTATTTGCATTATTGGTATGATGATTCCAATTCCCTTGGTTGTGACGGTTATTATTGTCGTTATTATTATGTTGGTAGTTCTGGTTATTATAATTATTTGTTACATTATTATTATTTCTCCCCTCGTAATTATCGTTCCTTTGTTGGCTTATACGATAGTAGTTCTCATGTTCGTAATCTTCAAGGAGTGCAGCCTTTGACTGAATCGTTTTGATTTGGCCACAGAGTCGCGCTCTTGCGATTCCTTGTTCGAAATGGTAGGACAGTTTGGTGACAAGAGATTCTTCAGGTATCCGGGGTTCCAAATTTCTTGCAAGACACACCTTCCCTAGAAAATATGCAGTCGGTGTCTGTCCTCGGGTTGGATCAAATTTTCCGTTGCAGAGGTTGTCACATACGATGTTCTGGGTTGATTCGGACCAGTATTTTGCTTTAAATAAATTTTTAAAGTGTTGGTAATCGGTGATGTCGTGCCGAGTAGCCGTCCACCAATTGTCGTTCATGTCCTTAAAATGTTCACCAAGTATTCCGCGTATTGATGTCCATCTGGTTTCACGGTGTTTCCTCAGGTTTTCGTCGATACGTTCCAAAAACTCTATGGGATTTCGCTTGTAATTTCGGAAGTTAACACCCTCCCGGTATTCTGTATTCGAAATATTTGACAAGTTCAAAGAAAAAATTCTAGTTAGTTGTGTATGTTTACAAGTTCCTTGTCCCGCAGTTCGTCAATCTTCTCCTTGTTTTGTTTTACCTGACCACTGACATTCACCTTCGTATCCATGTTTTCGTACCTCTCCATGAAGCGTGTTTCTACTCATGTTATTTCTTCTTGATTTTCTTTTTGTAGCACTTCCATGTGGATTATATTGTCCTCCTCAATATTCTTCATGCATGTGTTGACATCCTCCTTTATTTGTTGAATCTCCTGACTTGATTGGTTCCATTTTTTGTGTATTTCGGAAATTTGTTGTTTAATTCCGGTCATCTCCTCTTCTATTTTCTTATTTGTTTTTTCAGTTTTTTCGATTTTCTTGTTAATTTGCTCGTTGTTATCCTCGATGGTTTTACTTAATTCTTCCTTTAAGGTCTCCATGTTTTTCCGGTTATTATGTTTTAATTCTTCCTTTAATGCTCCCATATTCTCTTCCATCTTCTTACTGTTTTCTTCCATCTTCTTACTGTTGTCGTCTATTTTCTCTTCCATCTTCTTACTGTTGTCATCTATTTTCTTATTTATAGTTGCCATATTTTTACTTATTTGTTGGTTATCATCTTTTATTGATTCTATGTTTTTATCGTTCTTTTCTGTGGATTTCTTATTACTTTCTTCCATCCGGTCAAATCGATCCATCATAACCCTCATCATCTCCTGCCAATCAACGTTCTCTGTTGGTGTGGGTCGTCTGTTTGGTCCCCTTGGGTATCCCCTGCTATCACCTCCACTTCGGGTGCTGGTTGGACCTCCTTATCTCACGTATCGACTTCTTTCTCCGCGTCGGCTGCGCGTTTTTTAGACGTAGCTCGACGATACATTTTTGTCTCGTATTGCAGCTGCTTGCTAGAATTAGGTTATTTATTTTTTTATTTTATTTTATTTTTTTTTATGATCGCCAGCTAGAAATGATAATCTAGCCCTCAAGTTGGTCGCCAATTTGTATAAATATACCATGATTCCTCTTCAATTAAGCCCCACGTTGGGCACCAAATTGTATCATGCCAAGATTACTTTAAACAACTCCTTTTCTTATATTTTTTTTCTGAAATTCAAATAAATTTATTATTCCTCTTTGACATTTTTTAATGTTGTTTACATTCAATGTCTCTTCATTTATTGGTAATTCATTTCAATTGTAGAACATGATAACTCTTATAACCTCAGGGTTAAAGTAAAATTCATGTCAAAGTATTGTTCAAGTCATAACATAACATAAAACACATTATTTATAATGAATGTTTTGTAATTGTATGTTGTTAATGTATGTTGAATAGTGGTAGTAGGTCCTTTTGATCATACAAAAAGATAACTAAAACTGAACTATTAATACTAATAATTAGAGTTTACTAATAAAATTAATTATTAAATAGTTTGTTCACTGTAACTCTTTTTAAAACATGATAATGTTTGTTAAAATATCTGGCTTAGTCTATCGGAATGATTTCACCAATCTGTAGTTTTCTTGAGAACTTCCTTCTTGATTTTTTACTTCAGTACATCAGATTTTCTTTTGTACTTGAGATTAAACTAGTATTCTTCTAGTTTTTTCTAATGGTTTTTATGGATCATTTCATCCTTCATCAGTCATTAATTTTAATATTGTAGCATTTCACCTACCTCGACTTATTACTTATTTTTATCAAGTGCATAATTATTGTACTTACCGCATAATTATGGTATACTGCTCCAGTGCTCATTGTTCACTTGCTCTTATTACTTTTATTTATTGGGTCCAGGTTCGTTATAGGCGAGATTGCGGAAACAATGGAGTGTGAAATAAAAACTCTATAAGCGTTTTTATACATGAACATTACTTTTACTCAAGCCAATTTTGCATATTTTCCATACAGATTATAATGACGTTATTTTTCTACAAAACAAGATGGCGTCTACCAATTACTCTTACTATGCTATATAATATTCAGTGTTTCATTCTTATTTATTTATTCATTTTGGCTTAATATCTTTTGTCAGTCGTTATTGCAAGTTTACTGAGGTTAATAAAATTACGTTTTCACAAACCAATGTTTACCTTGTAGGCCGGCCTTTCATTCTACCATGCGTTCACGCACACACGCACGCACGCACATACACACACACACACACACACACACACACACACACACACACACACACACACACACACACACACGTTACATGTTATTTCATTTTATATTTCTGAGCTCGTATATATATATATATATATATATATTAAAAGGTTGGATAAATTTTGGATTTTAACTTTCCTGCTGGTAGACTAGAAGTTCTTGTAGTCCGGTTTACTTCTGCTGTTAAAATTTTGGGCCGAGATCTCACTGTTCAACTGTTCTGTTCTCCTTTTAAGCACTGACTTTAGAATTTACATTTTCCACTTGTAATTAACTGATTTGCAAGTACAGTATTGTTGACTGTTATTGAATTATTCACATTTTAACTGATTTTTACACCTTTAATGGCCATGACGGCCAGCGTAATTGTACAACTTGTTGCCGCTTGGGCTGATTTTTTAAGAGTGGGCAGACATTGTGACGTTCTTTTGACAAGTGGAGGGGATCAATTGTGATCCACGATTCGTCCGTATCAGCTGACGGCATTGTTTTTCGTCATCGTTATGGCGTGTGTCAATATTTGTCATATTATTGTGTTGTGTCGATCGGAATCGCCATTAACTATGTGCGAATTTTCACGTACACCCTCGGCCTTGAGATCTAAACATACGGTGACAACTGCATCGTGTTTTATGTTTCTCAGGGAACCAACCTTATAATCTTTAATTAATTCAAATTACAATACAAATTTCTATTTAGGTCAAAGAAATCCTAAGACGGGTATTTGTCCCGTTACAAAACCACCTCAATGAAAGGTTTTATGTCAAAACATAAAAACTTTCATTGACCCATTTACTCTTCCTAAAGGGATCAGCTCAGATATGTCGCCACAACCCCCTGTAGTGTTTACATAAAAAAAAATCACTCACCCTTGGTCCAATGATGCTGATCGTACCTGTCTGACCTTACTGGACTTCTCAGGAGAGATCCCAACACCATAAGGCCATGAGGCACTTAACGCTCCTGTTCTGACACTCCGGCCAGTTCAGGACCGTGGTCACAACATCACCAAACTCTGAAACATGCAATACAAAATTTTACAATAGTGGCCTTATCTATCTCCATATCTATAACTGATATGTTTCCCTTTAGATGCATTGGTTTGTGTCTGAGACATTGGTTTGATCACTTAATTTTGTAACGGGGCAAAAAAGGAGGGGTTTTTTATTTTATTAACATTGGGGTTTTATTTTATTAAAATATTCATAATTCATTTTTCATCTGTGTGGACAGCCAAGTGTTCAGATAAAGCATAATCGAACAAAGAGACGGTGATGAAACAATTGTAAAGGAATGTGCGGGTTGACGATTCTTAGAACTTTGCGATTGTGTGACACACACACACAAACGCGCAAGCACCAACATCTGCGGAGCGCCTGAACGACGCCGAGTTGTTTGAAACAAGATGGCTTGGAGGCGAAAGTTTTGTTCGCACATGGTCCGAGCTGGCGGATATAAGTTTAAGTCCTGCCCACAATTGTGACGTCGACCAGTAAACACTAAATTTCGTCGACGTCCAACACACAGGCGTAACCCTTGTTGAATGAACAGCGACGGACGATTCGATCATAAGGCATTGTTAGTTCCGCTATGCCTAACTTATGGTGGGAGATTTTGTGAGTGACTCTCGTCCCAGTTGAATAAAATTCTCAACCCCGGCCGGGTGTGAAATAAAAACGTGTGCACACAAAATCTTAATTTCAACATGTAATAAGTGAACCAAAGTTAAAAAATTAAATATTTTATTTAGACAGAATCAGTGATGTGAACGGGCGAAATGAAAGGGGAACAGTAAACTTTCGGACACTTAAAACACACGAGGCACATGGCAGCGAGAGGAGTGACACAGTTGGGTAACCCATAAGAGTAATTTCAATATTTTTTAATAAAGGGTTCTTCAAATATGTTAAAAATAAAAGGGGTTGGGATAAATTAATGGAATGAGTGTAGAGTGTGCAGCAATCTGGGTCGTCTATCGTAGAGTAAAATAATTAGATTCAGGTAGTAAGAAATATGTATTCGTCTGTATAAATCTGATCAAGGTCTTGTTTATGTTTTAAATAATAACAGTTGTAAATGATGTGAAAGCAGAGAAATTTAAGTTAACAGAAAATTTGAGTAACTTTGAGTAAAATTTTAAAAGTAAAGCAATCAAATGTTGAAAGTTTAAAGAATAAAATAAAATCCTAATTGCTTCTCTTCATACATGCGAGTCGAGTCTGTTATTAATATAACCTTACAATCATGCTTGCATTCCAACGTTCGTGTGACGTAACCCTGGGCTGAGAGAAGATTGTTTAAGGTAAGTGGAATAATAAATAATAATAATTTTATTTATTTGCATGTAATTATATAATCGCAATTGCCGCCTGAACTGGGACGAATTTGATTAATTCAATAATTAAAATTCCACACCTACAATAGATGCAAGCGTGATTTGGGGTTGAGTGAAGAATACGTAAAAAAAATATCGGTATGGAGAACCATACATGACTTCCATATTCTAAGATTTATATTTAAATCTTGATATCGCCTGCCAAGCACGATATATTTTCTCTTATACATGATTTACATTAAAATGAAAAAATTTTAATTTTATTGCTTGGCAATAAACCAACCATTGTTTGAAAAAGTTTAAATAAATTTTCAAGTACTTTACTCTTGTTAAAACGTAAAAGGTTGCAGGTAAACTACCCCTTCCCCTTAACCGATCTTCACCAAAATCGAAAGTCCTTGAGACATCAACAATTGAGGGACGTATGCAAAAAATTATTTGATTGTGTTTGAATTTGCGGCTGTTATCGTTTGCCATAGAAAATACGCTTGATAAAAAAACGTTGCAGGTAAACTACCCCTTCCCCTTAACCGATCTTCACCAAAAACAATAGGTCTTGAGTACTCTACAAATCAGGACTGTATGCAAAACATTATTTGATTCTGTTTGAATTTGCGGCTCTTATCGTTTGCCATAGAAAATACCCTTGTTAAAAAAACGTTGCAGGTAAACTACCCCTTTCCCTTAACCGAACTTCACCAAAAACAATAGGTCTTGAGAACTCTACAATTTAGGGCTGTATGCAAATAATCTTTTGATTCTGTTTGAATTTGCGGCTGTTATCGTTTGCCATAGGAAATACCCTTGTTAAAACATAAAACGTTACAGGTAAACTACCCCTTTCCCTTAACCGATCTTCACCAAAATCAACAGATCTTGAGAACTCTACAATTCAGGGCTGTATGCGAAACATTATTTGATTCTGTTTGAATTTGCGGCTGTTATCGTTTGCCAAACAAACAAAATTACCCTTGCTAAAAAAAACCGTTGCAGGTAAACTACCCCTTTCCCTCAACCGATCTTCACCAAAAACAATAGGTCGCGAGTACTCTGCAAATCAGGGCTGCATGCAAAAAATTATTTGATTCTGTTTGAATTTGCGGCAGTTATCGTTTGCCATAGAAAAAAAATCTACAGACACACACAGACAGACACACAGACAGACAGACACACAGACACACACACAGACACTTTTCGGAAAACGACTTTTTTTCATGTTTTGAGTGTAGTAGAATCAGAATCTGCAATAATCTCGAACACGATTTTTTTTTGCCATCACCATACTTCCATTCCTTAAGGAATATGGAAGTAAAAATACGAAAAATTAGGTTATATGTAACTAAGACCTAATGAATACCTAAAGTATGTAAAATAAGAAGTGTTAAAATACAGTATAATAAAATAAATGTGATAAGTTTATAATTCAAAAATGTCAGATAATAATGAAAGTACGGTAAGTGAAATGGCTGTATTTAATGAGTCAGCTGTTATGAGTAGCCTTGAAGTACACTCAATGCCGAATGTAGGTCAAGATGACAAAACTTAGTGTAAAAGTAATACGAATGAATCAGATAGTACAGATGATTCGGGGATTCAAGTAACCCCAAAATCGAGTAGGGAAAGTAAAATTAATAACGATGAAGTCAGCTTCACTGACGATAAAACAGAAAATCAAACAACACCTATTGCAATGAATCAGAATGAAAAGGTTGACGACAGTAGCATGTTAAAAAATTTGTATAGTTTGATATGTAGTATGAAAGAAAATTCAGAGAAACAACACGATGAAGTAAATAACAAATTCAATGAACAGAATAGTAAATTGAATGAAATTAAAAGTGAATTTAACTGTAAATTTGATGCTAAATTTGATGTACTTAAATTTGACATTAATGAGGTAAAAATGAAATGCGAGAGTAGTTGTAACGAATTGAAACGAGATATTGAGAAAATAGTAGAATCAGTAGGAGAACGGATTAAAAGCAAAAATAATAATGATAATAAAAAATTAACAAGTGATAACAATAATGTCGAAAATGATAATATAATTAAAAATGTGGTATTAGAGAATAAGGTAACAAATGATAACAATGATATTGAAAATGGTAATGTAATTGAAAGGGTGGTATCAGAGAGTGATACGTTGAAAATATATAGTGAGATAGTGAGTGAGAGAGAGAGAGTAATAGGTTGTAACGGAGTAGTAATTAGTGTTGATGAATTAGAGAAAGAGTGGCAAGAGAGATTAGATGAGTATGTAGGGCAGAGGGTAAATTTTCCCCATATGTATGATGAACCAAGGTGTTCAAAAATGTTATTTTTGAAGGGCAAGAGTCCCTTGTTAGTGAAAGATTTGAGCTGTTTCCCCTTTTTGTATAAGTTAGTACCCTCTGTGTGGAATGGTGTTGAAAGTGAGAGATGGTGTTATGGTGAGAGAGAGTTAGATAAAGAGTTGTGTATTGATAGAGAGATAGAATTATATAAATTAAAGAGATATTATAATGAGTTGAAAGAGATGTTAGAAGTGGTACAGATAAATGATATGAAATACTTACTTTGTACAGGAGAGATTGAGAATTGTTTTGATGATACCTGTTTCAATAATAATAATAATTTACCTTATGATGAGAAAATAACTGACCTTATATTGAATGTAACTACTGATGGAGACTGGACAGAAATAAATAATGCTGACTTGGTTTATGATAAAATAATTATAATAGGAAGTAACCCTATGTATGATTATTGTGGTAAAATGAATGAACTAAAATTTTATGGTTACTACACACAGGATAGCCATATGAGGTATGTAAATAAAATTGAAAAATGTTATGTGAAACCCAGACTAATATTCGATGATGGAGGCTGAACATAAACTTAGTAAATGGACAATTTTAAATATTTTGTTTTATGGTTCTGACCTGGCTGATTTTGGAAATGAAGTGTGATATAATTGAATAATTATTAATGAAGAATTGTAAATAATTGCTAGTGAAATTAATTGTGTGTATTGTAAAATATGTTATGTAAACCATGTGTGTATGTAGAGGAAATTGTTGTGATAATAATAGTAACATTTTTGCAGTCTAAGTAAATAACAAAAATAATTTGGAAGAGGATAACAAATGAATTGTAATTATTGTAATTGGTGAAAGTAATTAAAAATGTTGTTTTCAATAATTAATTTCATTAAAATAATTTGAGATGTTTAAATATTTTGATTGATTTAAATGTTATATAATTGAATTTTTCTAATAAGTTTAAATTATTTTATGAGATGTGAATTTGATAGTAATAAATAAATAAATGTTAAATTGTTGAGTATGGAATAACATTGTTGTTAAATGTTTCAGAGGTTACATTGGTGTGTGTGGTGTGTATATTTTGTGTTTATGTCAGTAGGTGAATAATGTACTGAAAGTATAAAATTTATAATACCAATTAGATAGAGTAAAATGTTTACAGGTGTGAAAAGATTTTGATTCAATAATGAAAATAATTTGAGATAATTGTACTAAATAGAAACTAATTAAAAAGTAATAATAACAGAAAGGTGATGTAAAATAAATGTTAATAATAAATATGAAATGTTTGAGGAATATGATTGTAGTGAATGAGAAATAATGAAATGCTGATGATAACATGCCTGAAAGTAGAGATGATTTCCCCGACTTTTCGGGCGATTACTGCCTTACCAGCACTAATCGTAGTTTTGGCTAGCGGTCAGCTATGGCCATAAATTAAGAACCTTGACCATAGCTGGCTTGAGATTGGTTTATATTAGAAATTGATGGGGGGTGATTTAGGGGAAATCCCGGGAACTATGGAACAGCGGCTGCCACTCTGTTCGAGTAGGAACAGCAAGGCCAGGTGGTAGACCCGTTTTAAGGGCGTATAAATTTGTAACACGGGTATGATGATATCCAAATAATTTCCAATGTAACGCTGAAGCAAGGACACAGAGATGTAAAGTTCCTCCACCAATGCCGTCCTTGTGGAAGCACATGGGCGCAACAGTCCAACAGAAAAGAACAATAGTGTGTGTGTGGCTGGGTGGTTGCTCAGGGGAGCAACGAATTAAAATTTTGTAACCTAAAGATGATGACTCGCTCCTGAAGTAATTAAATAATTGTATCATGATTTGAGAAATAGTTGCATTAGATGTTTATTATACTGTGTTTATTCTGTCTTATAAATGTATTAGTTTATTGTGTTAGAGGTAAGTGTTGATAGAATGTGTAATTTGTATAATTTTGAAATGTGTTTGTAGTAAGGTCATTCACCTTGCTAAGAAAATCAGCTGATCCGCTGTAGAATGTCACTTATAAATTGTTGGTAAATTTCTAAGGTAACTAATGTTTGAATATAATGATTTTAATGTATTAAAAGATTTTGATTTAAATGTTGGAAGTAATTTGATATAGTTAAGAATTTTAAATGATTTGTAAAAGGTAGATTTTGGGTGATTAATATTTTGTTAGGACAAGTAGATCAGTCCAAGTTGAGTTTAAAGTGATAATAGAGAGAATAATATTGTTGTGAATTAATGTAATGTAGAATTTGAGAAGTATTGATAGTGACACAGTAGCTATGGGGAAATATGTAGAGTATTGATTGATATATTGATGTAATAAATAAGTGGAGATATTTTGTTGTAGTTGAAGTGAGGTAATGAGAATGGTAATTAGAGTTGATGGGAATTTTGTAAGAGGGGGTGGTGTGGTAGGAGTCCGCAACAAAAGGGTTCGGACGGGAAGGGACCGTTTAGCGTCGGAAAGGGTTGCCTTGGGATAAAGTCCAGGAACCAGATAAGGGAATGAGCTTTTGGGGGGGGGAACACACATCCTGAGTACAAAGGGGTAGAGAATATTTTTTTTTATATAAGAGTAGAATGATGTGAATTGAGTTGAGTAGTAAGTTGGGTTTAGAAATGTTTGATAGATGTTTTGATAAGAGATGGGTGTCATGTTAGTTAAAGCTGTTAGTGATATTAGAGTCAGAGGGGTAAAGATTATAAATGTTGTAACGTATCACAACGTTTGCAACGATATAATATAATTTAAAATATTTAGATTTGATTATTATGATTGTGATTATTAATACAGTGGGTGTGGGTGTTCCTGTTTAATTCTTTTAGTTTAAAAGAGTATTTAGTACTTCGCTGTCAACCTCCCCACTTACAATATGTGGATGTTATCAGTGTTCTGTTTGGTGACTCCTTCTGCTGCAACATACACTTTATACACATATACGGATATTCTATTTGAATATCCTAAACAATGCACATGCACTATAAAGTAAAATAATGGTTTAACTGTAATTTGAATTGTATTGAACATTCAAATTCTACCGCCACCTTCTGATAGAATGTATCATAAAATTTAAACTATTTTAATTTTAATTTCAAAAACTCTTTCCACTGGTAAATAAATTGAGATATTTAACAATTCTAAAATGCCATTAACTCTTTTAAAAAACAATCAATCAATAATGTCTTTACAAAATAATAATTACTATAAACGATTCTTGAGCTCTTTTAACCTCAAGGCTGGTAACACTGGGGTCTGGTACAATAATTTTAGTTAACGAGGTTATGTCCTCTTTACTCAGTTACATTAACAAATTCGTGTGTTCTTGGAAGTTGCATGATACCAGATACAAGATGTTATCTTTTCTAACAATATTTAATAAAGAATTGCTACAAAAAACAAACAAATATTAAAAATAAAAGTCTGTACCATAAACCGATATATTTCGTACTATCGTACAGTGAGTATACTGGGTACAGCAGTTGTTTTGATAACACGTGCTTTATGCTGCACTGTTAAAAATTACTATTATTATTTATTCGTTAGTTATAAAAATCATTTATTGGCAAGAGAAAAATCTATAAAAAAAAACTCTTGTGATAGCTTTCAGTGGATTGAAATTATTTGAGAACAGAATCATTACTTGGCGACAAAGTTGTCGTTGTTATTTCTAGGTTAGTTAACAAAAGTAAGTAGTTATTTTGAATAAGTAAATTATTCATTAAATTCTTAATAATATAAACACATATATTTTATTCATATTGTATCTGATGGATAATTATCAGTTGATTAGAATATTTTTCGCAATAAACTAGTTATTCGTTAGTTCAAACGAAATGAGTCAAATGAGCGACTATTCATAACACTCGTATTTTCGATATTTAAATTAATACCGATTTCTTTAATCATGATGAAATCGTAAAATATTTATTCTTTAAATTAATGATTGCGATATAATTCATTTTGTCAATTCTGATAATTTTCATCATTGGTTATGCACTTCGGTATTTATGACTAGTGCAGTCCCAAAACAATAATTCTTCGTTCATTAACGAAAATTATTAATTCAATTCAATTCGTTAAATAATAAAAATAGAGTACTCCCTGTTTTTTACAAAACACAAAACACGACCTTTATTATACACTGGCCGGTTTATTATTTTAATTCACTTAGCACTGGACACTCGTTATTATTCTGTAGTGTACAGGTTATGTATGTAGCGTACTTCTGTATGTGACGCGCACTGTTTATATAAAAACTTAACAATTTTCTTCGTCAACTTTGCTCGTTGAATGATGCAGAACGACTGAATGTTTCATCTAAGCGTCTCTTGCTCGTTTGGTTATTTTAAGCCATTTGATTGGTTTAAATTGTGAACTCTCTACCCCAAAACACCTTAGTTAAATAAAACTTTTAATTTTTTACAAATTTTTGTCTGGGTTAGAGATTATATGTGACATAAGCGTTGATACACAAAATGACTGAAAAGTTTATAATTGCTATAACTTTTTTATTAATCATCGTATCGTTGAATGGTTAGTGGCAATAGATTGCGGACACTTGCGGCTTTAATTTAAGTCTAAACAAGGATGAAATCCGTCCATTATTAACTCACTAAGCCATGTCACAAATTCATATGGTGATTCTTAATATGAATAAGTTTATTTCACCATATTTTGCTCCTATTACACTATAACACTCATTATTAAACGTCTCGAGTCCATTTCTCTTTCGTTTTAACATAGAAAATAGTTGTAATTACCATTCAAACAATATTTGATAATGGCGTCCTCAATGACCATATTCGATTGTTTATAATCGCTTATAACACTATTATTTCTTACCTAATTACATTTGTTTGGCATTCTAACAATAATATATACATTTATTTACATCTGTTCATATTTTGCTCTATGAAAAATGTTGTTTTTCATATAATAATAGTCTTATCAAAAAATCTTCTGTTCTTATTTCTTGAATTTGTCACTTTTTCAATTATTTTACCACATAAGGTATATAATGTTACAAATAAAAATAGTGTACAACTATAGTACCTTGTTTATTTAATGTATTTATCAGTCTTTCGTTATTTGAAAGCTTTCCAATTCTTAGTATTGGGTTTGTTTACATCAGGTTTTGCAATGACAGTCAGTTAGTTTCTCATAAATCAACTACTAAATTGCTATTATTACATTTGATATGTGTTCTCATAGTAGTATCAGATGTCTCTCTAACTACTGATAACATTTTTAGTCATCTATGAACAAGTTTTGATAGTGCATTTTGCTTAACTATCTTGTTACATAGTGTTTGTTTACATTTGGTTCTACAATTATAGTCAGTTAGTTTTCAATAATTTGATTATAAAACTACTATCATTATAATTGTGATCTGTTCTCATAGTAGTATTAGATATTTTTCTAACTACTGGTAACATTTTCAGTAATCCTTTAACAAGTTTTAATAGTGTATTTTGCTTAACTAACTTGTTACATAGTGTTTGTTTACATTTGGTTCTACAATTATAGTCAGTTAGTTTTCAATAATTTGATTATAAAGCTACTATTATTATAATTGTGATCTGTTCTCATAGTAGTATTAGATATTTTTCTAACTACTGGTAACATTTTCAGTAATCCTTTAACAAGTTTTAATAGTGTATTTTGCTTAACTAACTTGTCACATTGGGTTTCTGTTCTTCTATCTTTATGCTATCATATTTAATATGCTTTATGTGCTGTGTATTTCAGTACAAATATTATTTATTAGTTTGCATTACTATTTATAATTAGTCTTTGATTGAAACAATTGTTGATAGTTGCTTGGTTTAATTAATATATATGATTTTATGTTATAGGTGCACTTTCTATGAGGTTATGTATCATGTTATCTGGTCACAATTGTGCAACATATTTTTATGCAGTATTTGATTCTACTATTATGATTTCATTATGGTATTCTATTACAATGGTTTAATTGTTGATTAATACACATGTTTACACTATTTTTTCTAAACAATAACACAAGTATTCTTAATCTAATAGTATTACATTTCTTGTTGTGTTGTACCTAGTTTTTGGTACATTGGTTGTTTGATACCTAACAAACTAGCTTATTTGTTACTATTTGTTCTGGACTTTCTTTATATTTTAGTCTATCTTGCCGTGGCATTAAGTTATATCTCATTTTAAGGTTTACAAAACTTTTATTATCAGTTCCTATGAACAATTATTTTACTGTTCTATCTCACGTTTCTCTTGGTGGTCTTATGATTATCTATTTTGGGTTACAATCTTGATTAAACTGGTCACACTAATTGTCTGTGCATTTTAACTATTTAATCTTTGATTCTTCCACTATAATGGTAACGCATTTTCCTCTGTTATAAACCTTCTCACTTGTATTGTCTGTGGGGTTTATTTGGGTTACAAATGGTTAACTTGTTACAGGTTCTCACACTTACATTAAGTTTTCACTGTTACTGTTTGTGATTGCTTAATTATGCTTAACACTGGTTTCTTCATAGTTGATAATCGTTATACTTCTTCCGGTCACTAGTATAGTTCCTTGTATACTTGGTGAATGGTGATTTCTTGTATTATCCATATATTATCTTCATTCTTCATGTTATGTTTCCTTTGCTCTTCTTCTTCCTTTCTTCTCTTGTTTAATTGTTGTTCACTATCGGTGTTCTCCTGGGTTGTGCATTGCTTGTGATAGACAATGTTCCCTTCTTCTTGTCATCTTTTTCAATATTTCCATTTGTGGTAGTCATTGTTCCATAGTATTTATATTAATAACTAAATTGGTTGTTTTGCCATCATTGTGGTTGTTCTTGAGTTGTCTTTCCTTCATTTTAATGGTTGTGATTTTTGTTGTTTCCCCTCACTGTTTGGAATCTATTGGGCCTGGTTTCTAACATTTTATATTGGCTCGTTGTCATTTTCTTTCTCTTTTTGTACTTGATGATGCTATATTACTCTTCCTTCTTCTTTGTTGGATTTTTTCAATAATATATCTTTGTAGATACACACTTTTTGTTTACATTATCTTATGTACTTTGAAATATTTTCATGATCTCCCGTCACTTGATGTAATAATTAGTTACTCTATGTAACCGCCAAATTTGGCACGTTACGTATGCCTTCCTATAAGAATTGATTAATTCTGAATTAGTATATTTATTTTTTATTGAAGAATTCATCAATTGTTGTACGTTTCCATGTCGACTCATATGCTTTTTTATATATCCCTTCACTTTCTTCTATTTGAATCATAATTATTTCTTTTCTATGTAATTATCTCCCTTGTTTATTTAGTTCCCTATTTCCCTAACATAAGTTTAGCTGGGGCAGTTCAGAGTGGCTCACTTTGGCATACAACTCCACTGGCCATACTAACATCAATAAATACGGAGGCACATCATCTCCATCAATAATATAAATGATTGCTGGCATTATTCATCAGTCAATTCATCTCAAATAATCAAAAAATATAAAGTGGTCGTTCTTCCGACAAATAATAAATATCCTTGGGGTTATCTCACGCATCTGCGGTTTATACATTGTTATACTCTCTTCTTCTTGATTCAACTTAACTAAATTCTTCACATATTACAGGGATAGTTTGTTTTACATTTCATCACTGGTATACTCTCATGATCATCTTCGTTAATATATTATTTTTCATTCTTCTTTGTCATCAATTAATCTTTTCTCTTGGTATTGCATTAAACGTCATTTCATAATTTTCTTCATGATCAGGATTCACTTCTCTGGATACAATTCATGAATATATTCTCATGGTTTCAAATGAGATATAGCCCATTTGATATAGGCTTTCTTCTAGTGTCTTCTAGTGTCTATGCGAGACATTATGGTTGTGTGTTATCTATTATCTACATTACTGATATTTATTCGGTTTCGTTCCTCCAACTTCTTATTTTCTGCTTCTTTATATCATCTAGTTCATTGTCTCCTCTTTTATCTGTACGGGTATGTTGTTACCTTACTGTTGACGTGGCTCTTGGAATTATATATTTTTACATTATACATGCCAAAGGTGGAAGGTGTCAGTCTCGTATAGTATTAATTGTAGTACGGGTAAGTTGTTGGTTTACTTGTTGACTAGGCTCTTGGAATTTGCTGGTGCCAAGGATGTAGGGCGTCTTTCTCGTATAGTTTATTGTAGTACGGGTAAGTTGTTGTTTATCATATATAATTATCATATAATTCTTCTCTAATAGTACGGGTAAGTTGGTGTTTACTTGTTGACTTGGCTCTTGGAAATATATTTTGTGCCAAAGATGGAAGGTGTCAGTCTCGTATAGTATTAATTGTAGTACGGGTAAGCTGTTGTTTTACTTGTTTGTAACTTTAATATTATATAGTTACAGATAGTTATGTCCCTTTTCGGGCGCAAAAATATACGATAAATTACATGTTAAACTTATAGTCATGTTTTCAAAAGTCGGGCGCCATCTTGATTACATATGTTGTATTGTTAAACACTATAGGGCAGGAATTCGTTACGCGAAGTTGTGATAAACGGAAGTTGTTTGAAATAATAAAATACCTGATTAAAATTGTTACCAATAATATACCCTGTTTATTATATATACATCTTACATAATGCTCTTGTAAGTATTAAACAAACTTTAAACACTCCAAAATCATAATACAGGTAAAATTAAATGTGTTATTAGGTAATATTATATAATTACGTGAATATAGACTTACATATCGTTATATTGGGGCGCACAACCCAGCACTTAGAAATTACTCACGCACACAAACTCTCTCTCTCTCTCTCTCTCTCTCTCTCTCTCTCATGGTACAATTTGTTATTATGTTATGAGCTCATTTTAAAAAAGTGAAATTTTGAATACTTGAATTTATTTGTTATTTGGTCATTTCAAATAAAGTTGATGTGAAAATAAATACGTATGTTTGTGTTGATGGAACGTTCTCACCAAAGTCGTGTAGATGTTGTTTGATCTCTGTCCGGTACGGTAAAACTTCGCGTACCGCGAGGTTACCGTGTACACTTCCCGGTCACATTTTGAAGTAGAAACACTGTATTTATATAGTTTATTAACCACTTACAGTGGTTTAAAAGTTAAAATGCACTTATTAGTGAAAGAGTTGCCGGCCGGCTACGATCACAGTTGCAGATGAAATGACCACGAGTCTTTGTTATATGTTGCCGAGGTGGGGTGAACCTACGTCACTCGTTCTTTGTTAAGTTGTTGACAGCATCGTGTTGTGGATGTAAACACATTCTCGGCCGCTGACGTAATTAAGGATCGTCACTGTTATCGCAACAAATTACATATTGTTTTTGTGATGCTTCACGGTTTTTTGCTATGAATCGGTCCAAATCCTGGCAAATATTATACAGTCCACTCACTATATATTCATACCGGTTATTTAATGTTTGTTTGATTATGACCAAACTAAGAAAATACAATATTTATGGTTTTATTTACCATATTTAAGGTAATTATAAAATGTACCATGATTGTACCATTACATGTTGACTAGGCTCTTGGAAATATTTTGTGCCAAAGATGTTGTTTGTCGTTCTCGTATTATTTTTGTTTTTATTAATAGTACGGGTAAGTTGTTGTTTACTTGTTGACTTGGCTCTTGGAAATATATATTTTTACATTATACATGCCAAAGATGGAAGGTGTCAGTCTCGTATAGTATTAATTGTAGTACGGGTAAGCTGTTGTTTTTTACTTGTTGACTTGGCTCTTGGAATTATATATTTTTTTTTACATTATACATGCCATAGATCTTGGGTGTCTGTCTTGTATAATTTTTGTTTTTTATTAATAGTACGGGTAAGTTGTTGTTTTACGGTTGACTTGGCTCTTGGAATTATATATTTTTACATTATACATGCCAAAGATGGAAGGTGTCAGTCTCGTATAATTTTTGTTTTTTATTAATAGTACGGGTAAGTTGTTGTTTTACGGTTGACTTGGCTCTTGGAATTATATATTTTTATATTATACATGCCAAAGATGGAAGGTGTCAGTCTCGTATAATTAATTGTAGTAGCAGTATTACTGGTAAATACAATCTTCTTTATCCTTTACATAACTTCTTTAGAACATATTTTTACATTACAAAATTACAATATAGTCAACGTTTATTTTCATAATTATATATTCACTTCTTATTTAGTATAAACAACAAATAATCTTCATAGCAATATTTCACCCTTTCTTCATATAGTCAACATTTATTCTCACAATTATATTTTCATTTTTCACTTAGTATCAATAACAAATAATCTTCATCGCAATATTTCACTTTTACCTTATAATTTAACTTTCGATATACCGTTTCATTGAAGCTTGGTTGTATGTGCCCTTTATTTTCTTAGTTATAGGGTCTTGTAATTCATAAGTGTTATTCATGTTGTTTTTTGTAACAGTATATGGGCCTGTGAATAGCAGTAGCAGTTTTTTCGCAATACCTTCAATTGCACTTGGGAGTTCTCGGTTTTTTATGAGTACCTTGTCTCCCACTTCGTATTTTATGATTTTAGGTTGCGATTTCTGGTGTTTGAGCCTAAGTTTGTCAGCTCGTTCAACTGCATTATTGTAAAATTTGGTTTTATTAAATCTGAATTCATTTTCTGGTGGAAAGTTTATAATTTCTGTAATTTCCCGGGGTGGTCTTCGCTCGTACATAGCCATATAGGGTGTCTCATCTGTTGATTGTTGTAAGCTAAGTTCAGGAAGTCTTCAGCCGGGGATAGATATTCCTCCCATCTCCTCTGCTGGCTGTGACAGTAGGTTCTTAAAATCCTTCCTACTTCTCTCAACACTCTCTCAGCAGGGTTGCTGTTGGGGTGATACACAGACGTTTTGTATGTTTTCACGCCGTGATGGATCAGAGTTTCCCGCCATCTTCGGCCTCGGAATTGCGTTCCGTGATCTGTAATTACTGATAGTGGTTTTCCTACCTCGGGTATGTATCTAGATATTACAATGTCTAGTATTTTGTTAGTTGTAGCTCTGTTTATGGGATAAAGTTTTGTGAACTTCGTGTAGTGGTCAAATATGATTACCACATATTTGTATTGGCGTCTTCCACCACTTCGTGGAAATGGTCCACAAATATCTAAAAATACTTTTTCTAATTTTGCTGTTGAAGTTATGGGTATCATTACCCCTTCTCTTTTCTCATTGCTACACTTGACCAATTGGCATACATGACAATTTTGAATATATTTTCTCACCCTGCGGTTCATGTCCTTAAAGTATACATGTTCCTGTAGTGCCTTGACTACTTTGACTGCTCCCATGTGACCGTAACGCACATGGTAATCATTTGCTAGTTCCTTCTCAATAGTTTTCGGTATGACAACCTTCCATTGTTCACTATATTTTTGAGTTTTAGTGAATAGTAATTGGTTGTGATTACAGTAATATGGTATTATTTTTTCATAATTTTCTGCCAATCGTTGGATTATTTGTGAGATTTTAGGATCCTTATTTTGATGAATTTTTATGTCAGATAATATGTTGGTTAATTCAGACGTGTTTTTTAAGATGTGGTAGACCTTGGCGATGGTTTCTTTTTCTCCCTCGAATGTCTGGGCTATGACATTCACTCGGGACAACACGTCGGCCGCTATGTTGCTTTTCCCGGGGATGTATTCCCATTGGATGTTACATTCTTGGAGCGTCAGTGTCCATCTTGTCAGTCTACCATGTTTTAACCTACAATTCTTTAGAAAAGATATAGACTTGTGATCGGTTCGTACCGTAATAGGGTATCCTAAAATGAATGTTCTAAATTTCTCACATGCAAACACTATACTCAGGAGCTCTTTTTCCGTCGTATGATAGTTTCGTTCGCATTTGTTAAGCGTTCTACTTGCAAAACTAATCACTTGATGATTGCCTTCCTGGTCCTCCTGATATAATACTGAACCAAGGCTAACATCACTAGCATCGCAGTTCATAAAAAATTGTTTTTAAAAATTGGGATGGTGTAGCATTACTGTATCGAGAAATTTTTTCTTTATTAGCTCAAAGGTAGTGTCTTGGTCAGGCCCCCATCTCCACTTTTCCTTTGACGATAATTGTGATGAAAATCGAGCCGTTAATTCCGAATAATTGTGCTGGAATTTCCTGTAGTAATTACAGATACCGAGGAACGACTGTAATTGTTTTTTGTTCTTTGGTATCGGGAAACGCTGTATTGCTTCCATCTTTTCTTGGGCTGGTGTTATTCCAATTTCCGACAAGTTGAACCCCAAAAATTGCACTTCCTTGGCTATTAATTTTGATTTTTCTAGTTTGAGCGTTATGTTATTTTCTTCTAGTTTATTTAGTACTTGTGCCACCCGGTTACAATGTTCTTCCCAATTATCTGATGCAATTAACAAATCATCTACATACACTGTAGTAAATTGCAATGTATTATGTCCTAATATTTCATCCATGCATTTAACAAAAATTGCCACAGAATTTACAAGGCCGAAGGGTAACCTTTTAAATTGATAGTTACGGCCTTCGAAAATAAATGCTGTAAATTTCCTGCTATTGGGGTGTAACTCCACCTGCCAATAACCACATACAGTGTCCCATATACTGAAATACCGCATGCCATAAAATTTCTTTAATATCTCGTCGATTTCTCCAGGCGATGTCCTGTCATTAATTATGGACTTATTTATTTCCCTCGCATCCAGACAAATCCTCACTGCGCCGTTTTTCTTAGGTACAGCTACAATGGGATTAGTGTACGGGGAGTTGCTAACTTCAATATCATTTTCAATTAATCTCTGTATTTCTTCACGAACGGCTTCTTTAAGTGAAAATGCGATCGCATATGACTTTCTCTTAAACTCCGTTTGATCTTTGAATTTCAATTCACACCAAAAATTTTTTATTTTGCCAGGTGTATCAGAGAATACATGTCGGTATCGATTATAGATTTGTATCAGGTTTTCTCGTTGTTCATTAGTCAATACATGGTTAATGTTATCTGTTCGGAATGCTCTAATTTCATTAATCTTCTCTACCCATAACACATCTTCTGGATTGTTGCGAATCTCTCTGTTGATGGACATCTTCTTATGGTCATGGCCTTCCCGTATATAATAGATTACATGCTCTGGGGGTGCCTTCCTATGTTCTATGAGATCTGCAGTCCATTCAACTTCATCTGTTTTTAATAATACTGTATCTTTATCCATATTGATTATGGCTGCATACTTTCGCAGTATGTCGCATCCAATTAGTATTGTAAATGGTAGTCCACTTGCTACGAGGAAAACCATTGGAATCATCTGTCCATTGCTCGATACTTCCAACTGTACTTGGTGTCGAATGGTTTTATTCTGTCGCCCAGTGGCTCCAATGAGTATGATATTATTGATGGGTAATGTTGGTATTGTTGTTTGGTTTTCCAATTGTATTCGGTTTAACTCTAATTTGTCGATTAAAGAGACATTCGCTCCGGTGTCTACCATAGCTGTTGTACTTATCCCATTGACTTTTACTGAGATATACGCTATCTCGTTATTGGTTGTGTCGCTGATACTGTCTTCTTTTTCTTCCATTAGATCCTGCCTAATGTTTTTGAGGTAATTATTGCGATGTATTTTGATAGATGCCAATTCAGCCGCCAATATGTTAGACCCAATAGTCCGGTTCAGTGAGGGTGTTGTTAAGCTTTTCACTGCCGGTTCCCATTTAAAGGCAGGTCACCGTTGTTTGTGTGCCTGTCTGTTGAGGTTGATGCTACCGGTTCCTGGAATCCTTGCCCATTTCCATTGTGGTAGATTTCGGTGGTTCGAGTGACTGGTCGGTTACCTTCACTGCTGTCACTTCTGTTAGATCTGTAACCCGACGCTCGATCCTCTCCGTCGCTGTGATTTGAATTATTATGGTGATTATGGAAGCTTCTTCACCCTTGGTAATAATTTCGCCTACCTCCCCCTCTGCTAGCATGAGTGTAATTCACTCTACGGAACTGATTGTTGTTGTGGTTCCCATTACCCTGTCGATGCTGGTTATTTGGGGATTGATTATTATAGGGTCGGTAATAATTATTACCGCGTTGGTAATTACTGTCCCTCTGATATCCATTTGGTCTGGGATTATTGATGTTCCCTCGGTCTGCATGATCATTATGGTTACCACCTCCATTCTGTCGTGGTCCCTGTTGGTTATGGAAACGTGGAGGGTTGTTGAATGTCCTCCCATAATTGTTCCTGTCACTGTTATTGGTGGGATTCACGTTTCCTGGTCCGCCCCGATCATACGTCTGTCCGGGACCCTGGCGGTTCCTCTGGTAGTAGCGTTCTCTCTCGTGACTTTCCAACAGAGTGCACATTCCTTGTATGGTCTTTATTTGTGAATTGAGCCTACCCTGTGATACTCCCTGATTGAAATGGTAAGCTAATTTTGTGACTAAACATTCCTCCGGGATGGCTGGCTCCAGGTTTCTGGCCAAGCAGATCTTACCTAGAAAATAAGTAGTCATGGATTGTCTGCCATTTGGGTCATATTTACCGTTGGTGATGTCGTCCCTAATAATGTTTTGGGTAGAATCAGACCAATATTTCAATTTGAATGCTACTTTGAACGCAGCATAGTTCTCCACTTCATGCCGGGTCGCTGTCCACCAGTTGTCAAAGGTATTCCGGAATGATTCATCTAGCATTCCTTTTATAACGGACCATCTATTTTCTCTGTTTCTACTTATAATTTCCTCCACCCTCTCTAAAAATTCCAGTGGATTCTTCACATAAGCACGGAAATCTATCTGTTCCCTACCTTCCAGGTGTGTCAGTCCAGATAAAATATTTGGGAATGTTCGTAAGCGGTTCATTTCATCCCGAATGTCGTTGAACTCCCTTTGTTGGTGCTCTGTCAATTGGTCTCTGTCACTGGTTACTTGGTGTTTGACTGCATCCACCTTGACTGCAATTTCCTCGCATCTCTCACCCAGTGTGGTCTGTGCTGTCATCATTTCTGCTTGCTTCCGTTCCACGATTCCCATCTGGTTGTTGTGGATTTTCTCCATACTGTCCATCCGGTGGTTGACATCTGTTTCCGTTTGTATTATTTTTTGTTTATTATTTTCTCCTTCTCTCCGTATGTCTGATACTTCTTCATGGATCTCAGTTGTTAAGATGGCAATTCTCTCCTCCGTTGCTTCTAAATTCTCTTCTAATTTTTTATCAACCATTTCGATTGTATTTTTGGCAATTTCTTCCGCTCTATCATTATTGTTGGCCATTTGTTGCCACATTTTCTCACCATCATTCTTCATTAACTCGATATCTCGATTAATTTTCTCATTGATTTCGTCAATCTTCTTGTTGGTCTCGTCAATTTTAATTCCCAACTCCGCAGATAAATCCTCCTTCATTATTTCCATCTTCTTTTCCAGTAGCTCTTCAGCCTTTTTCTGACCGTCTTCCATCCTCCGGTTGGTTTCATTTATTTTGTTATTTAAATCCTCCTTCAACAATTCTATATTTTTCTGGCTCTCCTTCTGGCCTTCTTCTATCTTCTGGTTTGTGGACTGACTGGTTTCATTTATTTTACTGTTCAAGTCCTCCTTCAGGGATTCTATGTTCTTGCTTAATTCCTCCCTTGTGGACCGGTTTTCCTCCTTCGTGGATTGATAATTTTCGTCCATCTTGCTATTCAAGTCTTCCTTCAGTGACTCTATATTCTTCCTATTTTCTTCTTTCATACACATTAGTATTTCTATTATGTCCATGTCTCCTGGTCGCGTCGGTTTCTCTGGTTGGCTTATTTCCGGTTGAACTTCTTGGGGTATGACTTCCGGTTCATAATCCGGTTGCTGAACCTCCTCCGCCGGTTCAGATTGTTTATCTTCGATTTCTAACAAAATCTCTTCGACATCCTCTGCTGATGTTGCCTCTTTTTCTTCTAACCTGGCCTCCCTCTCTGCCTCTGCTGCTCGTTTTTTCGAAGTCGACCTCCTGTACATCTTGTTACCCTGGTAATGCACTTGCTGTCTTTTCGTCGAATTAGGTTAGGAAATTATTGGTTTACTTGCCTAAATTGTTAATTGTTTTCTTCCTAATTCCCGCTCAGACGTTGGGCGCCACGTTGTAACGTATCACAACGTTTGCAACGATATAATATAATTTAAAATATTTAGATTTGATTATTATGATTGTGATTATTAATACAGTGGGTGTGGGTGTCCCGTTTAATTATTTTAGTTTAAAAGAGTATTTAGCACTTCGCTGTCAACCTCCCCACTTACCATATGTGGATGTTATCAATGTTCTGTATGGTGACTCCTTCTGCTGCAACATACACTTTATACACATATACGGATATTCTATTTGAATATCCTAAACAATGCACATGCACTATAAAGTAAAATAATGGTTTAACTGTAATTTGAATTGTATTGAACATTCAAATTCTACCGCCACCTTGTGATAGAACGTATCACAAAATTTAAACTATTTTAATTTTAAAATCAAAAACTCTTTCCACTGGTAAATAAATTGAGATTTATTAACAATTCTAAAATGCCATTAACTCTTTTAAAAAACAATCAATCAATAATGTCTTTTGTAACATAACCAGATGTTACATAACCTAGACATATACTATCAGATTTAGTAAGTACATAACGATAATGTAAATATATATTGTAGCGATAAGAATAACCAAGAAGAGAGGAATCTTGGAAGAAGAAAGAAGCAGAAGTGCCACAAGAAACAGTAAACCCAAATACTATTTGACACTACAACCAGACTACAACTGACACAAATTGATGGACAATTTAAATTCACTTTAAGCTGTCAAGCGAGTCAGTGAATAACTTAAATTGAATATGATATGTTAATAAAAATGAGTAAATAAGAATCTGAATAATGTGATATCAGAATCAGCATTTGGCTGATAATAAATCCACCATGACTAGTAATTACGAATGCCACGAACTAAAATTAGCTATGGCCACAAAATGAAAATGAAGCTATATTTCAATCTCAAATATACTTATGACAAATAAACACGTTTGTAAGAGGGAATCTTATACCAATAAGCTACCTCAGCAAAGTACCGAATTATGAACTAATAAAAGCTTTTAAGGCAGAATTCCAGTATAAACGGTATGCCTTAACAAGGCCTAGATCAAACAATCATCAATGAGGTGATTATTAGGAAGTAATATAAGTGTAGATCACCTACACTTAACAATTGTTATGCTCAAACATAGCAATAAGCATTATTAAAATGATATAATTTATAATTCAATTGTTAGTTAATAGAATAGAGCAAATTAATGTGAAACGAAATATCATAGTATGTAGGGACAGTTCATTACAATGTATAAAGTTAAGGTTTATTCATAATGTACAGTAATTAAATATCAGTACAGATTTAATAGTGTTCTCACATAAACGTTTGAGTGATAAAACGCGATGTAGAACACAAACTATATTAGTCAGAGTGTATAATCGCCGATTTCGGTAAACAGACGACAGTGCGAAGTAGTGTACCTGAACATTGTTTATGTAGCAATGTCAGTAAAAGTGAAATTAACTCGGTATCAAACTATATCAAATTAAAGAGGACTAAATATTCTTTAATTTGATGGCGATACAGCCCCAATCGCAACTATATTAAGTGCGTGAAAGGCGTTAGCATCATTTACAAAATATGCGTAAGAAATTTGGTTATCAACACCAATAACATCGACAACTGTCAATCATCTCAGCGTTTGGCGGTTAGAAAACCGTTTTTGACGGTTGAAAAGACAATACGTCACGTTCATCACACCTGGCGGAGCCAATCACAAAATTGCTTAGTAATTAACAATATAGCCTAGAGCCGATCAAAGGGTTGGGTATAAAAAGAGCTGTAACAGATTTTCAGCAGACACTTCTTAATCTCATTCAGCGCGGAACGTGCGCTGGCCATCTCAACATTTTTAATTACTGATAGCGTCATCACAACAGTACAGCGATGGAAACATTTTGACAACAACCAACAATTACTTCAAGATATTCTACAAAGAACCATTGTGTTTATGTGCAGTATTATTTCATTTAGTGCGGGAAAAATAATGAACAGAAGAAATAATTAAATAGTATTATTTATGATCCTTTAAGTCAGAAGTGGATCGAAATTCTCTGTTCTTGTGCGTGTGTAGTGAATAACGATAAGCATTATAATCCGATTATAGAGGTGTTAATTGAAATTTTAATCGAAAGATTAAAACACAAGGTAACAGTGTAACAATTTATTCATTCACTCCGAGCGCCATAACCTGTACGTTTTGATACACTGATCTGTACTGACGCAAAACACTGAAACATTTTTCTATATTACACCATGTCTAAATTTATTTAATGAATTTGTCAATATTAGTTAAGCTGAATGTTAGTTATAAGTGTTCTCAAAATATAACGTTGTAAATCATAAACCAAGCGTGACGAACGCATAACCTATGAAATAGGTTATTTTTATTTTATTTTACGATGGTAACATCAAAACATTACTAGTCTATCTTATATCAGAATAAAAACCCATTATTAACAGCATAACTCGACTTAATTTATTTCTAATAAGTAACTAAATATTTTATTCAGAAAAACTCAAAACAACCTTCAGTTGTGATTAAATATTTTGAATTGCATTGCCATAAAGGTAATAAACAATTATTTTAATTTAAAAAAAAATCATTAATTGATTCTATTCATGGGTTTTCCACGGGATTTTCCCAAAATAAATCCGTGTGGCGCCCACTATTAAACAAGGCAACTTAACCTTGTAGCTAAAGTGAGTTGGTTTTTGTAAACCGTTTTGACAGCTTATTGAACTTCCAGAAAACACGACCAGGTACGTGAAAGTATATTATATTTATTCTATTGTCCAGACATTACTAGACGTAACGTACTTAGACTATTATCGACCTGGAGGAGAAGTTTCACAGCTAGTATCAACAAGACGATCATCATCATCAAGCGACCAACTATTATACTTTACTTTTAAACTTAAGCAAAGCTAGTATTTAAATAATATTAACACAACTATTTTATTTGTTTTATCTAAGGGAATTCTTTTCAGACAATTATAATTCTACAATTGTAAACACACTTTTAGTAACCTCGAATGTTACATTTTAAATCACTTTACATAATTAGTAGCCTTCAATTTTCAACAACTACAAACTTAATATATTTCGAAATAATATTTCAAATATAAACATAATTCTATTTAACCATCGCAATTCGATTTATTACAAATTGACGAACCCAACCGAAGGGGCTTTAAGATTAAAATATTTTAATATTACCAAATAAAAATTAAATATAAATAAAGGCCCATTTACGTTTTATTACAAATTGGCTAGCCCAACAGTGTGGCTTTAAGGAGAGGAATCTACGTTTTATTACAAATTGGCGCACCAACTAGTGTGGCTTAAAAAATATTAAATAAAAATATTTTATATATTGATAAACAGCCCGGTAGACACAAAAGAATAAACATGCCACACACCCATCAATATGATACGAGGTATAAGGACAGTCGGGTAGGAGAAGTACAACCAAATACAGAGACCTATGAAGCACAACCCATACACGAAATGGAAGTCATTACCATTAATAATATAGAAACTCGACATGAAGAAACACCCCAGGTAGAACCGGAAGTAGAAGTAATAGTCGGCGAACGACCAGACAAACGGTCCGAAGAGGCAAGATGGGATAATATGATGAGAATGATGATGGAACAATTCGGACAAGTCAATAATAATTTCACGAAAATTAATGAAAATTCAAAAAGGGACATAGAATCAATCCACCAAAAAATGGATGACAGCCAGAAAAAAATGGAGTCCATTAGTAAAAATATGGAGTCACTGAAAGAAGACTTGAATAAAAAGATCGACAATACCCATAGATCCATGGACAGGTTAAACGATAAAATAGATGACAACAGTAGAGCCTTAAGAGAAGAGTTGAACACCACATTAAATAAGATTAGCCAGAAAATGGATGAAATGAATAACCGGAAGTGGAGAGAAGAACGGAAGGTATCCGAAAACAAAAACATGGAACAAATGAGTCCAGAGCCTGAGGATAATGAAAAAAGAAAGGACGATGACAAACCAGAGACAGAAGAAGCACCCAATGATGAAACCATAGAAGAATTAAGCATGCAACCTGAAGAGGAGGTCGAACAAACTGAGAAGGAAGGGGACTCAAATACCTTATTAACTGAAAATGAGTTTGACAGAAACCAGGAAGATATTCACGATGAGGAGATCGATACCGGAAGTATAGAGAACACTCAGGTAATTGAAGAAGCGGAAGAGTTAGTAGCCGAGAATGAAGAATTAGAACAAAATAATCCGCCCATGTGTAATGATCAAGTGGAAACACAAGAATTACCCAGAAGTAAAAACACCGAACAAGTGAATTTAAAAATTAAAATTCATGAAGAAAGGAACGAAATAATTAAGAAAACGGAAGAAAAGGAGGTGAAGATAAGAAGAATAATACGCCCAAAGAAGACTAGAGTAACAAAAGAATTAATCGAAATGACTCGAAGTGGTCTAATTAATATGATTTATTTCCCAATCACCAACCGTGAAGAAAGAGTCTATAGGAAGGAGTATCGAAGGAGCTTCATGGGAATGAACGAAGAGAAGAAATGTACTACCACGAGGAAAACTATAACCAATAACATACTTAAAGCAGATATTTCCAAAGGGAGAATAAGGCATTCCAAGAAAAGGAAAGGGTATCAAGAACAACTGGACCGGATCATTGAAGGGTATGCCCAAAGAATCAAGGAATTACGGAAGAAGAGGGACCAATCAATGGAAAAATCCAACCAGGAAACTAATGATGATCAACCAGAGTTAGAAGAGATACTGGAAGTCAGTAATAACAAAGACCAGGAGTACACTGGACACGTGGATACTAAAAATGATGAGAAGAAGAAGGCAAGAAAACGGGAAGCCAATGACTATCTGGTAGCCGCAAAGTGGAAGATGAAAAAGAATACCCATAATAACGTAATTGTCCCCAGCAAAAAACCCAATAGAGTGAAAAGCACAAAATAACACCACGTATGTAGACCATAAGAATGACTATTGTTAAGAGCAGATGAGTTATAGTGGTAGGCAACATTTATCACCAGAATATTTAGAGTATAAAAAGAAAAAATACGTTTTAAAAATGATTACTATAAACGGACTCATTTAGTGATTAGAAGGATCACGTATTATGCCCAAATTATTGAAGGTAACTAATTGTCTATAACAAACCTATTTGCCATACTGTGTAATAAAAAGTGTGTAGTATTAAGGTATAAGCCAAACTATTTGTTAAAAAAAGAACCAGATCTATCATACTAGATGATAAAATATGTATTGTAAAATAAATAATTTAATGAGAAAAAGACATCTATTATATCATAGAGAGCCAAAGGTAGCATATAACAAAATATACCTAGGACAATGACATAAAATTACTTTAATACTCCTATATTAGATTAATTTAAAGAGGAGCTACTACTATCTTATAACTAAAATGACTATGTTGCGTTTAAAGAAAAAAAAAATAATAACCAAATGTTTACCAAATGAATATTGTAGGTAACTAAATGTTTAGTAATTATCAAATATTGTACTCCATAAAAGAGAATTAAAATCATCCAGAATAAGTGAAAACCACCATCACTTGAAGGAGTAGAGAAGAAGAATAACAAAGAGTGTAATATGAAAGAAGGATATTATTATGGAAAGTAAAGAGAGAGAAAAAATGTTTATTAAATGAACAGTGTAACCCCAAGAATGTCTATAAAATCAGATATTAATATGTTATTATTATATTATCACATTGTCTTGTAATTATCAAATATTGTATGTAACAAAATATGTCAGAGAACATCTAACCAAGAACCTTTCGTATATGAATATTGTAAGCCCTGATAATTCAGGATAAGTATAAATTACTAACGAGAAAGAAAAACTTGCAAACTACTGTGAGAATAAAATATTGTAGACTCTATATGTAAAAACCAACTGCATAATTATATGATGATCAATGTAAGTGTGTAATATTAAGAATACTCAAGTAAACTAAAACAATTCTCAACTAGTATAAAAAGTAACAATACGGCTAATAAAAAAGCATAGTCGAGAATGTCAAGTCTGAAAAGAAATAATTACCTGTGAAAGGAAGTATATTAGAAAGTATAAGAGAAGGAAATGTGATATAAATGAAAACCTCTGATACCTTGAATATTATATTGAAGATATTATATTATTGAAAATGAATGATATGTATTATATTTTATGTGTTGTGATAGTGCAACTATTGCCAGGTGCAATGTTTATTTTTTTCTCAGACAGACAAGAGTATGCCTCTGAATCTGAGTATGTGTATTGAGGAACGGCAGAGAATGTAAGCCACAGTGAGCCACTCTGATTCCGAACCCACTACAAAAGTTAGGGAGTTATATTGTAATGTATCAAGGACTATTATGAAAGAATCTGTGAGGTATAAAAATATAAGAACCATTGAAATAATCACAAAGGTAAAGATATGTAATAAGAAAGAAAAATGTAATATGAAGAGACAGGAAATTGTTAATTTAAGAAATAAGACCTATTATAATTAGATGACTTAAAATGTAAGCAACTTGAAAAGAATACTAGTAAGTTAAGAATTATATCGCTAGACAAGAAATCAAGCTAGTGTAGCACACTAATAGTATATTAAAGATCAATGTAAAGAGTACAAAACAAAACCAGTAGTAATATACAAAAAACTGACATGAAATGATAATTTTATCAAAAGATCAAATTTTTTCTCAAATTATCAATTTTGAGGGGGGAGTATATGTAACATAACCAGATGTTACATAACCTAGACATATACTATCAGATTTAGTAAGTACATAACGATAATGTAAATATATATTGTAGCGATAAGAATAACCAAGAAGAGAGGAATCTTGGAAGAAGAAAGAAGCAGAAGTGCCACAAGAAACAGTAAACCCAAATACTATTTGACACTACAACCAGACTACAACTGACACAAACTGATGGACAATTTAAATTCACTTTAAGCTGTCAAGCGAGTCAGTGAATAACTTAAATTGAATATGATATGTTAATAAAAATGAGTAAATAAGAATCTGAATAATGTGATATCAGAATCAGCATTTGGCTGATAATAAATCCACCATGACTAGTAATTACGAATGCCAAGAACTAAAATTAGCTATGGCCACAAAATGAAAATGAAGCTATATTTCAATCTCAAATATACTTATGACAAATAAACACGTTTGTAAGAGGGAATCTTATACCAATAAGCTACCTCAGCAAAGTACCGAATTATGAACTAATAAAAGCTTTTAAGGCAGAATTCCAGTATAAACGGTATGCCTTAACAAGGCCTAGATCAAACAATCATCAATGAGGTGATTATTAGGAAGTAATATAAGTGTAGATCACCTACACTTAACAATTGTTATGCTCAAACATAGCAATAAGCATTATTAAAATGATATAATTTATAATTCAATTGTTAGTTAATAGAATAGAGCAAATTAATGTGAAACGAAATATCATAGTATGTAGGGACAGTTCATTACAATGTATAAAGTTAAGGTTTATTCATAATGTACAGTAATTAAATATCAGTACAGATTTAATAGTGTTCTCACATAAACGTTTGAGTGATAAAACGCGATGTAGAACACAAACTATATTAGTCAGAGTGTATAATCGCCGATTTCGGTAAACAGACGACAGTGCGAAGTAGTGTACCTGAACATTGTTTATGTAGCAATGTCAGTAAAAGTGAAATTAACTCGGTATCAAACTATATCAAATTAAAGAGGACTAAATATTCTTTAATTTGATGGCGATACAGCCCCAATCGCAACTATATTAAGTGCGTGAAAGGCGTTAGCATCATTTACAAAATATGCGTAAGAAATTTGGTTATCAACACCAATAACATCGACAACTGTCAATCATCTCAGCGTTTGGCGGTTAGAAAACCGTTTTTGACGGTTGAAAAGACAATACGTCACGTTCATCACACCTGGCGGAGCCAATCACAAAATTGCTTAGTAATTAACAATATAGCCTAGAGCCGATCAAAGGGTCGGGTATAAAAAGAGCTGTAACAGATTTTCAGCAGACACTTCTTAATCTCATTCAGCGCGGAACGTGCGCTGGCCATCTCAACATTTTTAATTACTGATAGCGTCATCACAACAGTACAGCGATGGAAACATTTTGACAACAACCAACAATTACTTCAAGATATTCTACAAAGAACCATTGTGTTTATGTGCAGTATTATTTCATTTAGTGCGGGAAAAATAATGAACAGAAGAAATAATTAAATAGTATTATTTATGATCCTTTACGTCAGAAGTGGATCGAAATTCTCTGTTCTTGTGCGTGTGTAGTGAATAACGATAATCATTATAATCCGATTATCGAGGTGTTAATTGAAATTTTAATCGAAAGATTAAAACACAAGGTAACAGTGTAACAATTTATTCATTCACTCTGAGCGCCATAACCTGTACGTTTTGATACACTGATCTGTACTGACGCAAAACACTGAAACATTTTTCTATATTACACCATGTCTAAATTTATTTAATGAATTTGTCAATATTAGTTAAGCTGAATGTTAGTTATAAGTGTTCTCAAAATATAACGTTGTAAATCATAAACCAAGCGTGACAAACGCATAACCTATGAAATAGGTTATTTTTATTTTATTTTACGATGGTAACATCAAAACATTACTAGTCTATCTTATATCAGAAAATCATTAGCTATTGTGTAGGCATAAACTTTCTTTTTTGTGTCTCAAAGAACTTACGTCTGAGATTTAAATAAGATTAATGTTTAAAGAAAAAAGAAATATCTGGACTTAACCAGATTTATTGCTTATGCTCTGAGCCAGCCTTATAGGGTATGTAATAACATATTTGCAATTGTACATAATTGTGTTCTTTTAATTATATTTGTTGGAATTCTCTATCAAGGGTATGAATAAAAACCCATTATTAACAGCATAACTCGACTTAATTTATTTCTAATAAGTAACTAAATATTTTATTCAGAAAAACTCAAAACAACCTTCAGTTGTGATTAAATATTTTGAATTGCATTGCCACAAAGGTAATAAACAATTATTTTAATTTAAAAAAAAAAATCATTAATTGATTCTATTCATGGGTTTTCCACGGGATTTTCCCAAAATAAATCCGTGTGGCGCCCACTATTAAACAAGGCAACTTAACCTTGTAGCTAAAGTGAGTTGGTTTTTGTAAACCGTTTTGACAGCTTATTGAACTTCCAGAAAACACGACCAGGTACGTGAAAGTATATTATATTTATTCTATTGTCCAGACATTACTAGACGTAACGTACTTAGACTATTATCGACCTGGAGGAGAAGTTTCACAGCTAGTATCAACAAGACGATCATCATCATCAAGCGACCAACTATTATACTTTACTTTTAAACTTAAGCAAAGCTAGTATTTAAATAATATTAACACAACTATTTTATTTGTTTTATCTAAGGGAATTCTTTTCAGACAATTATAATTCTACAATTGTAAACACACTTTTAGTAACCTCGAATGTTACATTTTAAATCACTTTACATAATTAGTAGCCTTCAATTTTCAACAACTACAAACTTAATATATTTCGAAATAATATTTCAAATATAAACATAATTCTATTTAACCATCGCAATTCGATTTATTACAAATTGACGAACCCAACCGAAGGGGCTTTAAGATTAAAATATTTTAATATTACCAAATAAAAATTAAATATAAATAAAGGCCCATTTACGTTTTATTACACTTTACAAAATAATAATTACTATAAACGATTCTTGAGCTCTTTTAACCTCAAGGCTGGTAACACTGGGGTCTGGTACAATAATTTTAGTTAACGAGGTTATGTCCTCTTTACTCAGTTACATTACCAAATTCGTGTGTTCTTGGAAGTTGCATGATACCAGATACAAGATGTTATCTTTTCTAACAATATTTAATAAAAAATTACTACAAAAAACAAACAAATATTAAAAATAAAAGTCGGTACCATAAACCGATATATTTCGTACTATCGTACGGTGAGTATACTGGGTACAGCAGTTGTTTTGATAACACGTGCTTTATGCTGCACTGTTAAAAATTACTATTATTATTTATTCGTTAGTTATAAAAATCATTTATTGGCAAGAGAAAAATCTATAAAAAAAAACTCTTGTGATAGCTTTCATTGGATTGAAATTATTTGAGAACAGAATCATTACTTGGCGACAAAGTTGTCGTTGTTATTTCTAGGTTAGTTAACAAAAGTAAGTAGTTATTTTGAATAAGTAAATTATTCATTAAATTCTTAATAATATAAACACATATATTTTATTCATATTGTATCTGATGGATAATTATCAGTTGATTAGAATATTTTTCGCAATAAACTAGTTATTCGTTAGTTCAAACGAAATGAGTCAAATGAGCGACTATTCATAATACTCGTATTTTCGATATTTAAATTAATACCGATTTCTTTAATCATGATAAAATCGTAATATATTTATTCTTTAAATTAATGATTGCGATATAATTCATTTTGTCAATTCTGATAATTTTCATCATTGGTTATGCACTTCGGTATTTATGACTAGTGCAGTCCCAAAACAATAATTCTTCGTTCATTAACGAAAATTATTAATTCAATTCAATTCGTTAAATAATAAAAATAGAGTACTCCCTGTTTTTTACAAAACACAAAACACGACCTTTATTATACACTGGCCGGTTTATTATTTTAATTCACTTAGCACTGGACACTCATTATTATTCTGTAGTGTACAGGTTATGTATGTAGCGTACTTCTGTATGTGACGCGCACTGTTTAAATAAAAACTTAACAATTTTCTTCGTCAACTTTGCTCGTTGAATGATGCAGAACGACTGAATGTTTCATCTAAGCGTCTCTTGCTCGTTTGGTTATTTTAAGCCATTTGATTGGTTTAAATTGTGAACTCTCTACCCCAAAACACCTTAGTTAAATAAAACTTTTAATTTTTTACAAATTTTTGTCTGGGTTAGAGATTATATGTGACATAAGCGTTGATACACAAAATGACTGAAAAGTTTATAATTGCTATAACTTTTTTATTAATCATCGTATCGTTGAATGGTTAGTGGCAATAGATTGCGGACACTTGCGGCTTTAATTTAAGTCTAAACAAGGATGAAATCCATCCATTATTAACTCACTAAGCCATGTCACAAATTCATATGGTGATTCTTAATATGAATAAGTTTATTTCACCATATTTTGCTCCTATTACACTATAACACTCATTATTAAACGTCTCGAGTCCATTTCTCTTTCGTTTTAACATAGAAAATAGTTGTAATTACCATTCAAACAATATTTGATAATGGCGTCCTCAATGACCATATTCGATTGTTTATAATCGCTTATAACACTATTATTTCTTACCTAATTACATTTGTTTGGCATTCTAACAATAATATATACATTTATTTACATCTGTTCATATTTTGTTCTATGAAAAATGTTGTTTTTCATATAATAATAGTCTTATCAAAAAATCTTCTGTTCTTATTTCTTGAATTTGTCACTTTTTCAATTATTTTACCACATAAGGTACATAATGTTACAAATAAAAATAGTGTACAACTGTAGTACCTTGTTTATTTAATGTATTTATCAGTCTTTCGTTATTTGAAAGCTTTCCAATTCTTAGTATTGGGTTTATTTACATCAGGTTTTGCAATGACAGTCAGTTAGTTTCTCATAAATCAACTACTAAATTGCTATTATTACATTTGATATGTGTACTCATAGTAGTATCAGATATCTCTCTAACTACTGATAACATTTTTAGTCATCTTTGAACAAGTTTTGATAGTGCATTTTGCTTAACTATCTTGTTACATAGTGTTTGTTTACATTTGGTTCTACAATTATAGTCAGTTAGTTTTCAATAATTTGATTATAAAACTACTATCATTATAATTGTGATCTGTTCTCATAGTAATATTAGATATTTTTCTAACTACTGGTAACATTTTCAGTAATCCTTTAACAAGTTTTAATAGTGTATTTTGCTTAACTAACTTGTTACATAGTGTTTGTTTACATTTGGTTCTACAATTATAGTCAGTTAGTTTTCAATAATTTGATTATAAAGCTACTATTATTATAATTGTGATCTGTTCTCATAGTAGTATTAGATATTTTTCTAACTACTGGTAACATTTTCAGTAATCCTTTAACAAGTTTTAATAGTGTATTTTGCTTAACTAACTTGTCACATTGGGTTTCTGTTCTTCTATCTTTATGCTATCATATTTAATATGCTTTATGTGCTGTGTATTTCAGTACAAATATTATTTATTAGTTTGCATTACTATTTATAATTAGTCTTTGATTGAAACAATTGTTGATAGTTGCTTGGTTTAATTAATATATATGATTTTATGTTATAGGTGCACTTTCTATGAGGTTATGTATCATGTTATCTGGTCACAATTGTGCAACATATTTTTATGCAGTATTTGATTCTACTATTATGATTTCATTATGGTATTCTATTACAATGGTTTAATTGTTGATTAATACACATGTTTACACTATTTTTTCTAAACAATAACACAAGTATTCTTAATCTAATAGTATTACATTTCTTGTTGTGTTGTACCTAGTTTTTGGTACATTGGTTGTTTGATACCTAACAAACTAGCTTATTTGTTACTATTTGTTCTGGACTTTCTTTATATTTTAGTCTATCTTGCCGTGGCATTAAGTTATATCTCATTTTAAGGTTTACAAAACTTTTATTATCAGTTCCTATGAACAATTATTTTACTGTTCTATCTCACGTTTCTCTTGGTGGTCTTATGATTATCTATTTTGGGTTACAATCTTGATTAAACTGGTCACACTAATTGTCTGTGCATTTTAACTATTTAATCTTTGATTCTTCCACTATAATGGTAACGCATTTTCCTCTGTTATAAACCTTCTCACTTGTATTGTCTGTGGGGTTTATTTGGGTTACAAATGGTTAACTTGTTACAGGTTCTCACACTTACATTAAGTTTTCACTGTTACTGTTTGTGATTGCTTAATTATGCTAAACACTGGTTTCTTCATAGTTGATAATCGTTATACTTCTTCCGGTCACTAGTATAGTTCCTTGTATACTTGGTGAATGGTGATTTCTTGTATTATCCATATATTACCTTCATTCTTCATGTTATGTTTCCTTTGCTCTTCTTCTTCCTTTCTTCTCTTGTTTAATTGTTGTTCACTATCGGTGTTCTCCTGGGTTGTGCATTGCTTGTGATAGACAATGTTCCCTTCTTCTTGTCATCTTTTTCAATATTTCCATTTGTGGTAGTCATTGTTCCATAGTATTTATATTAATAACTAAATTGGTTGTTTTGCCATCATTGTGGTTGTTCTTGAGTTGTCTTTCCTTCATTTTAATGGTTGTGATTTTTGTTGTTTCCCCTCACTGTTTGGAATCTATTGGGCCTGGTTTCTAACATTTTATATTGGCTCGTTGTCATTTTCTTTCTCTTTTTGTACTCGATGATGCTATATTACTCTTCCTTCTTCTTTGTTGGATTTTTTTCAATAATATATCTTTGTAGATACACACTTTTTGTTTACATTATCTTACGTACTTTGAAATATTTTCATGATCTCCCATCACTTGACGTAATAATTAGTTACTCTATGTAACTGCCAAATTTGGCACGTTACAATGTATACATGCCAAATTGATACAATCAAGTTAGTATTGTAATAAATCTTTTTATGGGTGGTGTATTATTAATTGTAGAATGCGTGTTATTCTGCCACACGTTGGATGCGTCACTTTGTAATAAAATCTTTTGGTGGGGTGTTTATTTGTAAATTTAGTGTGTTTCTGTAAGCTGTTCCATTTTCATATAGTAAATGTGTGCGTGTCGAGCGTTTGTTAACTCGCTCGTTGGGTTCGTGGTATAGTATGGGTGTATGATTGACGTTATTAATAAGTTCAATAAATTCTGTCACTGTTATTTGCGTGTAGGGAGTCGAATTATACCTTCTCTTACCATTTACGGGTAAACCGTATCTCTCGGCGTTTGGTTTGAATATTGCCGCCTCGCCACCTGATTGGAGCACGCCTTTCTTCAGTGTCGACTTCGCTAACGTCTTGTTTTAATGTTTTCACTTCAATAAATTTTTATTTATTATCTTAATTTGCTCGAATCAAACATACAGTGTTGCAGAATAATAATATTTATTAACACTTTGATAGTTTTCAGTTAGTTAGTAGTACATTATTTTATCTTAGCACCGACTTTTACAGTTGCTCAGTTGGCATGCTCAGTTTCAATGTGTTAGGTACACGCCGTCTTGGTGGTTACTGTTGGTTTACAATAAAATGTTTTACTCAGGGGTGTTAATAAGTCCTTTTGGCTACAGAAATATTGGACTACGGCTAAAATACACAAATTTATAATAATTCTTAATACTAGGTACACAAAATTTAATATTTTAATACATTCGAGTAAGTCATCATCAATGAGGTTTAGTAAAATTTTTGGTTAGGATTTATCAATTAGTTATGTTTGTTAACTATTTATTATATCTCAGTTTTAATAATTATCAATTGATTAAAGTTCAAATAGCGATATTACAAATACCTTCAGTTCTAAATCAGAATAGTGATCAGTGAAGTGAAAATTGTGGTTTGTTATTTTTGATAGAAAAATTTGGAATTCGTTTTAATGGGATTATTGTTTATACTCATCAATTCTCGATGGAGCTTCTGCGATGCCGTCTGCTTCTTCCAGATGGATCCAGTCGTCTTCTATTCTTCGGAATCTCATTAATCTCGTCCAGACGGTTTTTTTCCGTACACTTCGGCTTCGTACTCGTTCTGCGATCGTCCTTCTTCTTGGGTTGAAGTAGGTCCCTATGGTCTTCCTTCGGGATGAGTCGTCAGCTATTCTTCCAGACGTCTTCTTAATTTCCTCGGGTAATTATGGTTTGTGAAAAAATTTAATAAATAATATATTATCAGGTGTTTCCTGGACTGCTATTACTATCTTCCTTTCCTTTGATTTTATTCAAAATTCACTTATTTGGGATAGAATTTGGAGTGAGAGCTACATCAATCCGCCCTCGGCGTCGGTCAATAATGGACTAACGAAAGTCCAACGGTTTTTTGGCAATAAATTTCGGTTGCTATGGTTACCTAATAAATTATGCTAATTCTCATTTGTCATTAATTTATGTCATTGTTATATTTTAACGTCTTATTTTAGTTTAATTTTACAAAATATCTTCAAATGAAGATTTCTATCTTATATTAATAGCTAGATTTATTACATGAATACCATTGTTCATAATTTTTGATAAGGGTCATTTTGATACCCCTCATGGTCACTTTTGAGTATCTAATTACATTTTTGTTATTTTTCTTATTTATATTTTATTCAAAATTGGCTGTTATTTATACATTTTGGTATTAGGAATACCCACTTAACTTGTTTAAACATTTGGTATACTATGCTTTGATATTGGACTATTATTTGTTTTCAAATTTACAAAATTCTTTATTAACAGTTAGGCCTAGAGCCTAGATTTTACTATACTACTATCTAACATTCCTTAGTAACTTCTTACCTTTATATTTGGTATTTTTAAAACAATTTTTTAATAGAAACAAGTAATAAACATTGGTGTTCCTAACTACACCTCTTATTATAACAATAAACAGTTTTCTTGATAGGTTCAAGCCTGAAATAACTTCTAACTACCTTTCTGTTCCCTTCTACTATCTGTTTCAATTAATAATTCATTACATTATATTCGTTCTTTTTAAACAATAATAACACCCTTATTATACTAACATTAAACTATACTTTACACATTATATACTATTCCTCCATTCCTTCACTAGAAAAAAGTGTCTATCGTTCTTGTTTGCCCTTCATTCCAATGACTTAATTTCTATCTTATCCTATAATCCTTATTACCTATGGCTTAACATAATCACATTATAATGGGTTCCTCTTACTTACTAGTACAAAGTTTATCACTGGTCTTCCCGTTATTCTACTACAGTTTACTAACTAGAATACTTTTTGAAGTTCACCAACTACACTTTTTCCTTCATAGAAGGTTTTTGACTTATACACTTTCACTTACTATATGCAACATGTTATCACTACATGTCACCACTTTATATTCATATACTCTTTCTCCCACTCACTTGATTATTCACTGGGTTGTTTATTGATGTTAATATCATCACGGGGTTACTGGTTATAAGAGTTTATTTTATTTTCCCTTCACTAATGATCACTTTTGGTAATTAACTGTGGCCTTTATTTGCCTTAGGGTATGTTTACTAGTTTTGATTATATTTATCACTATTTATTAGGGTGTGTGTATTATTAATTACCTAACTTATATTTATAAACACATTCCTTCATCAATAAAATATACATAACATTACTATCTTTCTTATTTGTCATTGTTACCCTAGGTAAATCTCATCTATACTCTAATTACATTAGTTCATTTGTTAACATACATTTTAATGGTCATTATTAGGGATTTACAATGTTCATTCTCAATGTCTTGATTACATTTGGTTCTTAGCTTCTTCTTCCTTGTTCCGTTATTCCTTTTGTATTTATCCGATCTATTGTGTCAGGTCATTGTCAGTTTATCAGTCATTTGTCATTTGGGTTATTGATCACTCAGTTTATAAGTTCTTGCCTTTTATTCTTGTCTTGAGCTTCTTTATTTTATAGTTAAATATCATTGGATCTTCACTACCTTATGTCATGTTACATAATGCATCGCCACCAAAATTGATTATTTCGAAACAAAGATTATTGTTTTTTTTTTCTGAAATCATCAATATAGTTCATTTAATCATGTTGTTATTATACAGGAATTCATCCATCGCTACCTTCTTCATTATTCATTTTTACTAAGTCATGGTTCATAATATGGTATTTGGTATTATTTTCTTTCTTTATTATTCCCTTTTATGTTCTATTTCCCTAAAATCTTTCTTCTCTCCCCTTCATATAAATTGGTACTAGCCAGAGGGCACGTGTGGCTCTATTACTCTGCTATCCATTTATACACATTTTGAGTTCAGGGGCCTTGCCTATCTGCTCAATAACATAAATAATTGTTGGACGTATCTCAACATAAAATCATCACATAATAATATTCATAATAATTATAATAATAGTCGTTCATTTCCGACTCACATAATATCAATACAATAAAACACTTTTGGGATTAATTATTCTCTTTTATACATCTCATGACCTTTTCATCTCAGTGACTTATTGGGATTCCTTTTTCTAAGCTTATGGCGATATTTAACAGGCATTTTGTATTGTTTCATTAGCTTATTTTATATGGTAGTGATTTTATTTGTTATCACTTTATTTTTCATTTATATTCAACCTTAACATGGTAGCTGGTTTCTGGCTCACTTATATTTTTTCATTGATTGTTCAGTTAATCTGTCAGTGTTATTTTTTATTTGATTGTCTTGTCTTTTCTTTTGTGAAATGTTAATATTTTATTATTCCCTTTTGTGATAGGGTTAGTTAATGATGTTATGTAGCGTCATCAATACAATATCAATTTACAATATTAATAATAATATTATTTGTTAATATAATATTAATAATATTTACAATATTACAATATCAATTTTTTATGATATTTCATTATACATATTTTTTCAAAATTACATTGGTTTACACACTTTGTTTCACACTTGGTCGTAAGTTTGTACTTACTTTGTTTTGAATTTAGCTTATCTTTCTTCTAAATTCCTTTTCATTCATATAATAATAATAATACTTGTGAAACGTTAATTTTTTATTATTCCCTTTTGTGATAGAGTTAGTTAATGATGTTATGTAGCGTCATCATTATTTGTTTAACATTTTATTATTTTATATCAATTTTGAATACTTATTGTAAGTTGTGCTTACATTTATTTTGAATTTTGATAATGGTTACACTCCAAATTCTCTTTAACCTTCTGACACTGTTTCATAATATTTTTTCAAAGAAGACTGGTTGTAAGTCCCTTTGATTTTCTTGGTTGTTATCTCACTTACGACATAGGTATTGTTTTGGTTGTCTTTTACAATGAGATAGGGTCCATTGTACAATAATAGCAATTTCTTTGTGATTCCCTCTCTGGAACTTGGTAACTCTCGGTTCCGTATTAGCACTTTTTCTCCTTCATGATACCGGATTGCTTTCGGTTGAATTCTGTGATACTTAGCCTTTTTCTTTTCTATTTGTTCCGCTATCTTGCTATAGAATCTAGCGTTATCGAATTGGTATTCCAGATTGGCGGGGAAATTGACAAGTTCTTCTATAGCTCAAGGTGGTGGTTTTCCGTACATTATGGTGTAAGGGGTATCCTTAATGGATTCGTGATAAGCGAGATTTATGAAATTTTCTGTGGCTTCGAGGTATTCACTCCACTTACGTTGCTGATCGTGGTAGTATGTTCGAAGAATCCTCCCAACTTCACGGAGCACTCTTTCAGCTGGGTTGCTGTTCGGGTGGTAAATTGAAGTCTTGTATGTTCGGATGCCCAGATCCATCAATGTGTCTTTCCATCGTCTTCCTCGGAATTGAGTACCATGGTCGGTGATAATATTCGTGGGACTCCCCACCTCTGTAATGTACCTCTGCGTAATAATGTTCAACACTTTGTTTGTAGTAGCACGGTTGATAGGGTATAATTTTACAAATTTTGTGTAATCGTCCATGATAATAATTATGAATTTGTACTGCTTTCTTCCTCTACTGCGTGGCATGGGTCCACATATGTCTAAGAAGACTCGTTCCAGTTTTTAGCAGACGTTATTGGTTGCATTACCTCTTCTTTCTTGTCGTTGTTGCACTTAACAAGTTGACATATGTGACAGCTTCTTATGGTCTTCCTTACCCTCTGGTTAATGTCTTTCAGGTAGGTATGCTCTTCTAATGCTTTTGTCACCTTCAGTGCTCCCATGTGTCCGTATCTGAGGTGGTATTCCATTATAATCTCAGCTTCAGTTCCTTTAGGTATTATCAGTTTCCATGTATTCTGGTTGGGTTTAGTTTTAATAAATAGAATATCTTCATGCAAACAATAGAAATGTGTGGCTCTTTCTTCTTGTTGGTTCAGCCGCTCTCGGATTTGATTTAATTTCTTATCCTCCTTCTGGTGTTGTTTTACTCTATTCAGTATCACTTCGAGGTCGGATCTACTTTTTATAATATTAAATACTTTTACTATGGTCTCCTTCTCTCCATCGAAGGTTTGCTGTTCTGTGTTAATGCGTGATAGCACATCAGCTGCTGTGTTTTTACTGCCAGGGATATACTCCCAGTTGATGTGATATTCTTGGAGAGCAAGAATCCATCTGGTTAATCGACCATGGCTGAGCTTGCAGTTCTTTAAGAAGGAAATAGACTTATGGTCGGTGCACACTGTGATAGGATATCCAAGAATGTACGTTCAAAATTTTCCACAAGAAAAGACCACGCTCAACAGCTCTTTTTCAGTTACATGATAATTACGCTCACACTGGTTTAACGTTCTGCTGGCAAAACTTATTACTTGGTGGTTTCCATCCTTGTCCTCTTGATAGAGTACCGATCCCAAGCTAATGTCGCTTGCATCCCAGTTCATGTAAAAGGGTCTATTGAAATCAGGGTGGTTTAACATGATTGTGTCGAGGAAGTGTTTTTTAATGGTGTTGAAAATCGTTTCTTGTTCTGGGCCCCACATCCACTAGGTCTTGGATGATAGCTGTGGTGATAGTTTGGTAGTCAGCTCAGAATAATTTTGCTGAAATTTTCTGTAGTAGTTACAGATGCCCAGGAACGACTGTAACTGTTTCTTATTTTTAGGGGTAGGGAAACGTTGAATAGCATCTACTTTGTCGATTGATGGTGTTATTCCTTGTCGTGACAGGTTGAATCCAAGGAATTGGACTTCTGCTGCTATCAGCTTTGACTTTTCTAATTTTAATGTTACATTGTTGATAGATAATTTCTCTAGTACTCTCTCTACTCTCATACAATGCTCCTCCCAGTTGGATGAAGTGATCAGCAAATCATCGACGTACACAGTTGTATAGTTCATAGTTTCAGGACCCAGTATCTGGTCCATGCAGCGGACCAATATTGCTACTGAGCTTACCAGCCCAAAAGGTAGTCGCTTGAACTGGTAGTTCCTGCCTTCAAATATGAACGCTACGTATTTTCTACTGGCTGGGTGCAATTCTACTTGCCAGTACCCGCAAACTGTATCCCAGGTACTGATAAATTGAGTCCCATGAAACTTTTTGAGGATCTCCTCAATTTCACCAGGAGATGTCCTGTCATTGATTAGGATCTTATTTATTTCTCTGGCATCGATACATAGGCGTACCCTTCCATCCTTCTTGGTAACAGCTACTATAGGACTGGTGTACTGCGAACAACTGTACTCAATTATGTCTTCCTCCAGCATTTTATTAATTTCTATGCGTACTGCTTCCTTTGCTGCATACGCTATCGGGTAGGATTTCTTATTAAAGTTGGCCACTTCTTTGAATTTCAACTCGCACTGATACCCCCGTACCTTTCCTGGTTGGTCGGAAAATACATGGCGGTATTTGTTATAAATTCTTATTAATTTCTCCACCTCTTGATCCGTTAATGGATTCCCGTCTTGGGTCCCTCGAAACTGTCGGATTTCCTCTAACTTCTGATTCCATAGGATGTCCTGTTTATTTGATTGTCTGGTTTCACTTCCCACCTCCGGTCTGGTGAATCACAAATCGTTCTTATATTATATATTGTACTGATTGGGATGACCCCCTTGCTACCAGTTAATTCTGCTATCCATTCTCTGTCTTCATATTTCATAGTCACTTTTGATAGTCTCATATCGATAACTGCAGAGTACTTTCTCAGGATATCACAACCAATTAGAATTTCGAATGGTAAGTTATGAGCAATTAAAAATATCATTGGCAGTGTCTCACCATTACTCATGACTTCTAGAGACACTCGTCTTTTAATGGTTTTGTTCTGCCTTCCAGTGGCTCCAATTAAAACAATGTTACTTACTCCTAACGTGGGTAAGCTGATCTTACTCTCTTTTTGAATTTTATCATACATGTTTGTATCAATTAAAGACACATTTGCACCTGTGTCAATCATAAATTTTACAGTTACACCATATACCTTGGCGATAACATAGGCAATTTCGTTATCCGGGTGCTTGATTAATGTGGATCGGCTTTGTACTCGTTCTGCGATCGTCCGTCTTCTTGGGTTGAAGTAGGTCCCTATGGTCTTCCTTCGGGATGAGTCGTCAGCTATTCTTCCAGACGTCTTCTTAATTTCCTCGGGTAATTATGGTTTGTGAAAAAATTTAATAAATAATATATTATCAGGTGTTCCCTGGACTGCTATTACTATCTTCCTTTCCTTTGATTTTAGTCAAAATTCACTTATTTGGGATAGAATTTGGAGTGAGAGCTACATCAATCCGCCCTCAGCATCGGTCAATAATGGACTAACGAAAATCCAACGGTTTTTTGGCAATAAATTTCGGTTGCTATGGTTACCTAATAAATTATGCTAATTCTCATTGGTTATTAATTTATGTCATTGTTATATTTTAACGTCTTATTTTAGTTTAATTTTACAAAATATCTTCAAATGAAGATTTCTATCTTATATCAATAGCTAGGTTTATTACATGAATACCATTGTTCATAATTTTTGATAAGGGTCATTTTGATACCCCTCATGGTCACTTTTGAGTATCTAATTAACTGTGGCCTTTATTTGCCTTAGGGTATGTTTACTAGTTTTGATTATATTTATCACTATTTATTAGGGTGTGTATTATTAATTACCTAACTTATATTTATAAACACATTCCTTCATCAATAAAATATACATAACATTACTATCTTTCTTATTTGTCATTGTTACCCTAGGTAAATCTCATCTATACTCTAATTACATTAGTTCATTTGTTAACATACATTTTAATGGTCATTATTAGGGATTTACAATGTTCATTCTCAATGTCTTGATTACATTTGGTTCTTAGCTTCTTCTTCCTTGTTCCGTTGTTCCTTTTGTATTTATCCGATCTATTGTGTCAGGTCATTGTCAGTTTATCAGTCATTTGTCATTTGGGTTATTGATCTCTGAGTTTATAAGTTCTTGCCTTTTATTCTTGTCTTCAGCTTCTTTATTTTATAGTTAAATATCATTGGATCTTCACTACCTTATGTCATGTTACAGTATGAATAATTAAATCACCCAAACTAATGGAGATTGATAATGGTAAAGAAAGAGAATCATAGTAAAAATATAAAATTAATGGAAACCCGTGACAAACTTTAATAGAATTTGAGAATAAAGTAAAGTTGTAAAATGTGTAATTTTGAGTAATTTAAATGCCAATTTTATTGTTAATTGTATTAATACTATGGTAATTTTAAATGTCTTATTTTATTAGGTGTCATTGTGTTTGAAGATAAAAAATTTTAAAGATGTTTAATGTATTTTATGATGTAGCCTATGTATAACCTATGTAGGTCAAGGTTGTGGACTTGACCCAGTTTGATCAGCTGATGAGTGATGTTGTAAACTAGACCAGTTTTGGCAATGAAGTGATGCCAATTTTGTTTCCTGATTGATTTAAATAATTTAAAATTTTTTAATATTGAGAAAAGTATATTTTAATATGTTTAAAATTTTTTTGGGAAAAAAAATTCAATTCTCTGTGCCTGCCATCTAATTGATGTTTTGAATTTTGATTATATTATTGTTTATGTGTAGCAATAGTGTTATTGAAGTATATTGTGTAGGATATATGTATAATCAAATGTTAGGATAAGGGAGTTCATGTTTTAATTAAATGTTCAATTTATTTGTTTTTCTAATTATTAATAGTAACGAAGAGAATTAATCAATTCAGATAAAAGATTTTTATTTTTTGATTTTGAAGAAAGTAATGGAGATAGAGCAGTTTGATTTCAACTTAAATAAAATTTTTGAATGTAAGAATAAAATTTTTGCTAGGATGTAGTAATAAGTGTAGGTATGCGCCCAGTATTGCTGAAGGCGACCCAGTATGCATGAAAAGGGGGAACATATCGGTTGAGGATCTGGCATGGTATAAGGCCAGGGGTTTGGATTTTGGGGTCGCATGATAGAAGGTTAGGTGCGCTGTGGTGCGTGTCTGTTCGATTTTATGGTGTTCGGATCTCGTATAGAGAAGTCCAGTGATCTCGTTCAGATGCGGCCATAGTCGCCGAGCCAGGGGGGTTGTTTACCCATGATGTATAAGAACAAATGGGGGGTTGTTGGTACCATATCCTCTCCGGTCCTCTTAGGGGTTTAACAATGAGATTTCTTCTGTTTCGACAGAAGACCTCTCATTGGGGGGGGTATTGTAACGGGGCAAAAAAGGGGGTTTTTTATTTTATTAACATTGGGGTTTTATTTTATTAAAATATTCATAATTCATTTTTCATCTGTGTGGACAGCCAAGTGTTCAGATAAAGCATAATTCGAACAAAGAGACGGTGATGAAACAATTGTAAAGGAATGTGCGGGTTGACGATTCTTAGAACTTTGCGATTGTGTGACACACACACACACACACACACACAAACGCGCAAGCACCAACATCTGCGGAGCGCCTGAACGACGCCGAGTTGTTTGAAACAAGATGGCTTGGAGGCGAAAGTTTTGTTCGCACATGGTCCGAGCTGGCGGATATAAGTTTAAGTCCTGCCCACAATTGTGACGTCGACCAGTAAACACTAAATTTCGTCGACGTCCAACACACAGGCGTAACCCTTGTTGAATGAACAGTGACGGACGATTCGATCATAAGGCATTGTAAGTTCCGCTATGCCTAACTTATGGTGGGAGATTTTGTGAGTGACTCTCGTCCCAGTTGAATAAAATTCTCAACCCCGGCCGGGTGTGAAATAAAAACGTGTGCACACAAAATCTTAATTTCAACATGTAATAAGTGAACCAAAGTTAAAAAATTAAATATTTTATTTAGACAGAATCAGTGAAGTGAACGGGCGAAATGAAAGGGGAACCGTAAACTTTCGGACACTTAAAACACACGAGGCACATGGCAGCGAGAGGAGTGACGCAGTTGGGTAACCCATAAGAGTAATTTCAATATTTTTTAATAAAGGGTTCTTCAAATATGTTAAAAATAAAGGGGGTTGGGATAAATTAATGGAATGAGTGTAGAGTGTGCAGCAATCTGGGTCGTCTATCGTAGAGTAAAATAATTAGATTCAGGTAGTAAGAAATATGTATTCGTCTGTATAAATCTGATTCAAGGTCTTGTTTATGTTTTAAATAATAACAGTTGTTGTAAATGATGTGAAAGCAGAGAAATTTAAGTTAACAGAAAATTTGAGTAACTTTGAGTAAAATTTTAAAAGTAAAGCAATCAAATGTTGAAAGTTTAAAGAATAAAATAAAATCCTAATTGCTTCTCTTCATACATGCGAGTCGAGTCTGTTATTAATATAACCTTACAATCATGCTTGCATTCCAACGTTCGTGTGACGTAACCCTGGGCTGAGAGAAGATTGTTTAAGGTAAGTGGAATAATAAATAATAATAATTTTATTTATTTGTATGTAATTATATAATCGCAATTTCTCCAAAACAACAACAACAAGTATTCAAAATAGACTGATCTTTAATCAACACTAAACTCAATCTCTTCATTATAAGAGAAAAATATATATATTCCTATAGATAACATAACACGTAAACAACTCCTTCAAAATTCCCAAAATACCATCACCTACTTATCTCTATAAAATTCAACCTATAACTACAATGGCAAACAAGTTCATTATTCAAATTTTATTACTCAACTTTATAATCATATTATATTTTGTAACAGCATCAGACTATCTTTCATTCAAAACCATTTCTAACTTTATCCTTTTAACATTTAAGATCTACTATCTTTTAACATTTGCTAACGTCGTTACCCCTGTAGCGACCTCCTGACCACACACACTATTACCCCCCAACATAATAAAACATTGTACATTACACATTAACATTGTTACATTTACCCTATATAATTCACATTTACATAACTTGTACCAAACTTTATAACATTACTACTATCAACTCTCTATTCAACTTTTATTATTTAACATTTGTTATATCCTTAGATTCAAAAAACAATTTTCAAATTTATCATTTACCTTTCAGTTACATCACCTTTCTTTGTTACCTCATCGTTCTACTATGAATTTTCCTTTTCTAACCTTTCCTCAATCCTTGTCTAGTTTGGGTGACTCTCTGTTATTCACTATTCTCTATCGTATTTGGCATTTGTCAATCTAACCTTACTCACCTTCCTTTTTTCCACTAACAACCGCTTCTAACCATTAACATATTATGACACCAATATCTCAATAATAACCCCCTTCACTAATCCCATTTAAATCCTCTGGCACTGCTTGTCTTTTGTACAAGGATGTGTGTTCCCTACCTGGCCATATCCATTCCTAACCATTTGCCCTCCACCAAATATCGGCAAACACTCTAACCCAAAATTGCTCCGCCTGCCACAACGCTGCACGCTGGTCTCTTGCCACGTCGCACGCTGATCACTCCTTACTCCGGATCCTTACTACAAAATATCATCATCATCAAATATAATTACCGTTCATTACTCACCTCTCTACATATAATCACTAACTACTGTGTCCCTAAAATATCTAACACCTCTTTATATATTATCTGTATCTCAACATTCTTATTTTCACTAACTCCCATTAACTCTATTTATTACCCAGCTCTATTACAACATTTCACCTCAATATACCACTAGAAAATTCATCACTTATCTTACAATCCTAAAACAACTCAATATCCAAATATATCATATGCGTAATCATTTATTAACCATTGGAATCTAAATTCCATAATTATTTAAAATCATCCTCATAATTAATTATTCTTGAATATTTAAAATTCTACAGTACATGGTTTACATAAAAAATACATAAAATACAGAACAGCAAAAATACACAAATACACTGACATTAATATACACAAAATATACAATCCAAATTACCAATTAATCGTTTACCATAAATCAGTCAGAAAGCAGTCCATCTTGAAAAACACTGTCCACATAATTAAATGTTCATAAACACAATAAAATATCTACCCTCCATCGTCAAACAATAGTCGAATCTTATATCTATATACATTGCTTAATATTGACTCTCTTATACTAACATCATAAATACATATACCATTTAACTTTTTATTCTTATCCTCAAACTCATATAATTCATGATCGGGTATGGTTCTGTCACCTTCAGTATAATCAGTCATAATTAGGTAATTTGCAAAGTCATTATTTTCATTATCTCCTACTACTTCAGTTTTATTACAAAGCAAGTATTTACTATATTTATTATACATCATCTCTATTCCTAACCTTTCCATAAATTCTTCATAATCTCTACTTATCTTAAAAATTTCTATTTCTCTTTTTCTCTCACCATATTTCTCCCTATCACACCAAGCTACATTCTCTCTTTCTACATTTGCAGGGGACACTAACTCACAACTATTGCACCACCTGTGAAGTGCACTAAAAAAACCAAGGACAACTTTATTTGTAGACCTATCGTCTCCCAAATATACATCGAAGGCACTCTCGTCCTTCCTAAACACATGGGCTTCACCCCCTACTCCACCATTAAGGGAAAATTTTACCCCCTGCAACTCTTTTACAATTATACTCTCTTTACACATTCTCTTTAACCCTTAAACACACACTATCATTCCAGTATTATCATATTCTATTCCCCATAAAATCTCATTATCACTACCCCTGTTTACATAATCATTTTCTAATACCATACTTTTATTTATATTGTTACAATTCTCTCCCCTACTTACCTTGTCATCTTTGTTCAATTCTAATTTGTCTATTCCTCTCTTATTTTCTAATTCTATCTCGTCTAAACGCGTCTCTATTTCGTTAATTCTCTTGTTAACATTAAAATTTTGTCTGTGCATTTCATTTTTTAATTCTTCAAATTTCTCATCGAATTGGTTTAATTTTACATTTTGCAAATTACTTTGTCTCTTTAATTCATTTAATTTGGCATCAAAATTGTCAAACTTTACATTAAATTTAATATTCTGCTGGTTAAATTTTTCATCAATCTGTTCTCTTAATTGATTATTTTGTGTTTTCATTAATTGAAACAAATCTTCCAATGACACCTTATTGCTAATTGCCATAGGTGTCGAATTGGCACTTATTTCGTTCAATATCATCGATTCTGTTTCGGTGTCGTTCATTTCTATACTCTCGTTATTTTCTGCCATTCTAGTGGAAATTTGATCTAATACTAAAATAACGATTGAATTGTAATTGTCGCTTATACGTCTTTACTTTGTCAACATAACCTACTCATCTCTCTAACCTCCCACTTGTTATGTTACAAATCGTTTCACCACTCCCGCCGTTTCCGAATCTGGCCTATTTTATATAAAATAATTTTATACAATGTCACAGTTCGGGGGCCATTTGTAGCTTTACTCCTAATTATAATTATTAAGTCCCTAGTTTGGGTCGACATTTGTAGCATTACACCTAGTTTGTTTTATTATTTATTTTTATCAAGTGCATAATTATCGTACTTACCGCATAATTATGGTATACTGCTCCGGTGCTCATTGTTCACTTGCTCTTATTACTTTTATTTATTGGGTCCAGGTTCATTATAGGCGAGATTGCAGAAACAGTGGAGTGTGAAATAAAAACTCTATAAGCGTTTTTATACATGAACATTACTTTTACTCAAGCCAATTTTGCATATTTTCCATACAGATTATAATGACGTTATTTTTCTACAAAACAAGATGGCGTCTACCAATTACTCTTACTACACTATATAATATTCAGTGTTTCATTCTTATTTATTTATTCATTTTGGCTTAATATCTTTTGTCAGTCGTTATTGCAAGTTTACTGAGGTTAATAAAATTACGTTTTCACAAACCAATGTTTACCTTGTAGGCCGGCCTTTCATTCTACCATGCGTTCATGCACACACACACACACACACACACACACACACACACACACACACACACACACACACACACACACACACACACACACACACACACACACACACACACACACACACACACACACACACACACGTTACATGTTATTTCATTTTATATTTCTGAGCACGTATATATATATATATATATATATATATTGTTACAACACAAATAAGCCAAACCCCGTACCAGGGATAAAAAAGATAATTCTTAATATAAAAATATTTCATATAAAATAAAAAATGTTTAAAAATGAATAAAATATAAATATTATGACACGACGAACGACGATATTAACCCAAGTGATTGACCCAACAACAGAAACACAAAGAAGAGAACCACAAAACATACTCAAGAAAAAAAGGTGATTGACCAAACAAATAGGAACTAACAGAAGAAGATAAGAAACCAGAACTAAAGAAGAATCAAAGAAAGGGAACAAATCCCTACGACTAAATAGAAATTAAACCAGAAGAGAAGAGGAGAACCGAACCAAGATAAAGACAATTGAAGAAGATGAAGACGAAGAAGAAGAGGAAGAATGAAGAGGAGACAGGTTGAACCCAAAGAGAAATTAACACACATATAAAGGGGAGAAATAGTAGACTCAAAGATAGAATACTGTAAATAAACCCCAAATAATTATCCACTAATGAAACAAATAGTATTGTTGTATTTGAAATAACTTATATACCTATCTTAAGGACAAAAGACAATTATAAAGTAACGTAGTGTAGAAAAGTACACTAACACAATTATTAATGTTAGATTTAATGAAAGATAAATAACCCAATATTATTAATAATAAGAAATATGTTGTAAGGAAATAGTGAGAAATAATAGGAGAAAAGTATAGGGATTACCCATTAAGTAACACTTAATACAAACAGTGAACCAAAGTAAAGTGCAATAGTGAAGGTGTAAATACCCTAAAAATAGTGAGAGTGTATCAGTGATAAACCTCTGTTAATTAAAGGTGAAGGTGATACATGGAAATAGATATTTTAAGCAACAAAAATGTAATAATAAATAAGAAAACACTTTATGAAGCATTGATAAACAGTCAATGATTTGAGTGATCTTGTGAACATTAATATAATTAAAAGTAATAGTTCAAATAAATATAAGTAAAGCATGTAATATTATTCAGGGAGAAAGCCCAGACAAAAACAGTTTGTATTAACATGGTATAGAGGAGATAGTAGTATAGAAATAAGATTCTGTTTTGAAATTAAGAATACAGTAATTAAAACACCCCATGTTAAAAGGGGAAATAACTTTAATAAGTTTGTAAGAAGTGGTGATGTTTATCACTCAAGGTAGTAACAAAAGAATGAAATTAATGTTAAAACTAACAATAACTAATAACTTATAAAGAATAGTTTGTTTCAATGTTATGAAGAGGATATGGCTGAAGGAAGCTTGCAGTCCATAAGCCTAATTGTTATATTTTAAAATATGTATAATGAAAATGTATATTGAATAGTAATTAAAACACGAACAGGATCAACACACTACACAAACAAATATGATAACTAAGTGAAGCCCATCAGGCTGAATAAAAATGTAATTTAAAAGAAATCAACCAAAAACCATCATGGCTACTCTTGGCTATGAAAACATCTAACTGTCAGACACATACAAAGGTAAATTGTAACAATTTCACAAGGAACTTTACTAATCTAAGACCAGTAAATGGCCAGTAATTATATGTGAATCATTTTAAAAGAGAGATGTTATTCTAAAAGTTTAATTTAAGAAAGATATGTAATTTATCAAATGTCAAATATTTAGACTAAAGTTAATGTATAATAGAATATGACCTTATGAGGTATCATTTTAAACTTTGAAAGGAAAGAAAGATAATAGTGATATTATTTATTACCCCAAAGGAACTATAAAGGAATAAAACCATTAGGAAAATACTTAATAAATTTGAATAAAAATTCAAATCTCTTAACAATGCTTTTGAAAGAGGCCTTAACCAATCAAAGGATTGCTGTTACCATAGTAACGGGCCGTTGAATAAGAATTTTCCGTTAAATTTATTAGACTTGAAGAAACGAAGCGTGGGTAAGCGGCACGCAAAATTGTGATGACTGAAATTTTCAACTAAATAGTTATATAGACGTTCGGAAGTTAACCACAAAAACCAAAGACGAATAGATGCAGAACTACTAAGATTTAACGATGTCCTGGAACCAAATACCAATAAATTAGTTAACAGAAATCCCAAGACACGATTGAAAAAGATGTCCGAAGCCTAAAACCAGTCCAAATTTGCAGAATATCCACTACCCCAGATGACAACATATCAACACTGTCTGAACTGATAAGTATCAAATAAATTCCTTTCTCCCAGAAACCAAATTACTATATATATTTCTCAAACAATCAAATTTCTCACTATTGAACAAATATAATTTTCTTTCAAAGGTTTTAATGCATAATTAACTTACGTAAAAACATTTTGTTAATCAAAATATAACCTCGCATTAGAGTGCAACTTTGTAACAAAAATACGACACTACCGAACAATTTGTAAAAACACATTATACTCTCTAAGTACGTATAAGGTATGGTAGTGTACTTTTTGAATGTAACCAACGTTTATATCTTATTTTATAATCCAAAGAACCCTAGATTTTGAACAGATTAGTATTTTGTATGTAAACAGTAGCCATCACGGCAGAGAAATAATTTGTTTTAAGATCGATTTGCCAACCTTGAAATATTGGCGTCTCATGTTATAAGCTGGAGCAATTTGTTATCAAACCATTTATAATCCTTTTGTCATAGTAATTAATGACTGAATTTGTATTAAAATTACAGTACAGAGTCTTACTATCGTTTTATTTCATAGGACGTTGTAGAATATATATGTGCTAGCAAGTTTTATTCAATAACCAACTAGCGCTCGTCACGAGTGGACAACACGGTAACCTGTATAGCGGCGGGAACCATTTGAACGCTCCAGCTGTCAACATTAATAACACTTATCAACTTGTAATTTAACTATTTTAATTGTTTTGATAGAAACAATTTGGCGCCACCCGGGATTCGCAACCCCTATGAATTAACAGGTAGGTTGTACTGGTAATGTTGACAACGCTACAGACTCCAGTAGTGACTACGATTATTGTAACGACCGGTGTGAGGAAAACACACTACATTAACACTAATACACAGAATAAACAAGTGTAAACACATTTTAACAGGTACCCACGAGCCTATTTATTTATCGTTACAATATATATATATATATATATATATATTAAAAGGTTGGATAAATTTTGGATTTTAACTTTCCTGCTGGTAGACTAGAAGTTCTTGTAGTCCGGTTTACTTCTGCTGTTAAAATTTTGGGCCGAGATCTCACTGTTCAACTGTTCTGTTCTCCTTTTAAGCACTGACTTTAGAATTTACATTTTCCACTTGTAATTAACTGATTTGCAAGTACAGTATTGTTGACTGTTATTGAATTATTCACATTTTAACTGATTTTTACACCTTTAATGGCCATGACGGCCAGCGTAATTGTACAACTTGTTGCCGCCTGGGCTGATGTCTTCAGAGTGGGCAGACATTGTGTCGTTCTTTTGACAAGTGGAGGGGATAAATTGTGATCCACGATTCGTCCATATCAGCTGACGGCATTGTTTCTCGTCATCATTATGGCGTGTGTCAATATTTGTCATATTATTGTGTTGTGTCGACCGGAATCACCATTAACTATGTGCGAATTTTCACGTACACCCTCGGCCTTGAGATCTAAACATACGGTGACAACTGCGTCGTGTTCTATGTTTCTCAGGGAACCAACCTTATAATCTTTAATTAATTCAAATTACAATACAAATTTCTATTTAGGTCAAAGAAATCCTAAGACGGGCTTTTGTCCCGTTACAATATACATTCAGTAGTAAATTTAATATGTTCTCCTGGTTCTTTTCAAATTTTTCATCCAACAATAATTCTTTTACCCAAAACTCTAATTTATTAAGTTAAGGTCTTGGATCATATTTTTGGGTCTCAGGTTCGATTTTACATTTATAAGTAATACCGTATATATTATTTTGTTTTATTTTATTTTCTTTATCTTCATCACTAGATGATATTGTGAGTTCGTAACGTAAGATTTCTCTCTTTTTAGTTATTTACACTTTGTTTATTCATACCACATGAGCTATATAGTATTCTCATACAAATTATATATTTCAACTATGTTCATTATAATTGGGTTGATACACTTTCACTAGACACTTTGTTTTTCTTTTTATCGTTTATCACTGTTTTTCTCACTTTCTATCACCATTACACAACATAACTTTGATAATCATAATTTGATATGATTATGTACGGTATGTAAAAATTGTATCATTCACCGTCTGTGATTCAATACTACAAAATAACTGTCTGAGGTACACATACCATGTCATAGTTTTACTCTATTGCTTGTGACCTAACAAATGTCTTTTACTTATTAACTACGTTTAACATTTGTACATTTTAACTGTATCAATTAATTATTATTTACATGTTTGTCTGTCACTTGATCTTCCCTTCTGGATATTATTGTCTTCGTAAGTCATGGTTCGTCATTGTCATAGTTAATATTTAGAATACTTTTCTTATATGTTGTCTTATCGTTAGTTACACTCAATTATTATTTTTGTTCTCTGTACCTTTGGTCATGTTATACTTTGCGCATTCTTTCTCCCAACAGGCTTATTATTCCATTTTGAATTGTTGGCAAAGCACATGATATGCACCCTGGTTTACAAGAGACTGAATCCAAATGAGATCTCATGGCAGGGTTATATTTAGCCAAGTGTTTTAACAAAGCCAGAAAGTTTCCAGGATTGGATCGTTACTAATTGACTTTCGATGATCCTCTCAGTGCCAGATTTTCTTGTGCAAGAATTTGTACTGTGGCAATGACCTGTCCGAGGATTTATTTCCATGTCTTAGCTGCTTTACTCATTTGTTCCTGAAGTAGATCATCAATAAGTCGCCCTTTGTTTAAAGAACATTCCAATTCCTTCCATTCCAAAAACGAAGAGCGATGAGCAGGACTATTTTCATGATCCTGAATATGAAGATTTAACTTTGGCCATGACGAAAACTCATTGTTACTATTGAAATGGCTTCTTTGATAGTTTTTTTTGTGGAAATAAAGTGCAACAAAAGCAAAATAGAAATTTTTTGGTTGGAGAAAAATACATCCACATGCGATTTACCTTTTCACCATTTTGTAAGGTTTTATCAAACCAATACTTGTTTAAGGATCATGCAGCTTCATCTTCAGGAAAGTTTCTGCCCTTGTTCTGCAACTGACATGTTCCTCTATTCACCATTACATCTTGGAAGGATTGAGATATCTTGCTTGGCCAAGCTCCCATATCTTGTACAGCAGCACCAGGAACATGGTCTACATTGTTGCTAGTAACATACTGTCCTTCCTTGGCTGTAATTTCAAGACTGCATGATGCAACAACATCCATGGTACTAGAACCAACTGAATCTTGTAACTGTACTTTGACACTTTCACAGTTTGAAGTATTCATGTCGTTAACTTTACCGTATTTATCAACAGCCTCGTCGCTAACAACATCCATTTTATGATTGCAAGTTGATTCCTTGTTAAATGTAATATTTTGAAAACTCAGGGTTCGATTTTCCTTGAATAAAAGACTTCATAAACTCTTTGAAACTTGTAGTTCTTAATCTTTCTTTCCTCCTCTTTCGAACCTGGGTGCCACTGAGATTACTTCGTTTCATATCAGCTTCAAACAAATTTTTAAAATAGATTTTCAGTAATAGTATTAGTATGATGACATACACGTGAAGTGTTATAGATATACACACGAGACACACAAACCAAAAACAAACCGCACGCTCAAGATACTCATCAACAACTGATGATCAAAACGTCAGCTGCGTCGAACCGGGAAGAATTGCATGTACGTAGCCCATGTAACTTTTTTTTATACACTTGCAAATAATATATTTGTCTGTATACAAATAGAAATTAAGATTATCTATACAAAGCTAAAACAGTATGATTATCAGTTCTCCTTTCCAGCACAACTCACAACAAAGTCGTGAAAAATATTAAATGTTATGCTTCTTTTATGAAAGAAATAATCATATCAAAGAAACAAGTTTTTTGTAGCTTTATAAACTGAAAACAATTTTTTCTAGTCTATGCTCACTTTGCCGCCCAGAGCGGCTGCTCCCTTGGCCCCCTAGCCTCTGCAAACACACACACACACACACACACACAGTGTGTAACACAAAAGATGTCCTCACTATACACATTCAGATTTTATGCATCAATATAAAGAAAAGAAGTTAATATTTATATAGGTCCTGAAAAGTTTTATTTTCCGTCTAGCCACCATTTTGTGTTTTAAAGAAAACTTTATATCTCAAGAAGCGATAGAGATATCTTAATGAAATTTGGTACACATGTTTCTATTAATGTTATTTAATAAATTAAGAAATCGTGGTTTCTTTAAGACCTCATTATAAACTTCACTAAAGGAGCTGAAAATTTTTTGTTGATACACTTACCTTTTTGCCTTGAATATTGTAACGTACCAAATTAGCAGTTACATAAAATAACTATCTAATACGTCAAATAAAAGGATATCATGAAAATATTTCATCGTGCATAAAAGAAGGAACAGGAGAATAAAAATAAAGTGTGTATCTACGAATGAATATTATTGAAACAACCCAACAAAGAAGAAAGAAGAGTAATAAGGATATCATCGAGTATAACAAAGAGAGAGAAAATACCAACGAGCCAATATAATATGTTAGCATCCAGGCCCAATAGATCCAAAATAGTGAGGGGATATGCCGAAAATAATTATTAACATAAAAAGGAGACGAATCAAGTACAATCACAATGGTGATAAAACAAACGAATCTGTTTATTAGTGTGAAATAATATGGGACAATGACTACCATAACCATGAATAAAAATATGGAAGAGTATGACAATATTAAGGGAACATGGATTATTACAAATAATGTGTAACCAAGGAGAACACCGACAGTGAGAAACAACTAACCAGAAGAAGAAAAGAAGAAGAAGAGGAAAAGAAATATACCATGAAGAATGAAGATTATGTATGAATAGTACAAGACATCAACATTCACAAGATATACAAGGAATTAAAATCAATATAGTGACCAGAAGAAGTATAATGATTATTCTAATACCAACAACAAAGAAACCAGTGTTGAGCATCTTTAAGTGATCACGAACAATGACAGTGAATACTTAATATAAGTGTAACAACGTGTGATATGATAACCATTTTACCCCAAGTAAACAGCACAAACAATACCAGTGAAAATGTTTATAACGGAGAAAAGTGATTAACCATTATAAGTGAAAGAATCCACGATGAACTAGTGAAATGCACAGACAATTAGTGTAACAAGTTTAATCAAGATTGTAAAATCACATAGATAATCAGTAAGACCACCAAAATATATGAGACAGAACAGTAAATTAATTGTTCATAGGGATTAATAATAAAAGCTTTGTAAGCCTTAATATGAACTGTGCCTGAATGCCATAGCAAGACAGGACAAAATGTAAATGAATACCAGAACAAATAGTAGCAAATAAGCTAGTTTGTTGAGTATAAACCAATCAATGTACCTAAGATTAAGTACAACCCACCAAAACATGTAACATCATTAGACTAAGAATACCTGTATTATTGTTTTTAACAAATAGTGTCAAAATGTGTATAACTTAATAATAAACCATTGTAGTAGAATGCCATAATGAGATGGCAATAGTTGAGTTAAATACTGCATAAAAGTATGTAGCACATTGTTGTCAGACAACTGACACATAACCTCACAAGATTTGAACCTATAACATAAAATCATGTACATTAGTTAAACCAAGCAATTATCCACAATTGTTTCAAACAGAGACTAGCTAAGAATAATAATGCAAACCAAAGAATACCATATGTACTGAAGGACACAGCAAATGAATCAGATTGAATATAATATCATAAAGTTAAATAGACAGAACCCCAATGTGACAAGAGAGTTAGTCAAAAAACATTATCAAAACTTATCAAAAGAATGTGACAAATGTTACCAGTAGTTAGAGAAATGTCTAATACTGCTATGAGAACACCTCACAAATGTAATACTAGTAGTTTAATAATTGAAATATTATAAACTAACTAACTGCAATTGTAAAACCAGATGTAAATAAACACCATACTATAACTTAGAGAGCTTTCAGATAACGAAAAGTTAATGAATACATTGAACCAACAATGTACAACAATTGTACACTACTTTAATTACTAACAATATATCCCATGTGTAATAAAATAACTAAATAAGTGACAAAATGGAGAGATGAGAACAGATAGTATTTTGATCATACTATATGTATATACAAAATAACATTTTTAGCAAAATAAAGTATGAACAAATGTAAATAAATGTACATATTAGTGTTAGGATGTCAAACATATGTAGTAGAATAAGGAATAATGGCGTTACAAGTAAATGTAAACAATCGAACATGGTTGGTATAGACGCCATTAACAGATTTTGTTTTAAACTATAAATATAACCATTTTATGTACTAACATGAAGGAGAAATGGACTCAAAATGTTTAGTAATAAGTATTACAGTGTAACTATAACGAAATATGGTGAAAAAGACTTATTTATATTAAGAATCACCATATGAGTTTTCAAGATGACCAAGTGAATTAATAATGGACGGATTTATAGTGCTTGTTTAGACTTAAAATAAAGCCACAAGTGTCCGCGATTTAATGCCACTATCCAAATGACGATATGACAAAAAATAAGAAACTTATGACCATTATAAGTTTTTCAATCATTTTGAGTATCCATGTATACGTCAGAGATAATCTCGAACCCACGCTTAGAGTTGCCAAAAATTAAAAGTTTTATTTTACCAAAGTGTTTTGGGGTTGAGAGTATGACCTTTTGAACCAATCAAATAGCTAAAATGACCAGATGAAAAGAGACGCTTTAGCGAAATGTGACAGTCGTTCTGCAACACTCACGGCGAGAGGTCTATGTTAAAATCAGCAAGATATTTTTTTGAAATGTGCGCATCACCTACAGTAATACACAAACAGACATTAACCTCTACTCAACACAACATTACCGAGTGTCCAGTGAATTAAGTGAATAGTGAATTAACATGACCAGTGTATAATAAGGGTCATGTTCTGTGTATATAATCAGGGAGTACAATATTTTAATAATTTTAAAGAAATTAGTGAAAGGAATAATTGTCGTTGACGAACGAGAATTATTGTTTTGACTGCACTAGTCAAGTAACGCTTGAGTGCTTTAACGAGTGATGATGGACAATTATCAGAACTTAATAAACAAATTGTAGTACAGTCTAATGACAATAATTAATATAAAAAATAATTATTTTATATTTACAGAATAATTGAGAATGGCGGAATTAAACTTAGATACCGCTCATCATTAAGTGAATATAGTCGCTTACTTGACTATAACTTTTGAATTAATAAATAATTATTTTCTTGTGCGAGTATTTTCATGACTGATAATTACACATCAAATGAATTATAAATAAAATGTGTAACCATATTATTAAGAATTTTATAAATAACATTACTTATTCTAAATAACCACTTACGTGTTACTAGGCAAACTAACCTAGAACCGAAGCATATATTTTTGTCACAAAGAAACAATTCTGTTCTTGAATGATTTTAATGAAATGAAAGCAATAATAAGAGTTTTTTTCTTTAGATTTTTTTCTCTTTCCAGTACATGGTTCTGATAACTAATGAATTAATAATAATAATATTTTAACAGTGCAACGTTCAAAGCACATGTTGATCTTAGTTTTTCTAAACCTCTGCATAACATACGATAGTACGATATTATCGGCTATCGTACCGAGTTTAATAATTTTAAATTTTTGTTCTTTTTTATAATAAATAGATAAGTAAATATTGTTATTCAAACTCACATCTTTATATCTGGTATCATGTATCTTCAAAGAACTCACTAAATTGGTAATATAATTAACTAAAGTGAACCTAACCTCGTTCACAATACTATTGTACATCACAACAGTGTTACCAGCCTTGAGATACAGAGATCTCAATATTTGTTTAGATTTGTTATTGTTTGTAAAAATATCTTATTAATTGTTTTAAAAGAGTTTACTGAATTTAATCATTGTCAATAAATCCTCAGTTTATTATCAGTGGAACCAGAGTTTAATTTTTTTATAAACAGTTATCTCATAAGGTGGCGGTAGTATTTGAATTACTGATATCAGTCAACTTACTATTGAACATTTGATTTATTTTATTGTTTATGTGCATTTTTTATTTGATATTCAAAAGGAATATCTGTGCATGTCAAGTGTGTTTACAGTAAGAGAAGTCGCCACCGAGGAGAGTGAAATTATCCACGGATGGTAAGTGGGGAGGTTAACACAGTGAAGTGATAGCAAGTCTGATACTCTTTTAAACCACAAACTTTTAATTCCAATCAACCAATTCTAATAATCATTAGTAATAATAATCAACAATAACACCATATCTACATATACTCGACTTGAGTATCTACACAACAGCATCTACACATCAAAAATCTATATCTATAATTGTATATTATAATATCCATGGGTGATGTCAATAATATTTTTCAAAAATTATTTGGGCAAAAATGTGACATCATTTTCTATGGCCCGCCAGCGTACCATCTACTCCTGGGAGTACTTCTTCTGGCAGCAGTCTACCTGTAGATGACCACATTTTCCACAGTTGTAACACTTCAGTCTTCTGTCTTTTTCCCATCGTTCAAATCGTTGCGACTCTCTTGAACTTCTGAATTGTTTGTCTGACAACATTGTTTTTCTGCACCCATCGTAACGGCAATGTGATACAGGGATCTTCTGACTGCAATGTGATGGCACAAACCCATTAATGTAGCGGGACGCTGACTTCACAGCTTCAAACCCTAGGGCGTGAACAAGAGCTTCTGAGCTATTTCGGTGCCTTTCCATTCATAATACTTGCTGAAGTTCACAATCTTTGATGCCATCAATAAATATCTGCACCGCAAACCTTATTCGAAAATCTTCTGGTGCTTCAGGATAGGCCAATCTAATCAGTCTGTCGATACTTGCTTCAAACTCTTGAAGACTCTCCCCATAATGTTGTCATCTTGTTCTCAACTGAGCATAGTACACATCTCGCAAATGTTTATCACCAAACTGTAATTCCAGAGATTTTATAAATTCGGCATAGGTGTTTTCGCTGTCAGGTGGCACTTTCTGTAGTAATTCTGCTGCAAGTCCCTTTAATGAGAGAATGAGCGAAACTGCCTTGTCTTTCCCCTTCCAATTATTTGCACATGCAGCAGCTTCAAATTGGCGGAGGTACGTTGCCCAGTGACTGCTTCCGTCAAATGTTGGAGCTTTGACATGAACTGTCCCTACTGCAGGCAAAGTGACTTTCTTTATTAACTTATTTTCTGCGTCTTTTTCTATCTTTATAATTTGTACAGTCTGTTCACAAAGTTGTTTTGGTTGTATCTTCAGGCACTGCTCAACTTCACTTTTACTTTGTTCTCTCGTTTGCCATTGAGTTTTCTACTGCTGATATTTTATTTGACACAGATTCTTCTATGACAGATATTTTTGTAGACATCGATTCTTCAACAATCGAAACAGATTTTTCTACTTCATCTATTTTTTATGTCATTGATTCTTGTACCTCTGACATTTTAGTAATTTGTTTATTAAGCTCACCTCGTAGGAGACCCAACTCTGCAGCGGTTTGTTCTTGTTTCTGCTTTTGGTCCTGTATTAACTCCCTGATGTCTTCTGTTTCACGTTTCCATTCCTCTGCCTCCTGCGTACGTTCTTCTTTTTGTCTTTCTTCTGTTTCTAGCATTAGTCCTTTCTGATGTTCCTCAGCCTCTTCTCTTTCCTGCCTGCGTTCTTCTTTTGTCTCTTCCCGTGTCTGCCGCAGCTGCATTTGGAAAGCTTCCATCCATTGGAATCCATTGTTTACCGATTAATTACGAATTTACAATAGCCTTTTACAAAGTTTCCACTGTTAATGGTTTTGTCACACTTCTGACACCACTATACAACGGTCTACTTGATTGCCGTAGGTACAGTGGAAAACAAAATACAAGACACCAATTAAGTCACTAATCACCAGCTTTAATTTTCACAGTTTAAACCGTTTGTAATTAACAACACAGTCTAATACTATAGTAATATCATGTAAAATATTAAATATATAAGTAATGTTACAAAACATGATTTAAAACCAAAATAAAAGCTTTAGTATATGTAGTAACGCACCATACACATATTATGTACAATTAAATAAGTAACAATTTATAAGGTACAATATTTTGTTACAGTAAATTAATACATTTACAAAAAAAGGTTTTAGTAATGAAAGAGAAATGTTCTACAACTGTTAAAATTTGCATTAGGTATTATTTTGTTTGCAGTTCACCTTGTTTAAAAGTATGTTCCACCACACGGAGACTTAGCAAATTGTGAAAAGTTTTTAATCAGTGTTTTAGGTAAGAAGAATGGCTGTATCCCATGGATATGAAATTTATATATGAAACCTGCATATGAAATTTGTGTAAATGTTTTCATTATTAATGGAAAAAGTTCATAAGCAAAATGAGTTAATACGAAATAAGGTGGTGACAAGACTTGCCACCAATGGCTCGCTAGTCTCCAGAAGTGCCCAGTATAAACATTACAATAATTGTACGTACGGTCTAAACCACCTTAAGCTGAATATTAGAATCTGCATTAAAAATAACTTAATTACTTACTTAATCCTTAGCTTTTCTACCTTTCGGTGTAAAGCTATGTTAGAGTTGAGTCCTCTAAGGTCGTCTTTTTCCACATATCCCTCCATTTCTTTCTATCTCCTGCGAGCTCCTTTATTTTCTCCCATTTTATTCCTCTTCTTTCTGCAGCTGTGCGGGCTTCATAATTCCAGAGATTTCTCGGTCGTCCTCTCTTTCAATTACCTGTTTCTCTGGATTCAAACACTTGTTTTACCAGTCTTTCCTCCCCCATCCTCATTACATGTCCCAGCCATCTAAGTTGTGCTTGTTCTACAGTTATTGCCATAGGAACAATATCTAACTTTTTCCTAAATATTTAATTTCAAATTCTATCTTTTTTTGTCTTCCCTTCTATTTTTCGAAGAAACCTCATTTCAATACTAGTTAGCTTGCTTTGTATTCTCTCATTTGTTGTCCATGTTTCGCTTCCGTAAGTTAATACTGGCTTCATGATTTTTCTGACTATTTCTGTTTTTATCCTAGTGGGTATTTCTTTTTCACCAATGAAACTTGATTTAATACTATTGAATAATCTTCCTGTTGTCGCTACTCCTTCATTTATTTCTTTCTCTAAATTCCCTTTGCTGTTAATCACTACTCCCAGATATTTATAACTTTTTACTTGTTCTAAATATTTCCCATCAAGTTCTATACTGTGTTTCTCTTCTGAATTTCCTATTACCATAGTTTTAGTCTTCTGTATATTACTCTTCATGTTTTTCTTTCTACGTTCTTCATTAAATACATTTATGTTATTCTGTAACTGTGTTCTGTTTCTCCTATAATTATTAAATCGTCTGCGTAGCATAATTCTGTTATTGTTATTATCTTCATATTCCAGTATCCTATTCTATATTTACTCATACAGTACTTTCATTACATTTTTTGACAACATCATCCAGCACCAGCTTAAAATACACCCCTGCCTTAAACCTATTTTGCATTAAAAATAATTTTAGTCTACTTAATACAGCTTCCATGCTTATACTATATATCTATCTTAAGACATAAGAAACTACATCACAAGCCAAAAATTTTATTACACAACACACTGATGGTATTAATTAATTATACAAATAAGAAATCAATAACAATTAAAGGGTCCAGGGGAAGAACATGCTAAGTCAATTTTTTTCAATTTTTGGTTTTGAATGCCATCTGGTAGTAAGATAATGTCCCTTTCTTTGGGCGTGTTCAGACAGGGATATTATGTGTCTATTCACAAGATATGGACAATCAAAGGTATCCCATACAGAGGAAGAACATGCTTACCTCCCACCCGAGCCTGGGGAAAACATGCCAAGTCCAGGAAGTTTGCTTTGTTTTGTTGGCGTTTCTGTAAGCCACCATTTTGTTGCTCTTGTTTACATTCTCTGACCTGCTCAAGTGTGTTTTAGAGGTTAGTGGCCAGTTTAAGACTATGTTATTCTATAACGTGGATTGATTGTGTGTGTTTTAGTGCAAGTTTTTTGTGTGTTTGCAACGGTAAGTGAAACTACAAGTAGTGATGAGTTACTTCAACAACTTTGAAGAAAAAAAATAGGAACAAGCAAATGGGGGATGTTGCAGCTAAACTCAAACTGGTAAGTTACGAGACTGGTCCTGATTGCCAATGTAAGAAGAATTGTTTCCAAGAGGTAGGCCATAACAAAACGCAGATAATTAATACAATGAATGAAATGAAGTCTAATGATGAGCATAATAATTACCTAGCTGGACTGATATCAATATTTCCTGTCGATAGACATAGGCCTAGGAACAATGGAAGGGAGGTAATTTAAAGTGATGCCTCAATGTCTTATTGTATTTGGTTTCTAAGTGATGCACTGCTTATTGAGATGCCTGTCTGTAGGCAAGCTTTCATTTCTCTATATGGGATTGGTAGAGGGAAATTGAAATTTCTTCTCAAATCACTAAACATGTCAGGAAATCCCCCAAAAGACATGCAGAGCAAACATAAAAATCATAAACACAAAATTACAGATGAGAAAAAAATTATTCATAACAACATAGAAGCCTAAAAGGGAGAGAAAGTCACTACAGTCTTAAAGACGCAACTACTTACTGGCAGAATTAAATGTTTAAAAACTCTTGACATGTTTAAGGAAAACATATCCTAATGTAAAAGTTCCGTATGAAACTTACAGGAGTAATTTTTATTTCAGATTTTAATATATGTTTGGATACACAAGGACTGACACATGCTAAACTGTGATTTGCTCAAAAAAAAAAAAAAACCCCTATTAATGGCTAAAGAAGATTCAGTATTTATCAAGCTATACAATAAAATTAAGGAGATTAATGCAGATAGGGAAATTCACATTCTTCAAGCTAACAGATGGTATGAAATTAGAAGAGAAGCTAAAAAACGGAACAGAAAGTGTCCTTCATAATAGGCTACTGTCTATGATTATTCTAAGAATTTTTCACTACCTATACATAACTACCAATGACATATACTACAAGAGACAACTGTCTGCGTACGTGTTTAATAATCACGTGTTGTCTACAAATCAATCCATATTTTACCTATATCCAGAGACAACAGGTAAAAAGGCAGTGATGAGGTGTGCCCAGTTTTGCACCACTATTTTTATAACATTCTTGACCCATAAGTTGATGAGGTAGAAGCATTTTGTGACTCATGTTCTGGACAGAACAAGACTAATGTGGTATTCAAATTCTAACCTCATTTACACAAAGAACATCAACTAAAGAAGGTGACATGCTTCTTTCCGATAGGGGACATTCTTATAATGAATGTGATAAAAACTGTGGGTTAATTAAAAAAAAATCCTGTGAGGCCCAGTTGCCTGAGTATTGGGTTGAAGTTATTAGAAATGCAAGAAATAAACCATGCCAGTTCAAAGTGGTAGAAGTAAAACAGGAAATGTTGAAATTATGGACATGTCATTTGAGCAAACTGTACAGGAAGAAATTAGGATGCAAGACTCGCCTCATTAGAGTATTCCAGATTGAAGAAAATGAACCTGAATTCATGCGATATAGAACATTGTATGGTAGTCCTTGGAGAGAAAATCCAATACTGCCTCCAATTCAACAGAGAAGGAAACCAAACAGTAAAAATCAACCAATGAGAGATTAAGTACTATTGCCTGAGCTGGATGAAGGAAGGTTTATACTTCCAGATGAAGCATATGATGGTAAGAATGATTAGTATTACTAAGCTCAGTCTTTTAAATATAATCAAATCAGCACAGCATGCACTTCAATAAGCGGCACAACTATTTCCCCGCTCGAGGTTATCCTCAAAGAACTCTGCGATCTGGGTTATCCTGTACGCTCAATTTTTTGAGTGTACATACCCGACGGACCCAGGCACCCACTCTGTCTTGTCCATCACCTGGTAGAGAAGGCAAAAGCCATCTCTCTGTGACTTAGCTCTTTAGGTTCCACGTCAAAATGGAATGGAGCTGAGCTCTCGGGGCACTACCTCAGTGCCACAGGTATCAATGCCTCGGCCATCATACTGACAGCTAAAATAACACCACAGCTTGCATGAGGTGTTCACTTGGGCACCTTACCAAACATTCCAACACACCCGCATTCAATCAGGGCATCAATTCCAGTGGCAATCACCCACTAATTACCGGTCCTGTCCAGTTTACAAGCAGGAGCTGCAACAGTGAAAACTGAAAGGGCCCCTGCCACCACCGAGGCTCCCGAGTGTTGGCTCAAGACCTGCAACTGAGCAGACAGGCCTTATGCTTCCTGCCACAGCTGCCGTGACTACCACTTCAACTTCTAAGGTAATTAAGAATCCCCTGTAGTCGAAGCAACCACCTGTGATCCAGGTATCCCCACTTCAGGCTCTACCTCAAGCCCCAACTGACCTAAAGGCGAAAAGACATCATAATTCCATGACATCTGTAGAGACGCCCCAGACTACCATCTTGGTTGTGGAGCCTGACGAACCTAAACCGTCCAGTTCCGCGGAGACCTGCACCAGATGCAGGCTCACTACCACTGAAATACCCTAAAGTCGCACGCAAAGGTAACAAGGTTATATAGCACAGTCCCGTGATACCCAAGTCCAAGCTACCACCATCCAGTCCAGAAAGTTTGCTCATCGCGTAGAAGAAAAGACCGATGCTATCGCTTCTATCCTGGTTTCTAGTGCCTCCACTAAAGTTGCTATCTCTGGCTCTAGACCCATAGATTCCACCAATCCCTCAATGGTTGTTAAGCCTTCGCATTCTTATGTGCTGACAGTCTCTGGGCAATCTGCCTCGAACTCCATCTCTGATGACGCAAACGTCGTCCACGGCTACCTTGCGGCAAAGCCTCACAGAAGTTCAGGTCCAACAGATCCCGCTTGGAGCCTGCTGATGTAGCCAAGAGATTCATGCTCTTGGTGGAAGCCGCCAATTGCTTAGGCCTTCTATGAGTCGGGTCCTATAATGTGATCTCTCGATCCTTGCCTAGACCACCGATGGTGGCTGAAAAAGTCCAGGAACTCCAAGAATTAATCGACTGACTCAAACCCGATATAATACTTCTCAATGAGATCCACTTGACCCTGGTGAGGTGGTTTTGATTGGCAAATTATGTGTGCTGTCAGGATCAGCCAGGCTCTGCAGAAGGCGCTGAGAATCTCAACTGGTTCATCATCGTGTTGCCCTACTGTACAGTGCTTACCCAGAGGCCACCTCCGTGGACATTCATGATGCTCTTGGTGGTGTCCTCATGTTGGCAGCATATAAGTCACCAAACATATAACTTCTGCACCCTGACTTGGGGGCCATCTTCGATGCACATAGAAGGGTCATCATGGCAGGCAACCTGAACTGTAAGCATCGCGATTGGGACAGTTGCTTGACTGCTATGAATGATAAGTGCTTATGCAGGTTTGTCGATGCCTGCCAGGCAATAGTGATTGGGCCCACCCAACCGTTTACCCCTCATAACTCAACACAGCTCCCAATGCCTTTTATACCACCGTGATACAGGACGTAGACTGTCCAGTCCAGGTTTCCTCACTAACAGAACTCTCGTCTGATCACCTCCCAATCTTGGTCCACATCACTACCCAACTAGCCACATGCAGAGATGTCAGCAAGGTGATAGAGTGGGATCATTATTCCCAGATGTGGGACCACTCGAAACCATCCGCCAAGTTGATGAGGCAGTTGTCGATTTCCACAATGGCATCATCTCTGTGGTTGACACGCCTTCTAGAATAAAGCCTAGCTTCACACACCACTACCAGTAGATTCCATAGGAGATGAATGCTCTCACCCACAAGAGAAATCACCTCTGGAGACACTGGCAGTGGACCCGTGATCCAGCCAACAATCGGGTGACCGGCATTTAACCTTGTGAAATGCATACTCCTCTGTAGACGCTGTTGGTAACTTACTGTGGCTCAAACTGGTGCCACGTCAGTGTCACCCTTACAGGTTACCGAGTGCTTTGACCAGAAGAGGCACCAGACTCACATCCCCACTATTGCTGGACTGTTTGGCGAAGTCCTGAGTCTCCTGGAGGAGAATGCCAAGATCTTGGGCTTGTTTTGAGCGACAGTTCGCTCCCAACCCCCCATAGACTGGGACTTTGATGAACAAGTCGAAAACAAAGCTGAAGACTTGTCTCCTCTGATTACTGCGGAGACCGAATCCATCTCAGTGAAAGAGGTCTGTGATCGGCTCGCTGAACTCAAACTGAGAAAAGCTCCTGGTCCAGACAAGTGTTTCGAACACTGCTCTAACTTCACTTCTGGAGTCAGGAATCACTTACTCAGTCATGCTATTCAGTGTGTTTTAGACAAGCAAACTTTCCCAAGAAATGATACAAGGTGACGATCATAGTGTTTTCAAAGCAGGGAAAGGATGCTTTCTGGGCCCAAAACTCTCCTGGCAGCCATATGAAAGGTACTCACATGTCTCATACAGTGGTGAGTACAAGACCATCTAAGAAACTCCGATGTACTGGCCCCCGAACAGTTCAGCTTCTGTATGGGGTATTCCACTGCTCATCAGCTGATAAGACTGGTGGAATACATCACGGATGACAGGTGTTAGAAAGAGCAGACTGTTGGCTGTTATCTAGATGTGGAAAAGGCCTTTGACACAACGGGCTCTTATTGAAGCTCCAGGAAATGCAGCTCCCAGATTACTACGTTCGTTTGATTGCTAGCTTTCTGATGGAGAGGACCTTATAGCTGGACCTTTCTGAGATGTATTATAGCTGGAGTACCTCAAGGTATGTCTCAGGGCCTCTCCTGTTTTCAGTTGGACACTTGAGCAGCACTTGTCTTGGTTGTTGAAGAGAACCAAACAGACTGGGACCAGCGTATACCATTATTGCTAATGGCATATAGGTCATCAGTACACAACACAACTGGCTGATTCCAGCAAAATTGGTAGGCCTATTTGGGTGAGAAATTTGTCTTCCTGGAGAGTTGATGTTCGGATCACCTGAGACTCAGTCCCAAGTGCCACAGAACTATTCATCGCAATCAGAAAACCAACTGTGAGAAATGAACTGCTTGATAAGAGGATAGCTGAAGATAGCCAGTGATAAAATGACAACTCGGTATGACATTCACAGCAATTGGGCAAATATTACTTCAGAGACAGTTTGCCAGTTCGAGGCCAACAGGCTTAAAGAGGGGGCAGTGAAACAATGGAACCCTCTCGAACAGCCGGGTGCGTCCTTCCACATCTTTCTCCACTAGTCGAGCAGGTATAGCCTCACTCAAGTATGTTCCAGAGTGCTCTGCAGAGCACTTGAAATACGGATTATGCAACACGCTGCAGTAAGGATGGAAAATTATTCTGGCACACGTGCGCTACCTATAAAAGGGACAGAGCCTGGCTTTGTCAGTCAGTTATGTTGAGCGATTTCCTTAGTGCGGATCGAGTTATTGTCAAAGTATTGTGAGAAGTGATTACTGTGTTATAATTAGCGTGTTACTTGACATTATTATTACCTGTGGTCAAATTTAACTTGAATTATTGTACAAGTATAATCTTGTTGATTGTAAACTATTATTTCTGATTAAATAAAGCTGGTGATTAGCGACTTCATTGGTGTCTGTATTTTGTTTCCACTGTACCATACGAAGCTAAGCGAGACCATCGTAACGATACTTTTCCACAAGAACACAGCACTCTGTATACCCCGCACAAGGAAAGCAGATCTGTGGGGTCCTTCACTGATCGCAGGCATTGTTGGATGTTCTAGTGTCAGAAGAAAAACAGTACGCACCCCCACATCGCTCGATCAACTTCCCAATGTAGTCCATTACACTCATGACATAGGGTAAGTATGCCGTGCCGACCACCTGATGTCCTCTAATGCATTCACTCAGCTAGATCTACACCGCTGCATAGCTTTTCTCATCTCCATAGCAGAGTAACCATTTGACTGTAGCGCTCTACGAAGATGCTTAAGCTCTTCGTCAAGATATCAAGGCGCACAAATATGCAAACCCCGGTCAGAGTCTTTATCAAGGCACGCTTTTGCCTGGGTTGATGATTAGACCCACGACGTAAATAGCAGTCTGTATGCTTTCTATAGATTCTGTGTTCAAAGCCTCCACAGGTCTTTCTATGTACCAACAGATCCAGAAACGCCAGCTTGCCATCCGCGTCTTTTTCCATGGTGAATTGGATTCTTTGATGCACACTGTTCAGGAGATCAAGGAAATTGTGAAGCTCCTCCTCACCATGACCCCAAACAACAAAAGTGTTGTCCACATACCAGAACCAATAGCGAACACATTCGGATTAAACAGCATAGATGTTAGTGCCATCTCTTCAAATTTGTCCATGTAAAAATTGGCAACCACCAAGCTCAGAGGACTTCCCAAGGCGACTCCATCTGTCTGCTCAAGACAGACCATTCCACTGAAAGGATGTAGTCATCAGTACTTGGCAGAAGATAGCCGTGATGTATACTGTACATGGCTTGTTTATATGTTCTACAGTCTCCTGTAACGGAAACAGTGAACAAGGACACAACATCAAAACTGACCAAGATGTCATCAGGACTCTCGTCAGCATTCTTCAATTTCTCTACAAAATGTGTTGAGTTCTGTACAGAAGTGTCTGTCAACCCGATGTGTGGCTAGAGTAGTCCGATCAAGTGCTTCGCCAAGGCATACATGGGCGAGCCAATAGTGCTAACCATCAGATGAAATGGTGTTATCTTTATTGATATTAGGAACATTGTAAAGCCAGGGGGGGGGGGGCAAAGCCTTAGAACAATGTATGGTAGTCTTCACCACTTGAGACAAGGAAGATTGTTTAACGAGTTGTTCTGTTTTGCTCACCACATTCCACATCGTATTTTTTGGCAAAATTTTGCAAGTCGTTGGGTCTAACATGTCACATGTTTTTAGTTAGGTGTAACCTTCAGTATTTAACACCACATTGGCACTCCCACTGTCTGCAGGGAAAATAGTAATGCTAGTGCCAGCCCTAAGGTCTTTAAGGGCGCTGCATTCTCCTGAAGATAAATTACTTTTCAGTGGATAAGCTGTCCGTAGTAGTCTAGCAGCCTCTTGGTTATTTCATCTGCCTCTTCAACCATAGAAATTATGTCTTCCACTAGCACTAAGCTTGGCATTATAGCAAAACTCTCTCCCTTTCATAACACTGATGTTTCAACTGGTGACAGTTGTTGATCAAAGAGACTGATGATAGTCCTCTTCACATCCAATGATGGTTTTTTAGTTTGTCACAAGCTATAGCATTCAAATTTTTGTTTCCGTCTCTCCATTGCAGCTATGTGTGTAATCTGTTTTCCCACACCACTGAAGATTTCCACCATTGGTATGGAAGAAACGTCTGGTGATCTCAACAACCTAGACCACAACCTAACAGCCCAGAAAATTATGTTAATAAATACAACATAGCTTCAAGACCCAATAGTATTGGTTATATATGTTGTATTATCAATCACATAAGTTTTTAGCAAAGTGATGAAAAAATATGCAAGGACACTAAAAAAAGCAAATAAAATTTAGCTTCCTTGCTTGTCATATACTGACTCAAAAACTTCATTCAAACAAGTGGGCTAAACAAATATGGCTTGCGAAGCCTTGATTTTGGCTTACAACTCATTGAAGCAGTCAGCCAACACACTATCATTATTTTTCATTGTCATTCGATTGGCGCTATCATCAAACTTAGAAGGTTTGTAAATTTCCCTATTTTTTCAATTTAGATTTGGTTAACTGCAATAATGCTCATAAAATTTAAATCTTATTATGAAAGGAACAAACAGGATTAACTGATAAAAATATGAAAAGTCTATACAATCCAACATTTTTATTAAATTTAAAACAGAGTGGCTGTTTAAACTTTCCTTCAAATTGGCAATACCTTGTTCAACAGTCACATGAAACTATGGGAGAGCTACGGAAATACATTGTTCTTATAGAGAAACTGTTCCCCTATACTAGCTAAGTTGAAAATTTTGATCCCTATACTAGCTAATCAAGAAATTACCTTAAAAATTGTCATAAACTATGTCATGTGTTACTAATTCAATACTGAAAAAAAAAGATTTTAGTTAGGTTAGAAACTTAACTTTCCATTACTTGGATATCATACACTTCAAATTAAAGTATGTTTTGTGTGGTTGCAGGTCCTTTAGCTTTAGACTACAGTGCGCGTACATTGCGCTAATGTATTAACTGAAGGAAAGAAAACAATATTTCATTACTTTCAACTCAGAGTTTTCACTATCGAGGTGAAAAGTCAGTCAGCAATGAATTTTTTTATTATTGCTGATAGCTGCACGGTATAAGCAGAGGATGTGTTCAGAAAGCATCATATTATTTTTGAAGCATATCCCACCTTATTGCTTTTTTGAATACCATATATACAGAGCACTTTGTAACAAGCGGCATACTCTGGCTGTGCAGTTGTTCCCAGCTGTCTTTATAACTTCTTACAAAATGTTAGTTCATGTGAATTAGTATTTAAACTGCATAGAAAATGTGATTATTATTACAGTTTCATCATGTAGGCCCATATGCAAGGTCTGACAATTAAGTTCACCACAAACTCGCCTATACAAGCATCCCTGTTAGATTTCATAACCTTGATATTTCACCATCTCACAGCAGTGTTTGTGTTGAGTGGTATGCATTGTTTGTGCTTGTGTGTGTGTGCTATCATGAAAATGTCTGAGCTGGAATTAGAGCATTGAACAAACACCAAATTTCTGATGAGACTCGCAAAGAATGGGAGCAAAATACAGGAAATGTTAATGCAGGTGTAAGGCGAGAATGCCATGAAGAAAACAAGTTACTGATGCAGAAAGGGTTGGGTGGCCAGTAACAAGCTGAATGGATGAAAACATTGTCAAATTGTGTGTACAAATCGGCGACTGACTGTGAGATTCATAGCAGACCAAGTGAACGCTGATAGGTAAACTGTGCGGAAAGTTTTAACTGAAGACCTTGGCATGCACAAAATGGTCCCAAAGGAGCTCGCCAATGGAACCAAAACAAAGGAGAGCTGAACTGTGCAGACCTGTTGGAGAGGCAAGACAGTGTTTTGGGCTGAATAGCTGTGTATTACTGGTGATGAAACCTGGATCGTCGTGTATGACCTTGAAACAAAGCGACCAAGTGCCCAGTGGAAGTGACCTAATTTCATTGGCCAAAAAAGTTCCATCAATCAAAATGAACAAGTTGTTGATAACCTTTTATGATATCCGAGGGACTGTTCACTATAAATTTGTACCACCAGGACAACTGTTAACCAAGTGTACTATTTGGGAGTGCTGCAAACCTTGTGTAAAAAAGTGACACAAACGACAGGAAAAATAACTCATGGCTCATGCATCACAACAATGCACCAGCACTGTCTATACGGGAGTTTTTGGTCAGGAAACAAAATAATTTCGGTTGACCACTGGCTGCACTCACCTGACCTTGCCCCAATTACTTCTTTCTTTATCCGAAGATCAAATAAATTTTGCTGACACTGAAGACATTAAGGCTAATATGACAGCAGCTCTGAAGGTCATTCCAGAAACAGAGTTCCAAAATTGCCTAGAAGGGTGGAGTAGGTCCTGGCATCAGTGTATAGCTTCCCAAAGGGAGTACTTTGAAGGTGACCATAGCATAAAAAGGTATTCAGCAATAAGGTATGTAGCATATATGTTCTAGGATGAGTTCGCGAACATAATTTTCAGACCCCCTATATTGCTACTTGGTAATATCCCACAGTTTTCGTGAAGTCCCTTGATGAGTGTCTTAACGGGGATTTATTGTGTGACTTTACTTTAAACAGCTAATGTTAATAAAGTATTTTCTGGCCTTAGATTTACATATCGTGGACTAAGCACGGAATTCAGTTATCCATGGCGATTGTGCTACCCAATTCCATTGATAATCGGGAGTTTATATATTTCATTTCATTTTATAATACTAAAATGAAAAATAAAAATGGAAAAACTCCATATTTTACAGGAAATGCATAAACATTCACATATTTTATAACACAAGGTGTAACTTAATTATTTGTGTGTAATGTACCTTATATGTGAACATGTGTCAGAATCATTCAATGTAAATTGTGAAGTCCGCTGTACATAAATTATCAAGTGAAGGAAAGGTTTTACCCCATTATGAGATTAACTAATAATTCCAAATCTTTGCAAGTACTAGCAGTGGCAAAGGCCAACCAGACCCCCTGCAGCCTTTCATTTTGAGCCACCTGGTACTACTTTTTTACTTTATAAATATAATTTTTATAGGTTTTAGTAATACATACCTAAGTATTTTACTCATTATTTACAGATTATAAAAACAAAAATGTCTTAAATAAAAAAGTCAATCGTTTTGTTCATTTATAATCAAGTTATATGGAAATTAAATTATGTTTACAAGTTTTTATTTTACTGAATTTGTCTGTTACATAATTAATATCTTGAAGATGCGGGTTATCGCATTGCATTCTATAATCCACATAATTTTTTACCAAATTTTGAGAAACTTCTTTCACATGAAGCTACAGACATTCAAATGGTTAAAAAATGCTGTAGGATGAGATGTAGATTGGGAATGGACTTTGTGAAGTTCCATATGATGACAAACTGAGGAACTTCCTTTGCTATCCACATAACTGCGGTGGCATCAGGAGTATGTAGAATACAAAGTTGAGCTTATGTTAGGACAATTTTAAATCAATATTGGAGGAATTTGATTGTACAATGTTAAATGTGCAATAACATATTTCCTCCATGACAGAGTACCTTTATGACAATTCTTGAACAACTCACTCTCACACTTAAACAAAACTGATCTACTAAATAAACTCCATCTTGTTGAGTTAAACCGGCACTGTGCAATCACTCACTTGGTAGTCTTTTTTTTTTAATTTTTATCTCGTCTATTACATCCCTCAGTGTCTCTACACACTCATTACTTCACGACTTTAAAGAAGAAAGTCGATACCCTTCTCGACAAGTGTACTACTCTTGAAGTTTTAATTTTTTCAGACCCATATACAGTACAGCAATATATACAGTGCTTGCAAATATTTTTGAGTGATAGTAACTTCTTCTAAAACAGTATTCCACAATTTCAAATAACTTAAGATATGACTTTGCATTTGGTGGGAATTCTAACTCTTATCTGCTAATCTTTATCCAAATTTTGTTTTGTTCGATCAAACATTTTTTCTAATGTATTAACTAGTTGTTTATGTTCTCATATAGCTTTCACAGCATTGTGATGAGCACTCCAGGAATTATCAATCTTTTGAACTCTTGAAAGAACACTTCCCATCTGAAGGTAGAGACCAAAAAGGAAGAACACAATCTCTCTAGAGTACCAAACCAGGTTACACTTGATAGAATGCATGCAAATGAACACTCCACTTGTAACTCTTATCCTTATTTCGCAACTTTTATTTATTCAAATTACAGTTACAACTCCCACTTATCTATTATTTTTGATCTGGCCGGATCGCGTAGTGTAGGCAAACCCATTTCGTTCGACGAACTCTGACAGCACATAAAACGAACTAAGGTTTTGAAAGAATCTAACTCAATTTCTTTTGTTATTGAAGAGAAATTATTTTTTGTTTGTTGTTTATTAATCAGAAATATTGAATTTATAAGTTTTCCATTTATAAAATTTCCAATTTTACATTTATAGGTTTTACATGTTTTAAAAATGGTGCAACTCCTACAGCTTACGTACTATGCTTAACTTCTACTACTTACGTACTTTAAAATAGCCCAGCCTGCTCACTCACTACTCACATTCTTAACACCCCGTATTAATACAAAAATCCCCCATTTTTATGTAAAATAAATGACAAGTCTTCAATGTGTAACATTACGTGTGTGGCGTCGTATTACCCGACCACGTTGCGTTCACCACAGTCTTTCATACTCTGGATTTTTTATAAGCTGGTAACATTTAATCAAGTTCAATAGTTATTCATCGTCACTAGAGGCACTGTAATCTATGTTTTGGAGACTCACCTAATTATTTTGTCGGCCGACTTATGGAAAAAATATGAAATTTTGCCCGGGCACAAAACTGATAGCAGCCACGCGCGGCGTAGGTTGTTAGTCGACTGGGGAGAGCGTTACCAACATGCCTCCCTCCAAAACACTCAGGCAGAGCGGAAACTTCACTGCCTCATGATCGTATCTTCCGTCACTGTTCATTCAACACAGGTGTTTTTTGTGTTGTGACCGTGGACAATATTTGTGAAGCACGGTTGACGTCATAAAAGTAGGCAGGACTTAAACAGCACTTCCTGCCGCTCAAAAGCACATTGCTGAATTCTACTCGTCCCAGGACATCCTGTTTTGTGGCTGGACGCGCCACTCGAGCTCGTGGTGGTATAGTTGCGTCTGTGTGCTGCTACACAAGTACAGATTTCTGAGAAGTTTGAAGGGGGTAAATTCTTTGCTCGCCGCGTTACACAATAACAACTGCGTATCGCTTTGTTACCACTGTTTCTTAACATCGCTCTGTTACACGGAAAATAACGTTGCACAATAATTTTCATAACTTTTGACAAGCCCGCCCAAAATGAAAGAAATAAAAGATATAAATGCCCCATACTGTTAAAAATAAAAACACCCAAAAATGACCCGCTACAATACCCCCTCGATGAGAATTCTGCTGTCCACAACAGAAGAAATCTCATCGATAAACCCCGAAGAGGACCGGTGAGGAACTGGTGCCAACAACCCCCTTGTTCTTAATCTACATGGGTACACAACCCCCCTGGTTCAGCGACTATGGACTCATCTGAACGAGATCACTGGACTTCTCCGTAAGAGATCCCAACACCGAGAAATCAAGCAGACTCGTACCACAGCGCACCTCGCCTTTTAACATGCTACCCCCAAAAATCCTCAATCCCTGGCTTAGATTATTCCAGATCCTCCACCGATGTGTTCCCTCTTTTATGCAAGCTGGGCTGCCTTTAGCAGATACTGGGCTCACACACACTCACATTACATGTTGCCCTAACACATTGAAAAATAAAAAAAAAATTCTTTTAAAATTTATTAAAAATTAAAAAATTCGAAATTCAACAAAATAATATTTTATCAAAAAATTTTCTCTTCTTTTTTCTTTTCTGTTTTTTAGTTAAAATACATTAAATTACACCTTTCTCCTAATCAAAACATATACTTACTCTAACATGTAAATACTTAGCTTCTACCAATACAATACAATACAATCAAACAATAAAATAAACATGTTAAATACACACATAATAGAATAATCATTACTCCAAAATATTTACTCGCTGACAGGCGAAAAATCAAGTTTTTTTTTTTTCAAAAAATTAAAATTTTCAAAAATTTTAAAAATAAAAAATATTTAAATTTATAAAGCTGCTTCTTTTATATTTAGTCATTATTTAAAATTTTGTTAAATTGATTAAACAAACAAATTAAAATTGACTTCCTACTATACAAGCTTAGTAGGTGTATGAACTCATCAGCTGATCGAAACTAGGTCAAGTCCAAGCTCCTTGACCTACATAGGTTATGCACAATTTCTATCTAAAACACATTTGACATCTGTAATATCCTACCTTGAAATACAAAACATAATAACATAAAACATTTAAAACAAACAAAATATTAATATAATAATCAAGTTGACATTTAAATTATTTAAAATAAACAATTCTTAACTTGATATTATTTTCAATTCTACCAAAAGTTTGTCACTGGCTTAAAAAATTAAAAATTTTATATTCTTTATTATGAATCTCTCTTTATTTAATAATCTTACTTTAATCTACTGTGGGTGATGTAAATTATTTATCTCATTGACTGTATTAGATCTGTATACTTATATAATCTTTACCCTATGACTTTAATATTCATCAACTTCAACTACCATGACACCCATCTCTATCAAAATATCTATCCCAAAACACTCTAAACCCAACTTATCATGTAACTCAATTCACCACCTTCTCTACATATATAAAAAAATACTCTCTAACCCTTTGTACATAGGATATGTGTTTCCCCTACCCAAAACTCAATTCCCTTATTTGGCGGCCTGGATTCTACCTAAGGCGGCCCCTCCTTACTAAAATCGATACCAATTCCCGTCCCAACATATTTGGTTGCGAACTCCTACATGACACTACCCCCTAATACAAAATTGCCATCCCCAAAAATCTCAAACTCATTACCTTACTACAAATACAACAAAATAACATCATAAATTATAAACATAAATATATCCCTCAAAACTCCACATAAATTCTCCACAACTACTGTGTCAACATCAATACTTCTCAAAACTACATTACTTCAAAACAATATTACATTATATCATCTCTACTATTTCAACTTCAACTTTGACTTTAATTTGGACAGATCTATATGTCCCACAAAATATTTATCACCCAAACACTATCTTTTATTAACCTTCACAAATTATTACTTTCTTTCTCATTTCATCAAATTATTTTTCCCATTACTCGAAAGCATCTGTAATACATCAAACATTACATTGAACATCAATTACTTAAAACATTTATAACTAATATACCAGTGACATGTTATTGCGGATCAGCTGATATCCTAACATAATGAAAACACATCTCAAATTTGAACAAATTACATGGAATATACATATTTATTTATCATTACTCCTCACCTTCTTGTTTCCCATTTTTCTGATTCTGATAATTCATACTGACTGCCTGCCAGACGATTTAATTATTGGCTTAGAAAAAAAATATATACACACATAAACATTTTACACAAAATTAGTTTAAATTAAATAATTTATCATTCATTACCAAATTTCCAAATCTCGTACAATAAATATATTAATTAATTAATATACATTATCGTACATATTAATTAATTAACATTTAAATAAGCAATCAAAATATTTAAGCATATCAAATTGGTTTAATTAAATCAATTGCCAAAAACATAAATTATATAGTTATCGAAACCATTACCATCACAATTAATTCTAATATTTATTTAATTTGCAAAATATTGGTATTATTATTATTATCGCAAACATTTTCTAATACATATACACATTATTTACCTAACGTTTCATAATACACACAAATGAATTCACTATATTATTTACAAACTCTTGCTATTAATTGTTCAGTTTTTTCCACACTTCATTTGTCCAAATCTGCCATGTCAAGAAACCATAAAACATAATGTTTACACTGTCTTATATTGTTTTAATAGTTTATCCTCCATCGTTCCAGATTAACCTTGGTTCTACATAACATCGTTCAATTTTATCAGCACACAAATGACCGTTTTGTGTGTTGTAACCATACAAACTAAATTCGTTCATCATACTCAAATACTCATGAAACCGGTCTACATTGGGTATTTTTGTTAAGTCTCCGTCATTAAATTCGCTCATTATCGGGTTAATTATTTTTATTAAATCATTGTAATCGTTATCATTCACATATATTTCTAAACTTTCCTTCCATTCATCATACTTTCTCTTTAAGTTATATAATTCTGTTACTTTCTCCACATACACTTCTCTGTTTAACTCTCTCTCATCACAATACCAAATCATACTCTCACAATTATTCCGGACAGAGGGTACACAATTACTCAACAAAAATAAACACCTTAATTCATCTATCAAAACGGGACTCTTGCCCTTCAATACCACTTGTGGCCACATTAAATCATCATCATAAACATCATAAATAATAAAGGGAAAATTTGCCCCCTGTCCCCACTCTACTACAACATTATTTTTCCTCTCTCTCTCTAACTCATACACACACATTAACACTTTATAATCACATTCTACAACTTCATTAATACTCTCAGATACCAACTTTTCGACTACATTATTATTCTCATTATTATCAACATCATTACTATTTATTAATTCATTACCTAATACAACATTGCCATTACAACTTTCGTTTGTATTATTCTTACTCTGTTCTACTTTATTCAAACTATTTCTTGTCATTTCATCGGCATTTTCAAGACATACATTCTTGTCTTGTATACTATTTATCAACTCATCAAATTTTACATTTATATTCTGCTGCAATTGAACATTCTGGTCTTTAATTTCTTTAAAATTAATCTCGTTTTGAATATTCTGCTGTTCGCATTTTATTTTCTGTTCATTAAAATCATTAGTTAATTGATATAAAATTTTATCATTATCATCAAAGTGTTTGTTAAAGTCATTATTCTGTTTATCGAAATTAACTTTCATAAAATCTAATAGGTCATCTAATGACAATTTTTTCTCTTTCGTTTTATTCGATTTAATCAATATTGGGGTAGATTTCGCTTCTGCGTGATCGACCATAATTGATCCAGTTAGGTCATCGTTAACTATTGATTGTACGCTCACCTCAGCTGTTGGCCTTGACTGACTTACTTCGCTCACACCAGGTGACGGGTTCATCGAACCAAGGCCACTCTCACTCATAATTGAATCTACTATACTGCTCTTCTCTGTGTTTTCAGACATTTTTATTTAATCTATTTTGTCTTACGTAACAACTACCAATGATTAGTCTTTTTTCAAAACTGATATTACAACATACATAAAATCACCCTTTTATCATAATTACGTAAGTTTACATCACTACAATTTTGCTTTCGCAACCGTACTCCGTTCAATGTACTGTCAAATGTAGGCCGGTGGTTTTTTTTTTTTTTTTTTTTTCCCTGGTCACGGCACCAATTGTAACTCTTATCCTTATTTTGCAACTTTTATTTATTCAAATTACAGTTACAACTCCCACTTACCTTTTATTTTTGATCTGGCCGGATCGCGTAGTGTAGGCAAACCCATTTCGTTCGACGAACTCTGACAGCACATAAAACGAACTAAGGTTTTGAAAGAATCTAACTCAATTTCTTTTGTTATTGAAGAGAAATTATTTTTTGTTTGTTGTTTATTAATCAGAAATATTGAATTTATAAGTTTTCCATTTATAAAATTTCCAATTTTACATTTATAGGTTTTACATGTTTTAAAAATGGTGTAACTCCTACAGCTTACGTACTATGCTTAACTTCTACTACTTACGTACTTTAAAATAGCCCAGCCTGCTCACTCACTACTCACATTCTTAACACCCCGTATTAATACAAAAACCCCCCCTTTTTATGTAAAATAAATGACAAGTCTTCAATGTGTAACATTACGTGTGTGGCGTCGTATTACCCGACCACGTTGCGTTCACCACAGTCTTTCATACTCCGGATTTTTTATAAGCTGGTAACATTTAATCAAGTTCAATAGTTATTCATCGTCACTAGAGGCACTGTAATCTATGTTTTGGAGACTCACCTAATTATTTTGTCGGCCGACTTATGGAAAAAATATGAAATTTTGCCCGGGCACAAAACTGATAGCAGCCACGCGCGGCGTAGGTTGTTAGTCGACTGGGGAGAGCGTTACCAACATGCCTCCCTCCAAAACACTCAGGCAGAGCGGAAACTTCACTGCCTCATGATCGTATCTTCCGTCACTGTTCATTCAACACAGGTGTTTTTTGTGTTGTGACCGTGGACAATATTTGTGAAGCACGGTTGACGTCATAAAAGTAGGCAGGACTTAAACAGCACTTCCTGCCGCTCAAAAGCACATTGCTGAATTCTACTCGTCCCAGGACATCCTGTTTTGTGGCTGGACGCGCCACTCGAGCTCGTGGTGGTATAGTTGCGTCTGTGTGCTGCTACACAAGTACAGATTTCTGAGAAGTTTGAAGGGGGTAAATTCTTTGCTCGCCGCGTTACACAATAACAACTGCGTATCGCTTTGTTACCACTGTTTCTTAACATCGCTCTGTTACACGGAAAATAACGTTGCACAATAATTTTCATAACTTTTGACAAGCCCGCCCAAAATGAAAGAAATAAAAGATATAAATGCCCCATACTGTTAAAAATAAAAACACCCAAAAATGACCCGCTACAATACCCCCTCGATGAGAATTCTGCTGTCCACAACAGAAGAAATCTCATCGATAAACCCCGAAGAGGACCGGTGAGGAACTGGTGCCAACAACCCCCTTGTTCTTAATCTATTTGGGTACACAACCCCCCTGGTTCAGCGACTATGGACTCATCTGAACGAGATCACTGGACTTCTCCGTAAGAGATCCCAACACCGAGAAATCGAGCAGACTCGTACCACAGCGCACCTCGCCTTTTAACATGCTACCCCCAAAAATCCTCAATCCCTGGCTTAGATTATTCCAGATCCTCCACCGATGTGTTCCCTCTTTTATGCAAGCTGGGCTGCCTTTAGCAGATACTGGGCTCACACACACTCACATTACATGTTGCCCTAACACATTGAAAAATAAAAAAAAAATTCTTTTAAAATTTATTAAAAATTAAAAAATTCGAAATTCAACAAAATAATATTTTATCAAAAAATTTTCTCTTCTTTTTTCTTTTCTGTTTTTTAGTTAAAATACATTAAATTACACCTTTCTCCTAATCAAAACGTATACTTACTCTAACATGTAAATACTTAGCTTCTACCAATACAATACAATACAATCAAACAATAAAATAAACATGTTAAATACACACATAATAGAATAATCATTACTCCAAAATATTTACTCGCTGGCAGGCGAAAAATCAAGTTTTTTTTTTCAAAAAATTAAAATTTTCAAAAATTTTAAAAATAAAAAATATTTAAATTTATAAAGCTGCTTCTTTTATATTTAGACATTACTTAAAATTTTGTTAAATTGATTAAACAAACAAATTAAAATTGACTTCCTACTATACAAGCTTAGTAGGTGTATGAACTCATCAGCTGATCGAAACTAGGTCAAGTCCAAGCTCCTTGACCTACATAGGTTATGCACAATTTCTATCTAAAACACATTTGACATCTGTAATATCCTACCTTGAAATACAAAACATAATAACATAAAACATTTAAAACAAACAAAATATTAATATAATAATCAAGTTGACATTTAAATTATTTAAAATAAACAATTCTTAACTTGATATTATTTTCAATTCTACCAAAAGTTTGTCACTGGCTTAAAAAATTAAAAATTTTATATTCTTTATTATGAATCTCTCTTTATTTAATAATCTTACTTTAATCTACTGTGGGTGATGTAAATTATTTATCTCATTGACTGTATTAGATCTGTATACTTATATAATCTTTACCCTATGACTTTAATATTCATCAACTTCAACTACCATGACACCCATCTCTATCAAAATATCTATCCCAAAACACTCTAAACCCAACTTATCATGTAACTCAATTCACCACCTTCTCTACATATATAAAAAAATACTCTCTAACCCTTTGTACATAGGATATGTGTTTCCCCTACCCAAAACTCAATTCCCTTATTTGGCGGCCTGGATTCTACCTAAGGCGGCCCCTCCTTACTAAAATCGATACCAATTCCCGTCCCAACATATTTGGTCGCGAACTCCTACATGACACTACCCCCTAATACAAAATTGCCATCCCCAAAAATCTCAAACTCATTACCTTACTACAAATACAACAAAATAACATCATAAATTATAAACATAAATATATCCCTCAAAACTCCACATAAATTCTCCACAACTACTGTGTCAACATCAATACTTCTCAAAACTACATTACTTCAAAACAATATTACATTATATCATCTCTACTATTTCAACTTCAACTTTGACTTTAATTTGGACAGATCTATATGTCCCACAAAATATTTATCACCCAAACACTATCTTTTATTAACCTTCACAAATTATTACTTTCTTTCTCATTTCATCAAATTATTTTTCCCATTACTCGAAAGCATCTGTAATACATCAAACATTACATTGAACATCAATTACTTAAAACATTTATAACTAATATACCAGTGACATGTTATTGCGGATCAGCTGATATCCTAACATAATGAAAACACATCTCAAATTTGAACAAATTACATGGAATATACATATTTATTTATCATTACTCCTCACCTTCTTGTTTCCCATTTCTCTGATTCTGATAATTCATACTGACTGCCTGCCAGACGATTTAATTATTGGCTTAGAAAAAAAATATATACACACATAAACATTTTACACAAAATTAGTTTAAATTAAATAATTTATCATTCATTACCAAATTTCCAAATCTCGTACAATAAATATATTAATTAATTAATATACATTATCGTACATATTAATTAATTAACATTTAAATAAGCAATCAAAATATTTAAGCATATCAAATTGGTTTAATTAAATCAATTGCCAAAAACATAAATTATATAGTTATCGAAACCATTACCATCACAATTAATTCTAATATTTATTTAACTTGCAAAATATTGGTATTATTATTATTATCGCAAACATTTTCTAATACATATACACATTATTTACCTAACGTTTCATAATACACACAAATGAATTCACTATATTATTTACAAACTCTTGCTATTAATTGTTCAGTTTTTTCCACACTTCATTTGTCCAAATCTGCCATGTCAAGAAACCATAAAACATAATGTTTACACTGTCTTATATTGTTTTAATAGTTTATCCTCCATCGTTCCAGATTAACCTTGGTTCTACATAACATCGTTCAATTTTATCAGCACACAAATGACCGTTTTGTGTGTTGTAACCATACAAACTAAATTCGTTCATCATACTCAAATACTCATGAAACCGGTCTACATTGGGTATTTTTGTTAAGTCTCCGTCATTAAATTCGCTCATTATCGGGTTAATTATTTTTATTAAATCATTGTAATCGTTATCATTCACATATATTTCTAAACTTTCCTTCCATTCATCATACTTTCTCTTTAAGTTATATAATTCTGTTACTTTCTCCACATACACTTCTCTGTTTAACTCTCTCTCATCACAATACCAAATCATACTCTCACAATTATTCCGGACAGAGGGTACACAATTACTCAACAAAAATAAACACCTTAATTCATCTATCAAAACGGGACTCTTGCCCTTCAATACCACTTGTGGCCACATTAAATCATCATCATAAACATCATAAATAATAAAGGGAAAATTTGCCCCCTGTCCCCACTCTACTACAACATTATTTTTCCTCTCTCTCTCTCTAACTCATACACACACATTAACACTTTATAATCACATTCTACAACTTCATTAATACTCTCAGATACCAACTTTTCGACTACATTATTTTTCTCATTATTATCAACATCATTACTATTTATTAATTCATTACCTAATACAACATTGCCATTACAACTTTCATTTGTATTATTCTTACTCTGTTCTACTTTATTCAAACTATTTCTTGTCATTTCATCGGCATTTTCAAGACATACATTCTTGTCTTGTATACTATTTATCAACTCATCAAATTTTACATTTATATTCTGCTGCAATTGAACATTCTGGTCTTTAATTTCTTTAAAATTAATCTCGTTTTGAATATTCTGCTGTTCGCATTTTATTTTCTGTTCATTAAAATCATTAGTTAATTGATTTAAAATTTTATCATTATCATCAAAGCGTTTGTTAAAGTCATTATTCTGTTTATCGAAATTAACTTTCATAAAATCTAATAGGTCATCTAATGACAATTTTTTCTCTTTCATTTTATTCGATTTAATCAATATTGGGGTAGATTTCGCTTCTGCGTGATCGACCATAATTGATCCAGTTAGGTCATCGTTAACTATTGATTGTACGCTCACCTCAGCTGTTGGCCTTGACTGACTTACTTCGCTCACACCAGGTGACGGGTTCATCGAACCAAGGCCACTCTCACTCATAATTGAATCTACTATACTGCTCTTCTCTGTGTTTTCAGACATTTTTATTTAATCTATTTTGTCTTACGTAACAACTACCAATGATTAGTCTTTTTTCAAAACTGATATTACAACATACATAAAATCACCCTTTTATCATAATTACGTAAGTTTACATCACTACAATTTTGCTTTCGCAACCGTACTCCGTTCAATGTACTGTCAAATGTAGGCCGGTGGTTTTTTTTTTTTTTTTTTCCCTGGTCACGGCACCAATTGTAACTCTTATCCTTATTTCGCAACTTTTATTTATTCAAATTACAGTTACAACTCCCACTTACCTTTTATTTTTGATCTGGCCGGATCGCGTAGTGTAGGCAAACCCATTTCGTTCGACGAACTCTGACAGCACATAAAACGAACTAAGGTTTTGAAAGAATCTAACTCAATTTCTTTTGTTATTGAAGAGAAATTATTTTTTGTTTGTTGTTTATTAATCAGAAATATTGAATTTATAAGTTTTCCATTTATAAAATTTCCAACTTTACATTTATAGGTTTTACATGTTTTAAAAATGGTGTAACTCCTACAGCTTACGTACTATGCTTAACTTCTACTACTTACGTACTTTAAAATAGCCCAGCCTGCTCACTCACTACTCACATTCTTAACACCCCGTATTAATACAAAAACCCCCCCTTTTTATGTAAAATAAATGACAAGTCTTCAATGTGTAACATTACGTGTGTGGCGTCGTATTACCCGACCACGTTGCGTTCACCACAGTCTTTCATACTCCGGATTTTTTATAAGCTGGTAACATTTAATCAAGTTCAATAGTTATTCATCGTCACTAGAGGCACTGTAATCTATGTTTTGGAGACTCACCTAATTATTTTGTCGGCCGACTTATGGAAAAAATATGAAATTTTGCCCGGGCACAAAACTGATAGCAGCCACGCGCGGCGTAGGTTGTTAGTCGACTGGGGAGAGCGTTACCAACATGCCTCCCTCCAAAACACTCAGGCAGAGCGGAAACTTCACTGCCTCATGATCGTATCTTCCGTCACTGTTCATTCAACACAGGTGTTTTTTGTGTTGTGACCGTGGACAATATTTGTGAAGCACGGTTGACGTCATAAAAGTAGGCAGGACTTAAACAGCACTTCCTGCCGCTCAAAAGCACATTGCTGAATTCTACTCGTCCCAGGACATCCTGTTTTGTGGCTGGACGCGCCACTCGAGCTCGTGGTGGTATAGTTGCGTCTGTGTGCTGCTACACAAGTACAGATTTCTGAGAAGTTTGAAGGGGGTAAATTCTTTGCTCGCCGCGTTACACAATAACAACTGCGTATCGCTTTGTTACCACTGTTTCTTAACATCGCTCTGTTACACGGAAAATAACGTTGCACAATAATTTTCATAACTTTTGACAAGCCCGCCCAAAATGAAAGAAATAAAAGATATAAATGCCCCATACTGTTAAAAATAAAAACACCCAAAAATGACCCGCTACAATACCCCCTCGATGAGAATTCTGCTGTCCACAACAGAAGAAATCTCATCGATAAACCCCGAAGAGGACCGGTGAGGAACTGGTGCCAACAACCCCCTTGTTCTTAATCTATTTGGGTACACAACCCCCCTGGTTCAGCGACTATGGACTCATCTGAACGAGATCACTGGACTTCTCCGTAAGAGATCCCAACACCGAGAAATCGAGCAGACTCGTACCACAGCGCACCTCGCCTTTTAACATGCTACCCCCAAAAATCCTCAATCCCTGGCTTAGATTATTCCAGATCCTCCACCGATGTGTTCCCTCTTTTATGCAAGCTGGGCTGCCTTTAGCAGATACTGGGCTCACACACACTCACATTACATGTTGCCCTAACACATTGAAAAATAAAAAAAATTCTTTTAAAATTTATTAAAAATTAAAAAATTCGAAATTCAACAAAATAATATTTTATCAAAAAATTTTCTCTTCTTTTTTCTTTTCTGTTTTTTAGTTAAAATACATTAAATTACACCTTTCTCCTAATCAAAACATATACTTACTCTAACATGTAAATACTTAGCTTCTACCAATACAATACAATACAATCAAACAATAAAATAAACATGTTAAATACACACATAATAGAATAATCATTACTCCAAAATATTTACTCGCTGGCAGGCGAAAAATCAAGTTTTTTTTTTCAAAAAATTAAAATTTTCAAAAATTTTAAAAATAAAAAATATTTAAATTTATAAAGCTGCTTCTTTTATATTTAGACATTACTTAAAATTTTGTTAAATTGATTAAACAAACAAATTAAAATCGACTTCCTACTATACAAGCTTAGTAGGTGTATGAACTCATCAGCTGATCGAAACTAGGTCAAGTCCAAGCTCCTTGACCTACATAGGTTATGCACAATTTCTATCTAAAACACATTTGACATCTGTAATATCCTACCTTGAAATACAAAACATAATAACATAAAACATTTAAAACAAACAAAATATTAATATAATAATCAAGTTGACATTTAAATTATTTAAAATAAACAATTCTTAACTTGATATTATTTTCAATTCTACCAAAAGTTTGTCACTGGCTTAAAAAATTAAAAATTTTATATTCTTTATTATGAATCTCTCTTTATTTAATAATCTTACTTTAATCTACTGTGGGTGATGTAAATTATTTATCTCATTGACTGTATTAGATCTGTATACTTATATAATCTTTACCCTATGACTTTAATATTCATCAACTTCAACTACCATGACACCCATCTCTATCAAAATATCTATCCCAAAACACTCTAAACCCAACTTATCATGTAACTCAATTCACCACCTTCTCTACATATATAAAAAAATACTCTCTAACCCTTTGTACATAGGATATGTGTTTCCCCTACCCAAAACTCAATTCCCTTATTTGGCGGCCTGGATTCTACCTAAGGCGGCCCCTCCTTACTAAAATCGATACCAATTCCCGTCCCAACATATTTGGTTGCGAACTCCTACATGACACTACCCCCTAATACAAAATTGCCATCCCCAAAAATCTCAAACTCATTACCTTACTACAAATACAACAAAATAACATCATAAATTATAAACATAAATATATCCCTCAAAACTCCACATAAATTCTCCACAACTACTGTGTCAACATCAATACTTCTCAAAACTACATTACTTCAAAACAATATTACATTATATCATCTCTACTATTTCAACTTCAACTTTGACTTTAATTTGGACAGATCTATATGTCCCACAAAATATTTATCACCCAAACACTATCTTTTATTAACCTTCACAAATTATTACTTTCTTTCTCATTTCATCAAATTATTTTTCCCATTACTCGAAAGCATCTGTAATACATCAAACATTACATTGAACATCAATTACTTAAAACATTTATAACTAATATACCAGTGACATGTTATTGCGGATCAGCTGATATCCTAACATAATGAAAACACATCTCAAATTTGAACAAATTACATGGAATATACATATTTATTTATCATTACTCCTCACCTTCTTGTTTCCCATTTCTCTGATTCTGATAATTCATACTGACTGCCTGCCAGACGATTTAATTATTGGCTTAGAAAAAAAATATATACACACATAAACATTTTACACAAAATTAGTTTAAATTAAATAATTTATCATTCATTACCAAATTTCCAAATCTCGTACAATAAATATATTAATTAATTAATATACATTATCGTACATATTAATTAATTAACATTTAAATAAGCAATCAAAATATTTAAGCATATCAAATTGGTTTAATTAAATTAATTGCCAAAAACATAAATTATATAGTTATCGAAACCATTACCATCACAATTAATTCTAATATTTATTTAACTTGCAAAATATTGGTATTATTATTATTATTATCACAAACATTTTCTAATACATATACACATTATTTACCTAACGTTTCATAATACACACAAATGAATTCATATTATTTACAAACTCTTGCTATTAATTGTTCAGTTTTTTCCACACTTCATTTGTCCAAATCTGCCATGTCAAGAAACCATAAAACATAATGTTTACACTGTCTTATATTGTTTTAATAGTTTATCCTCCATCGTTCCAGATTAACCTTGGTTCTACATAACATCGTTCAATTTTATCAGCACACAAATGACCGTTTTGTGTGTTGTAACCATACAAACTAAATTCGTTCATCATACTCAAATACTCATGAAACCGGTCTACATTGGGTATTTTTGTTAAGTCTCCGTCATTAAATTCGCTCATTATCGGGTTAATTATTTTTATTAAATCATTGTAATCGTTATCATTCACATATATTTCTAAACTTTCCTTCCATTCATCATACTTTCTCTTTAAGTTATATAATTCTGTTACTTTCTCCACATACACTTCTCTGTTTAACTCTCTCTCATCACAATACCAAATCATACTCTCACAATTATTCCGGACAGAGGGTACACAATTACTCAACAAAAATAAACACCTTAATTCATCTATCAAAACGGGACTCTTGCCCTTCAATACCACTTGTGGCCACATTAAATCATCATCATAAACATCATAAATAATAAAGGGAAAATTTGCCCCCTGTCCCCACTCTACTACAACATTATTTTTCCTCTCTCTCTCTCTAACTCATACACACACATTAACACTTTATAATCACATTCTACAACTTCATTAATACTCTCAGATACCAACTTTTCGACTACATTATTTTTCTCATTATTATCAACATCATTACTATTTATTAATTCATTACCTAATACAACATTGCCATTACAACTTTCATTTGTATTATTCTTACTCTGTTCTACTTTATTCAAACTATTTCTTGTCATTTCATCGGCATTTTCAAGACATACATTCTTGTCTTGTATACTATTTATCAACTCATCAAATTTTACATTTATATTCTGCTGCAATTGAACATTCTGGTCTTTAATTTCTTTAAAATTAATCTCGTTTTGAATATTCTGCTGTTCGCATTTTATTTTCTGTTCATTAAAATCATTAGTTAATTGATTTAAAATTTTATCATTATCATCAAAGCGTTTGTTAAAGTCATTATTCTGTTTATCGAAATTAACTTTCATAAAATCTAATAGGTCATCTAATGACAATTTTTTCTCTTTCGTTTTATTCGATTTAATCAATATTGGGGTAGATTTCGCTTCTGCGTGATCGACCATAATTGATCCAGTTAGGTCATCGTTAACTATTGATTGTACGCTCACCTCAGCTGTTGGCCTTGACTGACTTACTTCGCTCACACCAGGTGACGGGTTCATCGAACCAAGGCCACTCTCACTCATAATTGAATCTACTATACTGCTCTTCTCTGTGTTTTCAGACATTTTTATTTAATCTATTTTGTCTTACGTAACAACTACCAATGATTAGTCTTTTTTCAAAACTGATATTACAACATACATAAAATCACCCTTTTATCATAATTACGTAAGTTTACATCACTACAATTTTGCTTTCGCAACCGTACTCCGTTCAATGTACTGTCAAATGTAGGCCGGTGGTTTTTTTTTTTTTTTCCCTGGTCACGGCACCAATTGTAACTCTTATCCTTATTTCGCAACTTTTATTTATTCAAATTACAGTTACAACTCCCACTTACCTTTTATTTTTGATCTGGCCGGATCGCGTAGTGTAGGCAAACCCATTTCGTTCGACGAACTCTGACAGCACATAAAACGAACTAAGGTTTTGAAAGAATCTAACTCAATTTATTTTGTTATTGAAGAGAAATTATTTTTTGTTTGTTGTTTATTAATCAGAAATATTGAATTTATAAGTTTTCCATTTATAAAATTTCCAACTTTACATTTATAGGTTTTACATGTTTTAAAAATGGTGTAACTCCTACAGCTTACGTACTATGCTTAACTTCTACTACTTACGTACTTTAAAATAGCCCAGCCTGCTCACTCACTACTCACATTCTTAACACCCCGTATTAATACAAAAACCCCCCCTTTTTATGTAAAATAAATGACAAGTCTTCAATGTGTAACATTACGTGTGTGGCGTCGTATTACCCGACCACGTTGCGTTCACCACAGTCTTTCATACTCCGGATTTTTTATAAGCTGGTAACATTTAATCAAGTTCAATAGTTATTCATCGTCACTAGAGGCACTGTAATCTATGTTTTGGAGACTCACCTAATTATTTTGTCGGCCGACTTATGGAAAAAATATGAAATTTTGCCCGGGCACAAAACTGATAGCAGCCACGCGCGGCGTAGGTTGTTAGTCGACTGGGGAGAGCGTTACCAACATGCCTCCCTCCAAAACACTCAGGCAGAGCGGAAACTTCACTGCCTCATGATCGTATCTTCCGTCACTGTTCATTCAACACAGGTGTTTTTTGTGTTGTGACCGTGGACAATATTTGTGAAGCACGGTTGACGTCATAAAAGTAGGCAGGACTTAAACAGCACTTCCTGCCGCTCAAAAGCACATTGCTGAATTCTACTCGTCCCAGGACATCCTGTTTTGTGGCTGGACGCGCCACTCGAGCTCGTGGTGGTATAGTTGCGTCTGTGTGCTGCTACACAAGTACAGATTTCTGAGAAGTTTGAAGGGGGTAAATTCTTTGCTCGCCGCGTTACACAATAACAACTGCGTATCGCTTTGTTACCACTGTTTCTTAACATCGCTCTGTTACACGGAAAATAACGTTGCACAATAATTTTCATAACTTTTGACAAGCCCGCCCAAAATGAAAGAAATAAAAGATATAAATGCCCCATACTGTTAAAAATAAAAACACCCAAAAATGACCCGCTACAATACCCCCTCGATGAGAATTCTGCTGTCCACAACAGAAGAAATCTCATCGATAAACCCCGAAGAGGACCGGTGAGGAACTGGTGCCAACAACCCCCTTGTTCTTAATCTATTTGGGTACACAACCCCCCTGGTTCAGCGACTATGGACTCATCTGAACGAGATCACTGGACTTCTCCGTAAGAGATCCCAACACCGAGAAATCGAGCAGACTCGTACCACAGCGCACCTCGCCTTTTAACATGCTACCCCCAAAAATCCTCAATCCCTGGCTTAGATTATTCCAGATCCTCCACCGATGTGTTCCCTCTTTTATGCAAGCTGGGCTGCCTTTAGCAGATACTGGGCTCACACACACTCACATTACATGTTGCCCTAACACATTGAAAAATAAAAAAAAAATTCTTTTAAAATTTATTAAAAATTAAAAAATTCGAAATTCAACAAAATAATATTTTATCAAAAAATTTTCTCTTCTTTTTTCTTTTCTGTTTTTTAGTTAAAATACATTAAATTACACCTTTCTCCTAATCAAAACATATACTTACTCTAACATGTAAATACTTAGCTTCTACCAATACAATACAATACAATCAAACAATAAAATAAACATGTTAAATACACACATAATAGAATAATCATTACTCCAAAATATTTACTCGCTGGCAGGCGAAAAATCAAGTTTTTTTTTTCAAAAAATTAAAATTTTCAAAAATTTTAAAAATAAAAAATATTTAAATTTATAAAGCTGCTTCTTTTATATTTAGACATTACTTAAAATTTTGTTAAATTGATTAAACAAACAAATTAAAATTGACTTCCTACTATACAAGCTTAGTAGGTGTATGAACTCATCAGCTGATCGAAACTAGGTCAAGTCCAAGCTCCTTGACCTACATAGGTTATGCACAATTTCTATCTAAAACACATTTGACATCTGTAATATCCTACCTTGAAATACAAAACATAATAACATAAAACATTTAAAACAAACAAAATATTAATATAATAATCAAGTTGACATTTAAATTATTTAAAATAAACAATTCTTAACTTGATATTATTTTCAATTCTACCAAAAGTTTGTCACTGGCTTAAAAAATTAAAAATTTTATATTCTTTATTATGAATCTCTCTTTATTTAATAATCTTACTTTAATCTACTGTGGGTGATGTAAATTATTTATCTCATTGACTGTATTAGATCTGTATACTTATATAATCTTTACCCTATGACTTTAATATTCATCAACTTCAACTACCATGACACCCATCTCTATCAAAATATCTATCCCAAAACACTCTAAACCCAACTTATCATGTAACTCAATTCACCACCTTCTCTACATATATAAAAAAATACTCTCTAACCCTTTGTACATAGGATATGTGTTTCCCCTACCCAAAACTCAATTCCCTTATTTGGCGGCCTGGATTCTACCTAAGGCGGCCCCTCCTTACTAAAATCGATACCAATTCCCGTCTCAACATATTTGGTTGCGAACTCCTACATGACACTACCCCCTAATACAAAATTGCCATCCCCAAAAATCTCAAACTCATTACCTTACTACAAATACAACAAAATAACATCATAAATTATAAACATAAATATATCCCTCAAAACTCCACATAAATTCTCCACAACTACTGTGTCAACATCAATACTTCTCAAAACTACATTACTTCAAAACAATATTACATTATATCATCTCTACTATTTCAACTTCAACTTTGACTTTAATTTGGACAGATCTATATGTCCCACAAAATATTTATCACCCAAACACTATCTTTTATTAACCTTCACAAATTATTACTTTCTTTCTCATTTCATCAAATTATTTTTCCCATTACTCGAAAGCATCTGTAATACATCAAACATTACATTGAACATCAATTACTTAAAACATTTATAACTAATATACCAGTGACATGTTATTGCGGATCAGCTGATATCCTAACATAATGAAAACACATCTCAAATTTGAACAAATTACATGGAATATACATATTTATTTATCATTACTCCTCACCTTCTTGTTTCCCATTTCTCTGATTCTGATAATTCATACTGACTGCCTGCCAGACGATTTAATTATTGGCTTAGAAAAAAAATATATACACACATAAACATTTTACACAAAATTAGTTTAAATTAAATAATTTATCATTCATTACCAAATTTCCAAATCTCGTACAATAAATATATTAATTAATTAATATACATTATCGTACATATTAATTAATTAACATTTAAATAAGCAATCAAAATATTTAAGCATATCAAATTGGTTTAATTAAATCAATTGCCAAAAACATAAATTATATAGTTATCGAAACCATTACCATCACAATTAATTCTAATATTTATTTAACTTGCAAAATATTGGTATTATTATTATTATCGCAAACATTTTCTAATACATATACACATTATTTACCTAACGTTTCATAATACACACAAATGAATTCACTATATTATTTACAAACTCTTGCTATTAATTGTTCAGTTTTTTCCACACTTCATTTGTCCAAATCTGCCATGTCAAGAAACCATAAAACATAATGTTTACACTGTCTTATATTGTTTTAATAGTTTATCCTCCATCGTTCCAGATTAACCTTGGTTCTACATAACATCGTTCAATTTTATCAGCACACAAATGACCGTTTTGTGTGTTGTAACCATACAAACTAAATTCGTTCATCATACTCAAATACTCATGAAACCGGTCTACATTGGGTATTTTTGTTAAGTCTCCGTCATTAAATTCGCTCATTATCGGGTTAATTATTTTTATTAAATCATTGTAATCGTTATCATTCACATATATTTCTAAACTTTCCTTCCATTCATCATACTTTCTCTTTAAGTTATATAATTCTGTTACTTTCTCCACATACACTTCTCTGTTTAACTCTCTCTCATCACAATACCAAATCATACTCTCACAATTATTCCGGACAGAGGGTACACAATTACTCAACAAAAATAAACACCTTAATTCATCTATCAAAACGGGACTCTTGCCCTTCAATACCACTTGTGGCCACATTAAATCATCATCATAAACATCATAAATAATAAAGGGAAAATTTGCCCCCTGTCCCCACTCTACTACAACATTATTTTTCCTCTCTCTCTCTCTAACTCATACACACACATTAACACTTTATAATCACATTCTACAACTTCATTAATACTCTCAGATACCAACTTTTCGACTACATTATTTTTCTCATTATTATCAACATCATTACTATTTATTAATTCATTACCTAATACAACATTGCCATTACAACTTTCATTTGTATTATTCTTACTCTGTTCTACTTTATTCAAACTATTTCTTGTCATTTCATCGGCATTTTCAAGACATACATTCTTGTCTTGTATACTATTTATCAACTCATCAAATTTTACATTTATATTCTGCTGCAATTGAACATTCTGGTCTTTAATTTCTTTAAAATTAATCTCGTTTTGAATATTCTGCTGTTCGCATTTTATTTTCTGTTCATTAAAATCATTAGTTAATTGATTTAAAATTTTATCATTATCATCAAAGCGTTTGTTAAAGTCATTATTCTGTTTATCGAAATTAACTTTCATAAAATCTAATAGGTCATCTAATGACAATTTTTTCTCTTTCGTTTTATTCGATTTAATCAATATTGGGGTAGATTTCGCTTCTGCGTGATCGACCATAATTGATCCAGTTAGGTCATCGTTAACTATTGATTGTACGCTCACCTCAGCTGTTGGCCTTGACTGACTTACTTCGCTCACACCAGGTGACGGGTTCATCGAACCAAGGCCACTCTCACTCATAATTGAATCTACTATACTGCTCTTCTCTGTGTTTTCAGACATTTTTATTTAATCTATTTTGTCTTACGTAACAACTACCAATGATTAGTCTTTTTTCAAAACTGATATTACAACATACATAAAATCACCCTTTTATCATAATTACGTAAGTTTACATCACTACAATTTTGCTTTCGCAACCGTACTCCGTTCAATGTACTGTCAAATGTAGGCCGGTGGTTTTTTTTTTTTTTTCCCTGGTCACGGCACCAATTGTAACTCTTATCCTTATTTCGCAACTTTTATTTATTCAAATTACAGTTACAACTCCCACTTACCTTTTATTTTTGATCTGGCCGGATCGCGTAGTGTAGGCAAACCCATTTCGTTCGACGAACTCTGACAGCACATAAAACGAACTAAGGTTTTGAAAGAATCTAACTCAATTTCTTTTGTTATTGAAGAGAAATTATTTTTTGTTTGTTGTTTATTAATCAGAAATATTGAATTTATAAGTTTTCCATTTATAAAATTTCCAACTTTACATTTATAGGTTTTACATGTTTTAAAATGGTGTAACTCCTACAGCTTACGTACTATGCTTAACTTCTACTACTTACGTACTTTAAAATAGCCCAGCCTGCTCACTCACTACTCACATTCTTAACACCCCGTATTAATACAAAAACCCCCCCTTTTTATGTAAAATAAATGACAAGTCTTCAATGTGTAACATTACGTGTGTGGCGTCGTATTACCCGACCACGTTGCGTTCACCACAGTCTTTCATACTCCGGATTTTTTATAAGCTGGTAACATTTAATCAAGTTCAATAGTTATTCATCGTCACTAGAGGCACTGTAATCTATGTTTTGGAGACTCACCTAATTATTTTGTCGGCCGACTTATGGGGAAAAAATATGAAATTTTGCCCGGGCACAAAACTGATAGCAGCCACGCGCGGCGTAGGTTGTTAGTCGACTGGGGAGAGCGTTACCAACATGCCTCCCTCCAAAACACTCAGGCAGAGCGGAAACTTCACTGCCTCATGATCGTATCTTCCGTCACTGTTCATTCAACACAGGTGTTTTTTGTGTTGTGACCGTGGACAATATTTGTGAAGCACGGTTGACGTCATAAAAGTAGGCAGGACTTAAACAGCACTTCCTGCCGCTCAAAAGCACATTGCTGAATTCTACTCGTCCCAGGACATCCTGTTTTGTGGCTGGACGCGCCACTCGAGCTCGTGGTGGTATAGTTGCGTCTGTGTGCTGCTACACAAGTACAGATTTCTGAGAAGTTTGAAGGGGGTAAATTCTTTGCTCGCCGCGTTACACAATAACAACTGCGTATCGCTTTGTTACCACTGTTTCTTAACATCGCTCTGTTACACGGAAAATAACGTTGCACAATAATTTTCATAACTTTTGACAAGCCCGCCCAAAATGAAAGAAATAAAAGATATAAATGCCCCATACTGTTAAAAATAAAAACACCCAAAAATGACCCGCTACAATACCCCCTCGATGAGAATTCTGCTGTCCACAACAGAAGAAATCTCATCGATAAACCCCGAAGAGGACCGGTGAGGAACTGGTGCCAACAACCCCCTTGTTCTTAATCTATTTGGGTACACAACCCCCCCTGGTTCAGCGACTATGGACTCATCTGAACGAGATCACTGGACTTCTCCGTAAGAGATCCCAACACCGAGAAATCGAGCAGACTCGTACCACAGCGCACCTCGCCTTTTAACATGCTACCCCCAAAAATCCTCAATCCCTGGCTTAGATTATTCCAGATCCTCCACCGATGTGTTCCCTCTTTTATGCAAGCTGGGCTGCCTTTAGCAGATACTGGGCTCACACACACTCACATTACATGTTGCCCTAACACATTGAAAAATAAAAAAAAATTCTTTTAAAATTTATTAAAAATTCAAAAATTCGAAATTCAACAAAATAATATTTTATCAAAAAATTTTCTCTTCTTTTTTCTTTTCTGTTTTTTAGTTAAAATACATTAAATTACACCTTTCTCCTAATCAAAACATATACTTACTCTAACATGTAAATACTTAGCTTCTACCAATACAATACAATACAATCAAACAATAAAATAAACATGTTAAATACACACATAATAGAATAATCATTACTCCAAAATATTTACTCGCTGGCAGGCGAAAAATCAAGTTTTTTTTTTCAAAAAATTAAAATTTTCAAAAATTTTAAAAATAAAAAATATTTAAATTTATAAAGCTGCTTCTTTTATATTTAGACATTACTTAAAATTTTGTTAAATTGATTAAACAAACAAATTAAAATTGACTTCCTACTATACAAGCTTAGTAGGTGTATGAACTCATCAGCTGATCGAAACTAGGTCAAGTCCAAGCTCCTTGACCTACATAGGTTATGCACAATTTCTATCTAAAACACATTTGACATCTGTAATATCCTACCTTGAAATACAAAACATAATAACATAAAACATTTAAAACAAACAAAATATTAATATAATAATCAAGTTGACATTTAAATTATTTAAAATAAACAATTCTTAACTTGATATTATTTTCAATTCTACCAAAAGTTTGTCACTGGCTTAAAAAATTAAAAATTTTATATTCTTTATTATGAATCTCTCTTTATTTAATAATCTTACTTTAATCTACTGTGGGTGATGTAAATTATTTATCTCATTGACTGTATTAGATCTGTATACTTATATAATCTTTACCCTATGACTTTAATATTCATCAACTTCAACTACCATGACACCCATCTCTATCAAAATATCTATCCCAAAACACTCTAAACCCAACTTATCATGTAACTCAATTCACCACCTTCTCTACATATATA